>JAHBOF010000024.1:600000-913315 GCA_020736565.1 Coprinopsis sp. MPI-PUGE-AT-0042 | reverse complement strand
CCAAAGCCTTCTTCCTCTCCTTCTCCTTCCGCTTCTCCTCCTTCCTCAGCTTCTTCCTTCTTCTCATCCGTATTTTCCTCCACAGCGTCGTACCGTTGTACCCCCAAGAGGCTCGTAAGCACGTCCCGTGGTGGTGGGACATCAAAATCCCCAGCCATGACCGCAGTCGCTGTCCTCCGAAATCGTTTTCGGGGTGGCATAGTATGTCTGGTATTGGGACAGGATATAACCATGGCTGGGAAAGGGTTGTGGGAGGAATGCCCGCAGTGGAGCGAGGTCGTGGTTTTGGGACAAGCCTGTTTGCCCGTTACGGAATTGGATCAACGATGCAACAGAGCGCAACAAACAAGCAACACGTGCATACATTAGGAACTTGCCCTAATTTTCCCTGTGAACCCATCGATTCCTTGATACCATCGCAAATCAGGAATCTATCCCCCAGGCCTGTCTTCTACTGTAATTGTTTCTCCCTTTCATTTTCCGCCCTTTCTGTGTCAAGATTACGTTTTCATCACTTCTCCTCCTCATCGTCTGCAATTATCTACCGTCCATGTTGCCCACCTATTGGCCCCCAAGAGCCCTACCTTATCTAAGGTTCAAACGGGTTCGGCCGACCTCACCATTTTAGCCTCCTGCCAAATAGCCTAGGAAGCCCCAAGAAGCTTCCAGGCAGCCCGGCATCAATACCCGACACAGGGTACCATTCTCTGGATCTCCCATCCCATACATTTCTGGGGTGTGACAAACAGCCAGTCATTACTAGATAGCGCCCAGAATCTGCTTCGTTATTTGTTTGCTGGCAGACTACATTTCGGGGGGCCTGCGAAATAACCGCCCAGGACCAAGGGGGGAAGGTTCGGAGCATATCCACTCCACGGCGCTGTTGCCACACAGTAAGCGCCTGGAGCTGCACAACGCACAATCTGTATTCAAACTTGGGCGATGGGAAAGCGAAGCCGTTAATCTCGATAAGAATCGATGAGTCTGCCGTATCTCGCCCATAAATGGGGTGGCAGCATATTTAGTCCCGCTGCATGACCTTTCAATTCGTAGGCACCACACCTCCCGTCAGAGAGAAGTGCAACTCGATTGGCTATACTAAAAATTAAATCATGATGGCAGTCCTCAGAAGGATTAGAAGGCAGGCCACCAGTGCACAGAAGCCTCTGTTTGATCCCGATGATGTCGTTATCTCTTGGGCTTGCCGCATTGCGGTATTCGCTCTTATCCCTCAGCCTTTAGAATAAGCAGTTGGAGGCTAGGATGTGGGTTTTTGAGACCAATTGCTGGCTTAAGACGCCCAATATGGGTCCTTGAGTCCCCCAAGCGTTCATTTGCGGTGAAAGTGTGGAAATATTGTTGGCGCCAATCCCTCTGCTCTCCTGACCTGTATCGTTATTCAAATTGGGCGAGGAAATTGAGGATATGTTTCAAGGGTATGAGTGGCCGTGTTCCTAGCTAACGACCTAGAAAGTGCTTTCAGTGGCGTCGGTCTCAATCCAGTGCGGCATCGACTCGGCGCCAAATGATGTGGCAATGCCCGAATAAACCAGGACGACCAGAGACTCTTGTTGGTGCCATAGCAGCCCTATTGTAGCGCCTGTAATTATCTTAAGGCTCGAATATTCTAGTAACGTGTCTCAAGCGCTACATTCACCGTGAAAGTGAGAAAACGAACTTGGCCGACCGCATTAAGGCAAGCGCAAAGTCGTGCGGCGATGGTCTCGGAAGATGACCACAGCCAACCTCACTCAAGGCAAAAACGCAGCCCCGGTATTCTACATGCTCATGAGCATTCGAAAGCTCGATAATCGATGCGTTACTGCCTGACATCATTAGCTTAAAAATGTTTAGTTCTGGGTCTAGACGAAAGTCAGATGAATGTATTGATACATTTCAACCCATGATAGACTGATTTTTGCATGCATCCCTAGATTCATGTACTACAGGTAGCTATAGTATTGGATCATACTTGGTGCTGTAACTCGCTATACCAACCGGGAGCTACTTGACCGGAACCGTCCACCGCGTCCAAGTTCTCCTCCAACAAAATAATTTCATCCGCGGCCTCAAGGGCATGTTAGACGAGATGGCATCTACCTCGAGCATCCTCGATTCTGCGGCAAAACACTTGAGTCTCTTATTTGACTTCGAATTTCGTATCGTCCTCGTTTTCAACACGAGGTGAACTCAGGGTCTCCACCGAAGCCTTTAGCAGGGCACACACGAACCCCAAATACAGCTCGCGGCCAGCACACGTTGGGACTGCCACCGTGTATTTCAGACGTATTACCTAGCCCGATGACTCCCACTCAGCTACGCCACGCTTGAACGAACCCTGTTGTGCGTGTTTCGCGCGGCGGTCTGTAAATCAAAGAGATCCACCACCCCGGCTCGCTGATCGATCTCGTCGAGTGGCGTCGTTTATTTCATCATACACCTTTGTACGCACCGTCGTTTTAGCCTCTTTCTCCTCTTTCCAGGCATCCCGCGTGGCCCGTGACTCATCCTTGTACTTGCATGAAATTCACACTCTTTGTACTGATGCGCACGAGCCATGCACACTACGTCCGCACTTCATGGCCTCGCCCTTTCCTTCGGCGTCAATCCCTCTTCCCCTTCCATCTCTTTCAGGATATTATTGTCTAAAAACGTCGTTTCCGTCGGATTGCGATCTCCCCCGTTTCCCTGGGCTGCCATTCCCATGCTCCCACCAATGCTTCTTTTTTTCTGATGGACCCTTACCGGACTCTTCCGGCTCGAGTGAGCTGCGGGCGTTTCGTTTCACCAACACTAATGCTGAAAGGCCACATACAGTCCCCCGCATCACTATGCATTGACTGATAGAAATTGTGTAGCAATGCTCTTCTGACCGAATTCTGGGACCCAGAACAGCCTACTCTGACCAATCGCCGCCCCCTTCTATTTCTGTATTCGCAGCCCTGGTCTCAGGCGCTCAACCGCGAATCAGAACAGGTCTGAAAGCATAATTTCGTTCTATGAGGTTCTACCCGATGCGGCGTGCTCACCTGATACCGTATCGTCATGAGGAAACGCTTAGAAGACTATAAATGGACAAATGAGGTCTCTCGTTGATATAGGGCCACGTATACCTAGTCAGAAGTCGTCATTAGCCTCGGGGGCGCCTGAGATGCGTTACTGATAGGAGCCAGTGCTGGGTAGAAGTTTTGAAGTGGCACGAGGCCACTTAGGCTGGCCGCTATGGTTAGCGTCGCCGCTCAAAAGGATGCCTATGTTTTCATTCAGTATCGCAAAGCAAGGTCACAGGGCCCGGGTCTATCGCCATATTGACGCCACGATGGGACATATTGTGAAGCCAAAAAACCTCTTGGTTTTGCCCACACTTCGGCATATCCCCTGAGAGGGTACCCCATTTGACTACCCTTCTCAGTACTTTGAACCCGCCTTACGGGTAAAAGGGCATTGGGTGAACCCGTGAAATTAATATGCGCATCGGAAAAGTATGTGTCAGGGCTTCTCGTATTCCCCAGCCCGAGATTCTACCGTAGAGTAGGCCCATATACAGACCGTTGGTGCTTGAAGTGTCTCAAACACACGTCGTTCAATCTTCGGAACGGCACTGAACATGTCTATGGTACAAATGTACATTTTGGTTCTTAGTTCAAGTCTCTAATCTGGTGGTAAAACGTATACGATGTCCGAGTCTTCAATCTTACCTTCAAGCGCCTCGCCGTCCATGTCCGTCGCTAAATGCAGAACCCGGGATATTGGGCGTAGGCAAAGGCGAAAGTATCGCCATCCCAAACCCCCCACCTGCCGCTGTTCCCGCATTGGTGTTAACCACCACACCATCAGCGAGCACGTCCCTCAGCCTCTGCCTCACGGTCCTAAACGTCGACGTACTACCCTTCTCAAACGTCATCACCACCACGCACGCACATCCCGCCGGAATTTCCCAGTGTGGCGACAGCGCGGGGTGGCGGGGTGAGTAGGCGTGTGCATAACCGAGCCAGTATTCGAAGTCGTCCTTCCAAGTGCTAGGCTGGTCCTTGCGCGGTAACTTATCGGATACCCCAAAGCAGTGGTGCCTCCAGTCTGCTGTTGCGCGACGTACGAGTAGGCGTTTTCACCATAAGTCGCGGCGGGACTTGCTCCCACCAGTAGCGTAGGGCTCGGTGGGACAGCCAAGCCGAACTCCACCCTCAGTCGCACAGGCTTCAACGTTCCCACCTCTTTGTCCCCTACCCTATCCACGGCAGCCTGATCCAACCGACAGTGATAGATCTCGCTGCCCTCCCTTCCGTCCGAGTTAACGTCCATGATCACTCGGCTGATCCCAAACGTCAAAGACTGGAAGAAACGAAGGGTGATTTCGCGGGTTCTGGGCAGATCCTGAGTGGAGTAGAATACGGTAGAGGGAGGCGAAGCAGCGTTCTTCCAATTGAACAGATTGGAGAACCAGCCTTTGAATTCACCAACTACGGGAGATTGAATAAAGTTGGAACGAGTGGCGCTGCTTGCCCCGGCAATGCTGCTACCGTGGCTCAACCCGGAGGGAAGGCGATGCAGCGGCGTTGCCATACTGCACAGAGGAACCAGTGAAATTTCGACGTTGGGGCGCAGTTGCCAGCTCGAGAGGCGGCGCTGTTTATCGCGTAAGGTCAGGCCGTGTCAAGAACTCGCGAATGCAAAGAAGTAACTCACGTCTGGCCTTTCGTTCTTTCTCTTTCCTCGATCTCGTGGGCATGTTACTGTACTGATTCTGAAGGGCGTTCCCGAACACTCTTCCCGTGCCTCTCCATTCACAACTTTTACATGCGTCCATCCATCTTCTACCGTCGTGGTAGCACTTGTATTCTCCTTCTCGGCTTCCAACCGAGAGCGGGTAGGAGGTCGATGTTGATGATGATGATGTGGGATGATGCTGATCGTAATGATGGCCCGAATCAGGCATAACGTCCGAAGCCGTCTCGGACTCCGCTTCGGCGAGGACCATGGTTCCGACGAAGCGCTCTCGTGGAGAAGGGAGGGTCGGCGTTACGGTGTCGACGTCCATGGCTGCTGAAGAGGCGATACGAGCCGAGTAGACAGGCGGGGGGGAAAGGACCGCGGGGCGGTCAGGGCATGGGTGATGAGGAGAGAAGAGAGGAGGGCCCATCGTTGAGGAAGACGCCGCTGGCTCAGTGGCACGTCGCATCTCAAGGTGCGAGAGGGCAGCAGTCGAGTTCTGCGAAACCCCTCGTCTGCTCAGGGAAGGACGCCGGTGTTGCTGATGTGCGTAGGATATTGTGCTCATCGAGGCCGCGGCGCTGCGGGTGACGGTGGTGCCAGAGGACGAAGAATAGGAGTGCGTCGAGCGCTTGCGACCGGTTCGTTCTGTGTCGGTCGACTGCCTGGCAAAAGATGCATCCTTCTCCATGGATGGTTCGTCCTCTTTCTCAGAGGCTCCGCGTAGCCCTGACTGCCTCTCCACGCCTTGAGGCACGACAAGTGTCAACGGGGCATCCAATCTCTTATCCTGCTCGATGTCCCACCCAAGGAGAAGATGGTCAGTGCACGCCAAATCAGCACGCGGACTCTGAAGTCCGGCATCGAGGACGTCATTCGAACGATTCCTCAAGCTCTCCTCGCGATACTTATCCAAGAGGAAGTAAAAAGCCTTCGCATGGTGCCCGCTACCCTGTGGCGAACAAAGATCCTGTTGGATAGCGATGCCCTGCGAGTCGGCATGACGCCCCCATATGATACGCAAGGAGCCAAGGAGCTCGGGATCGATATGATTTGGAGAGGCAATCGGGCGAGCTAGGATACTGGGCGACGGAGGTAAAGGAGGTGTGGCGGGCCATATGAAGTCGGGTGGAGGGATCCCGCTGTTGCCGACCCTTTGACAAACCAGGGGTGATTGAGTATCTCAGGGATCTAGGGGGCATAGTGGGTCAGGTAGGGGTAGCATGGGGCGGCATTGCTCACCGTAATGCGCTTCGTCACGTCCACAACCAACATCTTCGCCAAAAGGTCTTTCGCCATAGGGTCGATCCACGAGGGAGTATCGTACTTGCCACTCTTGACCTTTGAGAGAAGCGTCCTGACGTTCTTATCGTCGAAAGGAAGCCTTCCAGTAAGTAGCGCATAGAGGATAACGCCGCAGCTCCAGATGTCCGTCGCTGTCCCATGATACTTTTCGCCGTTCACGATCTCGGGGCTAGCGTAATGAGGTGACCCACAGCTCGTTTCCAACTGAAGCGACGGTGGAGCAAACGCGGCCATACCCCAATCCGCTATCTTGACGACAGGAGGGTTAAGTGACGCAATCAAGATATTTTCCGGCTTCAAGTCACGATGGATAATCGAGAACGTATGAGCATAGTTCAGACCATAGATGATCTGACGAAAGTAGACCAAAGCTTCGTACGGCGGCAGGCGTCCCTTGTTGACTAGAAAATCAAACAGTTCTCCGCCCTCGACGTATTCAAGAACCAGGAAGAGCTCCTTGTCGCCTTCGTAGACATCATAAATTCTCATGATATTCGGATGGTTCATGAGCTTCATCATTGTAATCTCGCGATCAATACCCAGACGCTGTTTCTCCGATTTAGCTTGTTGCGTCGCCAGAGAAGCTCGAGAGTTGACCAAGGGCGCGATGGGCAAGATTTTGACAGCCGCCAGTTGGCGGGTACGCTGGTGGCGAGCGATCTTGACACGGCCAGAGGCGCCTTTACCGATACATTCGCCCAGAATCCAGGGTCCTATCGACTTTGGGTCTGTAGCGAGGTCGAAAGCCGCTGAGCCGCCAGCTGCTGCCTTTTCCCTTGCCCAGCGTGTGCCTAGAGGTGCGGTGTACTGGATTGGAGGTGCCCGAGGGGCTATCGCTAGCGTTCTGCATGACCACACGTCGATGTCGCCCAAGTAGAGTCACAGGGGACGGTTTGGGAAAGAGCACGGCCAGCGGGCAGGTAAGGAGCAAAGAGAAAGAAGCGCCTCGCTCGTTCGAGGTCGTCTGGTTCAAAGTAAAAGGTCAGCCGCTTTCGCAACTCATGTTTCAGGAGACAAAACCTTTTGCTGCCAGCCAGCATCTCCTGTTCTTCCTTCCGCATCAGTCGGTCCGACTGCCTAATAGGGGCATCCCGTTCCTTCCGGGTCGTCTTGGGAGGCAACGCCAGACCGAAGAATGCGGCGGGGCTTCTCAACTACATAAACCGATGAAACATTCAAATAAAGAGATGAATCAACTAAGGCTACTACACTATCATGACAATAATAAAGACTCTGAGAACGCAGAATGCAGAGAGTGATGTCCGCAGCTCCCGAGTTAACACTCTCACTCTCCCCTCATCTCGCCGCTCATTAATCATTGCTCACCACAGGGATTGACTCGGATTTGCAGGTGGATACCCAGTCGTAGTTTACCAACCCTCCGGCAAAGTCCAATCCCCATCGCATCCCCATGTCCAATTCGTCTTTGAATACATATCCCACTGCGCCGCTACAAACGTATCCAGCGGACACATGCCTTCTTTTGGTCAGGACAACCTTGGATACCGGTGAGGGGGACGACGCCGTCGTTTATGATGATGCGGATTTGGTGTGCGTCTGGAAGGGAGTCACATGAGAGAACTGAGGAAGAGGTTAGTTGGAGCGCAGAAAGAACTCAGAGTGAGGTAGGAGGCTTCGACGTACCCTGGAATTGCATGTTGGTAGCAAATGGTACCAGCTCGGCGGTCCTGAACGAGCGGTTCGGAGGGATCTGGTTGTAGGGCAGAGGACCCGACGCAGCAAAGTTGCTCAACCCCAGCGCGGTGATCACTAAAACCCACAGCAGAATAATTAAGCCACCAATTCATTCACGACGGCAGACTGCAGAGGGACCCACCATTGAGGATGACCGTATCATGCGTCGCATCAACATAGAACGAATTTCCAAGAGGAAAGGTGACGGGGTTACTGACGAAATCTGGATTCGTCGAGGAGTTGAGGACAGTAATGCGCTCATTCTTCAGACGAGAAACGAGTTCTTGGACCCAGCCGAGACCCAGCACACGGCCGAGTGGTGATCCAAACCCATCATCATACCAGTACTTGAGGTCATACCCGTAATCGAAGCCTTCCCATTCCTCCTGTGTGAAGAGTTCACAAAACTTGGAATATCCAAGTGCGACGGTCTGTTTTGTTTGATCAGCCTGATCCCTACGCTGAAGGAGAAAGACTTGCCTCGTAGATACACATTTCTTGCATCGCTTGTACATCCTCGATTGTCAAACTCGGAGTAGACCTTCCAGGTCTTTTGAGAGCTTCGCCAAGCGGTCTTTAAGGTAAATATTGGCCCAGAACTCACGTATCAGAGGGAGAAAGGGTGTTTGGGAATGATTGGTGTTTATCTTTATCGGTGGGCGCTTGGATCATGATACTCTGTTGGTATTGCCCGTCGATAGGGTAGCCAAAGAACCCAACAGCAAAATTCTGTGCTGATTTGACCATACGATCTCTACCGTGATGTTAGGAGACATGCTTCGCGAAAAAGGCATTCGGGTTTGACGCACTGGGACGTAGTTCGGAAGACTGGTAATCTCTGTGCTTGAGTAAAGTCCTGTCATGGAGCACGTCAGACATTAACGCCTCCCAGCCCAAGGAGGAACGTGGACCATACATTGAGGAGATAGCCATACTTCATTCGAAGGGAGAAACCCAGGTCAACTGTTGCAATGGCAGATTGTCAGAATGCGGAAAAAGGTAACTGGATAACACTGACATAGCTGCTTCCTTCCAAATGGCGTCAAGATTTCTTCGCCTAACTCGTACTCCAGTCATTCAAAAACTCCAAATCACCAGTCGCTTTCCAAGCCTTAGGGTTCGCGTTGAGCTTGTTCGCAAAAGCAGCAGGTCCCGTAGGCGTAGGGGTGGCGGTACCGGCTATCGTGTAAAACACATTAATCAGTATATCTGTGAAACGGTGCTGAGGAAACGGTTAGAGAGCTCACTACTTGTCGACGTTTTCGGGGCTGTGGGATACCTCGCCCCATGCCTATGCAAGAAATGCAACGACTTGACGGTGCACGTCGGAGGTGGGTCAGGCGTCGCATCCACACCAAAACTTGCCCTTTGGAATACTCGACCACGGACTCAAGTTACCCCAATGCGCGAACAGCTTGAAATCCTTCTGGCCATCGTCCTGGTCTTTGGCTTTCACGCTTTCGAACCCTAGCACTGAGGAAGGATCCGATGACGGCGACGGCGACGGCGTAGTGGTGGAGGTGGAGGTAGAGGTAGAGGCAAGGTGAGCAGGGGCAATGAGTTGGTTGACGCATTGTGGAGGTTGATATGGATATGCAGGAGCCGTGGCGATCATCCCAGGTTCGACACCTGTAGCGGTGGTACCTTGGTAGCCGGCGCTGGTGGGGAACAGGGAGGGGACAACGTTCGTTGGGGATGGAGGTGGGAATAGTCGCTGCTGAAGCTCCCGGCCCAAGAAGATGCAAAGGCGCTGGCTTGAGCCGGTTCAGCATTTGATACAGCACGGAAGATGGTAGAGGGTTGGGACTGAGGCATGAAGTAACCCGGTCCGTAGATGGATATTTGAAGGAGGAGGCAGATGAGAGCACCACCAACAAGGGCAGCAGCGACGTGAGACACACGCACGGGGATGGCTCTCTTGCTTTTGCCATTGTCAAGAGCGCCTAAAAGACTCTTCTCTTTGGCTTGCAACAGAACCTCCCGTTCTGGGTGTCCGAGAGAGTCTGCATGGAACGCCTCAGCGTCGCTGGTGAGGTGGAGAGACATACAGGCTGAAAGGGCGTTTGTGGTCGACCTGGTAGCATCCTTGGTAGGTGCTCAGGCTTAAGTAGCAAACGCGTAACAGGCGCCACCATAGCTTTGTGAGAAAATAGGGGCCTTCAGCGCCGGCGATTCCAATGTCCGTATCCACTTGACCGTGTTCTGGAATTGAAGGTATTTTCAGTATAAGGAGATGTGGTTACTTTCGCAAGTGCAATTGACGTCTCGAACTAAACTTGCTCTTTCAAGGTGAAGGTGCTCGTAAAGTTGATCTGCGTTCTCCACTTCACAGATTTCTGGAGTGTTCGAAAAGTTCCAGGCATGATAGACGGCACGGTGTTGATGAGTTTTACCAAAGGATCTTTCAAAAGTAAGCCAGGGCTGCTGAGAAACGGTGGAGTTAAACTGGGGACTAGTCGTCGAATGAGGACCAGGAGGATCCTGCCCCTCGAGCTCGCTCAAAGAGCGAAGGTCGCCGGTTTATGGCCGAGGATGGGTGACAGAACGATTACGCGACTGACGATCTACGTCTCAATTGATAAGTACAAGCTCGCGCTTTCCCCGTGCCTAAAGGCACGGGTGGGTGGTTCATGGTCGGCGCTTCGTGCCTCCACTCAGAGTTTTGGGCACAAAATTGAGTTGAAATTATAAGACCTTGTACTGTAAACTCGCTTCCGAAATAAGCAAAAATATTGGCTTTCAATTTTCGTCAAAGGCTTAGCTATTGCCTTGGGCTTATATTCCTTCATGTCAATGCTGGGGTACTATACTCCGTAGATTTAGAGGTGTTTCCACTCTCATAAACTGCGCAAGGCACTCAAAAGGCATCATCAGCTTGAATTAAGTCAATTCTGCCGAAGCGACGACCGAGCGCCGACTATTCATTCATTTTCCAAAAAGGCACCATCCCAATTACCCAACTCCGAGTCTGTTAGCGAGTCTCTAACAATTTCATGCCTTTCAGTGTGTGAGTCCAGAGGACCTGGCATAACCATTGCCGGTAATATGTTACATGGTGAATGCATATGTGTTGTTTTTGACATTTTATCATTTATGTAACCACTCGAATATTCTGTTGAGATACCGATGTCTTGAGCGGCTTGGAAGGCCGCAAAAGCTTAAACGAATGTTTTTCAAACAGGATCCTTGCTGTAGCCGGTAATCCCTGCACCCAGCTGTCGCTTGGCCAGAGCATTGTTAACGATGAATGTTTGGATGGGGTTGTAGGCAAAGGAACTCGGGGTTTTCTTAAGAAAGCTGAATTCGTGTACAGAGAAGTCACAGAACTCAAATTACCTACAGCTTGATCTTGCCATGCCAACAACTCCTCTGTTGTTCCATGCATGAACGTGGACAGGCGGCTGATGGGCGCTTCGGCGGGGTTTAAAATACCTGTCAAACTCGAGCAGGGGCGAGCAACGTAAAGAGGGCACACAGGCAGAGTAAAAACAGCGCCAAGCTGGTAATGGCACATAAGTACTGTGAGCGCGTGAAGTGATGTCAAGAGATTTGCTCAATGACATAGGCAGCAGGCCCAGAATGCCCTTCAAGGAGGTTTGATTCGTCGAACAACGGTGTGCTCGGCCGGCATCGAGAGGCTTAGCTTACACCGCAAATGGGTAAACTATCGATTAATACTTGTGTCTAGTGCTTGCTCAATGTGGCTCAAAGCAAATGATTATTTTGTTATGTTGGTTTTGATATACCGTGAAGCTGGAGGCGGGATAGTCAGGAGTGTCCCTTGTCACTCACCAAGCGTACTATACATATCCCTTCCGCTTTAAGCTTCGACGAATCATTATTTGTATTTCGTCATTTACCCCCTCACTGCATACCTTTCATGCATTCTCTGGTCACCAAGCCTAAGTCTTGTGCTGTAAATCTTCTAGCTTAACGTTTCCCCCTTGAACCCGTTCTCAGACTTACTGGATTCCTGATCAAGTAGCAGGCGGGCCGGGTGCTTGTACCATTTATAGTATTACCGATCGGCGCGCTCACATTCCGAAAACTCGGGGGAACTGCTTATCTAATAAGGAATTCCCAGGAGTTTGTCTATTCATGTATGGATTTGTCTATTCATGTATGGAATTGATGCCCTTGATGGAACCAAGGATAGCCAACTTGAGCTGCCACTCCTGTGAGCTGTGTTGAGTATTTATACTGCAAAAGAGTGAGCTAGCGCTGGAGCCAGTTGAAGAGCTTTAAAACTTCTCTGTGCATTTTCTCGTATACCTTCGTATTGGCCACTCATCCGTCATCCGAGTAGGCTCACTTTGCGCCTGCCATTTGGGTGCTTCAGGTGACGGCGCCCTTGAGCTTTCGGGGTTAGGTTCCAACCCCGGTAACTTAGCCAGCACCTATCATTATATTAAGGCTATTTCAAAGGTATATTAACCTTCTCAGAGTTTCGGCATTGAGTAGCAGTCCCTAAGAAAAGCGAAGGACGAAGAGGCGCATATTAGTATCGGTCTCTGTAAATACGGCCTGCACATGCACAGGCACTACAATGCTACTGATTACCTTGTTGCATCTCATAATCCACCGCATCCCAGCCCCCCGCAACGAATGTGTCCCACAAAATCTCGTGTCCTGAAAACATTTCCAAGACCTCATTCAACTTTAGCCTTTTCCATTGCCTTGCGATAAACGCGGTGAAGATGGCCCCTCTTTCCAACAACATCGAGGCAATCACAAGTCTGTCAGGATGCAAGCGTCTAGGCCCAGATAGGTCCAAGCAAAGTGCGATCTCCAGCGGTGTCACTCTTTGTCCCTCATTACAGGGTGCCTCGGCCTTATCTGAGCCTGTTCTTGCATGGATATTTGCACCATGTTCCAGGAGGGCTTGAACAATGGAAGGATCCCCCTTCCAAACCGCAAGGTGCAAGGCCGTCGCGTTCGAGTAGTTGAACTGGTCCCCGACACCATGCAAAAGGGGCATCGCCTGCATACGGGTCTTGACAGATGCATTGGCTTGGAGCAAGAGGCGGACAATCGGTTCGTGCCCCTTGTCGATGGCCTTGTGGAGTGGATTCAGCCTACAGAGGCTTTTGTCCTTTGTGTGAACATCAACACCCAGCAAGAGTAGTTTCCGAACGGCTTCCGCATCCCCCCTTTGGATGGCAATGGTGAGGGGATTCTCTGTGCTGTGAAGAGGCGCTTGTCGAAGAACAGAGGTGACATTATTAAGGCACGCGAGCACAGCGTCGGCATCGCTATTGTGTAGTACCCGCATCGCCCGGAATGTTTCTCGACAAAACCAATCCCGGGGAGGATCGGCAAGCCCTCCCAATCGCTTCAGCGCTTTCTTTGTCGTCAGGCAAATACCACGTTGAGAGTGGGCTGATGCGGCGAACATTCCAGGCTGTGATTCGTGTCTCCTAAGAATACGAGACGACGCCGTCCCGGCCGTAGATGGCGGACAACGAAAGGATGTCAAAAGCACCCTCAGAGTATGGTTTACATCCGACATTGCGAACAGGACCGTTTGGATGATGGATGTCGGCACCGGCATCCAACAAGGCTTCCACCAAAGCCTCTACCTTGTCTCCCATGTACTCCTTGATGATTTGGAACAACGCAATGGTTGCTTGGTCAGGACGAATAGCATCGGCATGGTCGAGCATGCGGAGAATGGACATAAAAGATTCAACGGGTGCGTCGTCCTTCTGGCGAAACAGTAACCCTTCAGTCAGAGCTTGGATAAAGGTGCACCTTGTGGACCAGCCGCTCACAGAATGCGAAGATTCCATGATGACCTCCAGATGCCGAACCTCGAGGTAGATTGCCTGGGAATCCACCTCTTTTCGAGAAAGCCAGCTCGGATGGGCTCGTCCAGATCCATGCCCAATTCAAGGAGGATGTCACAGCGTATTCTGGGACGGGATAGGAGAGCTGATCGAAGCTCAGCGCGCGAGCCAAATGCCGAGGTCAAGCTATCTAGAGCCTTGTGATACACCTCCGGGTCCCAGTGAGTGCCAATGCTTAGGCGTTCGATCACACTTTCGGACTCATCATAGCCCCAAGTAGCGTCGGCACCCCACGCAATCAGCTCGCTGAAGAAGACAGGCGCGCTCCATTCTCCTGCTACAATGTAGAGCAAAGGTAGACCGCATGAAGTGGTGTTCACGTTTGCCCCTGCTGACAGGAAGGTGCGAAGGGTGCGTAGGGGAAAGGTAGGATCGACATCTGGATCATCCTTCAAGTCGGGCATAGAGCAGATGGTGAACAGGATTCATCGCGGAATTGTTGGTTGGCGTTCGCGTAGGCGCCACCCTCGAGGAGGACGGCGATCAACTCATCACTGCGTACGTTGACGGCCAGGGACAGCGGGGTGTGATACCCATGAGGGATGGCCGCAGTTGGATCGGCGCCGTGGTCGAGAAGCAATTGGGTGTAGACGGACATTGACGATACCATACTGCAACGTGCAATGGCTGAAGGCCGCCGGCTGTGTCGTAGGACGTTTGAATGTTGGCTCCTAGTCGCAATAGCATGTCAGCGACCGCAAACTTGTCGTCCTTTATGGCAAGATGGAGGAGGAACCCCATTCGCTTCTCCATCCACCCGATCCCCTTTTCCTGACCCGAGCCTCGTGGGAAGGTGCTGTTGGAGAGCTTGTAGTACTTTGCGAGATAGCCAGACCCATCATAATCTTCCAGAGGTTGTGGGGTTCGGAGCCCATATACCATTAAATCCCGTTGTAGCGTCAGCAAACGGCTCAAGGTCCTCCAGGAGTAGCTTGAAGATAGAGGTGTCGTTGACCTGGGCTGCCAGCTCGACTGGGGTAAGACCCGGTCGAGCTTTCGATGCAAGCTGCTTGATCTCAGGGTAGGTGAGGGTGTGGAGAACCCGAGGCAGGCTGGGCCTACGCGCCGATGGTGTTCAAGAAGCTGCTTGACGACCTCGGAATGGTGCTGGGCAATCGCCCAGTGCAACGCTGTCCTCCCTGAAGCATCCACTTCGAGGTGATCAGCCCCGGCTTGGAGGAGGCCAGTCACAGAGCCCAAGTGCCCCTGGAAGCTCGCCTCGGAAAGTAGCGTTCGAGATCCAACCCCCATAGAAGTCATGGTATGTGGCCAACAGGAGCACCACGTTGTAAACCGCGATGGTCAGTGTGGCACTGCCTTCGACTGCCATAATGACGGCCCCTTGGCGTTATTTCCAGATCCCATCGATGCCAGTTCTTGAACGTCTTGTGGCATTATCCAAGATGACTCTGGGAGCTTGCATGCTTCCTGGGTCTTCCATGAGTCAATTTCGGGAGATATTCCTACGACCTGTGCATTCATTGTTCTCCGCTTATACGTTGAATGCGTCCCGTAGATGGAGAGTTGAATGATGAGGCAGGCGAGAGCACCAGCTACAGGGGCAGCAGAGACGCAGGAGACTTGGATGTGGATGGCTGTCTTGCCGATGGTGCTGTCAAGGGACTCTTCTCTTTGGCTTAGCAGGGCGTCCCGTTCTGAGTATCCTAGAAAGTTTGCATAAAAAGCCTCAGCAATCGCTAGTGAGGTGGAGAGACATAATACGGGTTGAAAGAGTGTTTGACCGGCCCTGTCCGTATCCACTTCGCAGTTTTCTAGGACTAAAATGTGTTTTTAGTACAGGGAGACATAGTGACCTTTCGCAGGCGTAATTAACGAACAGAGTTTGCTCGCAAAGTTGATTTCCGTTCTCCATCAGAACGATTGCAGCCTGCAGGAGCAATGGCTGATTATTCCCAGGCACGGTAGACGGCATGGTACCATTGAGCTTTGCTCAAGGGTCTCTCGAATGTAGGTCCTAGAACGGTTGAGCATGGTTGGCTGTAACCTACCTTGGGGACAAGAGAAAAGCCGTGTTGTGTCGTGACTCGTGACAGCCGTGCAAAACACCCTGCTTGCACGGCTCTTGCTCTGCTCGCAGCCACTTGAGTTATGTTTCTGTACGGCCCAACTTACCTCTTTTGATCGTCTGATCACATCCATTTGCATTTATTCGCTCGTCCTGGACGTTGAAAGAAGACATGCTCGTCGAATGTTCCATGAGCGGCCTTTACGACCCAGTTTCATAGCGTCCTCGTCCGGCCAACCACCAGAAGAAATGGGTCGAGACAGCAAGATAGTATTAGAATACAGGATATGAATACAACGACGTACGTAGAAAAAAGGGACGACGAGGAACTACATGTCATAGTCGGCATAGTTCTGCGTGCTAGACCACGACGGACCGTTCCACCATACGGATCGTCTCCATGTGCCGCCTCTCCCGACGACGTATCCTTGAACGTAAACTCACGCTTAAACTTTTGCGCAACGTGTTGATCGTCGCAATAAGCTTGGTGCAAGCCTGCTCAACGGCTGCCTGGGGTGTGATGGACCCGTCTGTTTGGACTTTGACGAGAAAGTAGGGGTGGAGGGGGTGAGGGACTTTGTAGCCTGCAAAGTGACCTGAGCATCGCGAGGAGTTGGCTGTTGATGGGTAGTTAGCATGGGAAACAGAGGAAGAGGAGGGGCTGGACTAGACGTACGCGCGGAGCATGTTGCCTAGGGTGTGGTCCTGCTTTACGATCTTTATGGTGGCAGCGTTGGGGATCTTACTGTCTTCGAATACCTCCACACTTGGAAGAGGTCAACGCTCGATGCTCATGGACTCAAGGGCTGGACGCACGCCTTCTCGCCATCTTCAAGTACAAACAGTTCATATCGCGCAGGTGCGTTCATATTTATTTACAGCAGGTTTAACTAGGGAGCAAGAAGTTAGGGTGGCTCAAGGAATACTGACGAGGGGATCATAAAGCCATGCATGTATATCAAACGATCGTCATCGAGTAGACTCGGACGCAAAAAAGAGTTTGACATGTTTAATCATGAAAGTCGAGTGGAGGAGATGCTCACCTAGAGAAAGGAAAGAGTCAGCGAATGTCCAAGCCAATTACACGACAGCTCAGAACACGTTTTGACTTCATTTATGTTCAGAGACAATAAATAAAAAAGATAAAGCATCATAGTGCCAGACAGCTGAAGCGTACACTCACCAGTTATCAACGTCGTGGACGGAGGAACGTTGAACAAAAAACGCGAGTGAACACACGTCGGAGTTTGAATATACCCATCAGTCAAATCGTCCACAGAACCGACTCGTCCCCCGTTTGGCCTGTATCACACCTCCACGGTAAGTTTTGGTGGAAATTGCTGCTGGGACGGAGAATGGATGTAGGATGGACGGTTGGATGGGATCTGGCGAGAAGCGGTCGAAATCCAGCTGGATGGACGAGGACGACGATTGGATGAGATGATTTCTGACTGAATCTAAGACACCATGCCGACCCATCTCTCCAAGACCCGCAAGCATCGTGGCCACGTCTCGGCCGGTAACGGTCGTGTAGGAAAGCACAGGAAGCATCCAGGAGGTCGTGGTCTTGCTGGTGGTCAGCACCACCACAGGTGCGTTTTATCTATCCTCCAATTTACACCGATTTTAATTGTATCGTAGAACCAACTTTGACAAGTACCATCCTGGTTACTTTGGAAAGGTTGGTATGCGCTACTTCCACTTGACCCGCAACCAATACTGGCGACCCATCATCAACGTCGACAATCTCTGGAGTTTGGTTCCCGCAGAGGAGAAGAAGGGCTTGACCGCTCTTCAGATGTCGTCCCTGTGATCGACACCCTCCGATTCGGTTATGGCAAGGTCTTGGGCAATGGAAAGTGAGTAGAAGCTGTTTATATACCTGCGCTTGGACGCCTTCTGACCCAGGTGACAGGCTCCCCGAGCTCCCCTTCATTGTCAAGGCTCGATTTCTCAAAAAAAGCAGAGGAGAAGATCAAGGCAGCTGGCGGTGTTGTTCAACTCGTTGCTTAATTCACTTTTCACTTTTCTTCCATTCTCATTATCATGTGGTATTCGTTACGAGCACAAACGAATACATGTCCGATGCCCCATTGCTCAACCGATTGTGATGAGGAGGCGAACACTGCTGTCAGTCAGTGTCAAACATTCGGAGATTCTTTTGTCAGCAGGTCGGCTCTTTGCCACTTTAGCCGGGCTATGTTTACCTTTTGCAGAGTTTTTCGCTTGCTCCGAACACAGCACCCACGCGAACTGATCGGGGCCTGCTCCGCTTCGCGCCCTTTGACAGTCTACATTGATGCATTGATATTGGCTTTCAAGCCAGAACCGCCGTCATGGAACGAAAAGCCGAATAGCCTGGCCACAACTCCATTTGCCACTACAAAGCTCTAGGTTCTCCATTTCTTGGCCTCGTTCTTGTTTGCTTCCTTTCCCCCCCATCTAACATGAACGACCACCTCCGTCCGTCCCATGCTCTAGAGCCTTCTGGTGCCACGAGCTCTTCGCCAACTCTGGCAGGAGACTCGGACCATGAAGAGAGGAGGAACTCGTCAAGCCGACGCCTCTACCAAAGCTTCAGCTGTTTATCGCCATCTTTATCCAGGTCGCAGAGCCGGTGACATGTACCGTCATCTACCCTTTCGTCAACGACCTCATCCGTTCCATGGGTATCACCCACGGTGACGAACGAAAACAGGCTACTATGCTGGTCTAGTGGTGCGTTACACCAAGAATGACGCGTTTACCGCAATCCTCAATATCTATTACTCTTTAGGAATCGGTATTCTACGCAGCCGAATGCCTAACAGTCATGCACTGGGGTCGCGCTCCGACATTGTAGGCCGAAAACCCATCCTTCTAGGCGGGATGGCCGGTCTCGCAGTCTCGATGTTTGGGTTTGGCTTGTCCAAGCAATACTGGACCCTGATTCTCTCTCGGTGCCTGCAAGGCGCGTTAATGGCAATGTGGGCGTGACCAAGAGTGTCATGGCTGAGATTACGGATGAGACGAATCGCCCTCAGGCGTTTGCGTTTTTGCCTGTTGCTTGGTCTGTTGGGTCTACCTGGGGTGAGTAGGAATCGTTCGGCCGTTGCTAGATTAAAAGATTGAGTATTGACTGACAATGATTGGGTTGATTATTATAGACCTGCGATTGGAGGCGGGTTTACGCACGCGGCTGAGAAGTGGCCAAGGTGTTTGGACGGGATGGCTTCTTTAGCCATTATCCATACTTTTTGCCTTGCGTGGTGGCTGCTCTCGTCCCACTATTTGCCTTTTTGTTGGCGTCGATAGCGTTGAAAGAGGTGAGTTTTTACAAAGGCCCTTCAATTATGCTTTTCGCTCACTAAATTGTGTGATTTCATTTTATAGACCGCGCCAAACGTGCTTCGTAAACGTCGTTTGGAGGAACTTTCTAAAGAGGGCACTGCCTCTCCTTTACTAGAGGAATGTACGATCCGGAACTATGGCGCTACAGGTACACCCTCTTCAACACTTCGATCATCACACGGCCGACCGCGCTCTATCGACTCGCTCACCGATTCGTCCGAGAACGATGCCTTGCTCTCCTCCTCTGATGCACCCAAAAAACCCTCCTTCCGAGAGATCTTCATCCCCCAAGTCCTCATCCCCATCTCCAACTTTGGCTTCCTAGCTTTTCTAGACCAATGTGTCCTCGTTCTCCTCCCACTCGTCTACTCGACGCCTATGGACCTAGGGGGGCTGAGCATGACGCCCTCCATGATCGGTTCTATCCTTGGTATCTGGGGAATCCTTAATGGCTTTTTCCAGGTGTTTTGTTTTGCGTGGGTGAGGAGGAAGCTTGGACATCGGAATACGTATGTCCTTGGTGTGGCTGGTATGGGGGTTGTGTTTGCGTTGTTCCCTGTTTTGAATGCCTTGGCGAAGTGGGATGAGTAGGGTCGGACCGTGGGTTTGGGCAGGTATTGCGTTGCAGTTGGGGTTTATTCGTTTTCGTACATGTCTTATGGTGCGTTTTTCCCTCTTCCGCTATTGTGAGCTCAGAGCTGATATGATGTACCTTTTTTTAGCCTGCATGTTTTTGTATGTTGCGGCGTCAGCACCGAACAAGTCCTCACTGGGGACAACGAACGGTCTGGCGCAGCTACAGCGTCGGAGTGAGAGCTCTGGCGCCACGACTTCGTCCTCTCTCTTTGCGCTCTCTTGGGTCTTGCAGGCCGTGGTGGGCTTGGTGGATGGCTGGGGTCGGATGGTGTACATTGTTTTGGAAGTCATCACTGTCGCTGCATTGGTATGGAGTATGAGGCTGCCCAA
Organism: Coprinopsis sp. MPI-PUGE-AT-0042; assembly: GCA_020736565.1. Taxonomy (NCBI): domain Eukaryota; kingdom Fungi; phylum Basidiomycota; class Agaricomycetes; order Agaricales; family Psathyrellaceae; genus Coprinopsis; species Coprinopsis sp. MPI-PUGE-AT-0042. Next base: position 893,437 of record JAHBOF010000024.1, on the reverse strand, counting down.
GGAGTTGAAGAAAATTAATTTTGGTTCGGTATGGACGGTTGGTCTTTTTGCGACTCGCATTTTTGCACTTTCATCATTGGTACATTGCGTGTCACGGTTCATAGCATACCCTGCACTTTCATTGGCCATTTACATACTGCAAGGTTTCATCCTAGATGCAGCAGGACATTATACAAAGTACATTACACCCCTGTCTAATACTTTGGTCACGACTTTACATGAGGATGCGATTTTACGATGGGGATTTTGACGCCGAACCTTCCAGGTTAACCGGATAGAAGTTGGGTAATGTCAGAGAACTGAGGCGTGTGCTTGTGAATGTATCCTTCTTTGGCGTTCTAGACAACCGGCCACCGACGTGCTTCTGAACTTCTATATCGGCCGATTTGTGTGTGAAGGCTTCTTTTAATTATGTGGAATACGTGCGTAGCGGAAGTCACTTAATTGAGGTATCGGCACCCGGGGTGGGGAGGAGAGGGTTGGCCGATGACGCCTTTTCGGCGCTTAGTGCCAAAGGTGTGTCTCTGCGCTTCGGAGATGGTCATGATTGATCATCTTCGTTCGATCTAAGTAAGACTTTGGGTGAACGTGGCGGGTAGGTTGATAGGATGGGAACACAAGGACAAGGCGCGACTCGGGATCTATGTGAGCGGGGCTGCCGATCGCTATTGAGAGCATTCAAGGGGAGTACACATGCATTTCGATCAGGGTGATGCAACAGCTTGAAAGCTTTAAAGCTAGAGTACAAATTTGATTTGGGAACACTAATACATGTAGTGCATTTACATTGGGATTGGCAAAAGAAGATGGATGCAAACAATGCGCTTAAGGGGTCTTCTGGGCACGAACGTTGGGGTGAAGACCACCGAGCAAGATGCGCTCGAGCTTGTCGCCGCTGATGGAGCCAGGTCCGGCGTAAGGGACGGTATCGACCATACCCTGTAAGTACCATCAGTTGATATTTCGAGAGCACATAAGTGAAATACGTTACCTTGTGGTTGAGCTTGGTCAACTTGTCCAAGGCGGCGGCAGCGGCGGCGTCTCCACCGATCTGGACGAAACTGCACACCCATCGAGTTGGGGTGGTGAGGAGGCGCAACGCGCAGGGCCGCGACGACTTCCTCAATCATCTTGCCAGTTCGTGTGCGGGGTCGTCATCTATCAAAAGGTTTGAGTAAAATGCAGAGAAGAAGCGGATGATAAGAACTTACTGGCTTCACCGTCGGTGATACAGATGAGGTCGAGAGGCTTGATCTTGCCGTATGCATCGGTGTTTCGCGCAGCGTTGAGCTTGGCGAGGTGGGCATCAAGGAGCTCGCGAGTCCTCTTGCCGGTGGGAGTGCCACCGTCGGGGGAAATGGCAGCGATGGCAGTACCAACCTTGCCCTTATCCTATACCAAGCCAATTCTTCAGTGATGACCCATGGAGCAAAAACGTAAAGACAACCTGGACACCGTTGACAAGCTCCGTCCTGAAGCTAAAGGTACTTTGATGGTTAAGGAAGCGGAGGTCGATGCCATCCGAGTCCCAGCCGTGGTCGATGATCCAGTTGGCGAGATTGTTGAGCGCATTGCCGGCCTCGGTCCAACGATCCCCCTTCATCGAACCAGAATCGTCGATGAGGAAGACGACATCGTATTCGCGGAGATAGTTCTCCAGAGTGGATGGGCGAGGCAGGTCAAGAACAGGGTTGTAGCCCTTTTGGGTGTCTGGAGGGGGTGGAGGAGGGATGACATTCGGGTTGGTTTTGACGAGATGCACTATGACGACGCTGGTGGAAGTATTAGAGATTTAGCCTAAGCAACCATGAAGATAAGACTTACGAGTCATCATATTTGCCGCTGCCTTTAACTTGCTTCTCGTCTGAGGTGTCCTCGACGAAGATCTAGAATGCTTTCAATAGAAGTTACACACAAGACGAGCGATGTACCCACAGTGAACGTGACGTAGTCAGGGATTTCCTTGGCGGCATCCTCGTCTTTCTTGGACTGCGAGGAAGCTTAGCGACAATTTTACGCAACGACCGAGATGCGCAACATACAACGTGGATATCAAGTGCGTTTGATTTGTACTGAGCCCCCTGGCGAAGCTCACTAGCACCAATTGCACCAGTTTCAGAGAAGAATGCAGAGATCTCGAGCAGGATCTCGAGTTCCTTGGTGCGAGGGTTAATGGGGAAGGACGTGCGCGTGAAGACGGCGTCCTCCATAGGCCCTTGGCTTTGTGCATCGCTGTAGAACATGGCAGAGGTGCCACGGCGGATTTGGTGCCAACATAGACACCTTGAACATAGTTTTTTCTGGAGAGCTGTAAGTCGCGTTAGTATAAGGGCGAATTGAGTAGAACGTATGAGAAGACTCACAGCGGAGACGGTAACGAACCAGTCCCGAGGGACGTGGATAGCTACCTTGTTTCCGACAGGTTTGTCTGCGTAGGGGATGGCGGCCATGATTGAATGCTAGGGAAGAGCCTGGAGAGACTTGTTGATTCTTTTCAGGGGGGTATATATTCGAATGCCAGACGCTAGACAGATGCAAGGAGAATGGACTTCGCATTTCGAGAGTTCCCTGAATCTTAATTCGGCACCAGAAAACAAGGGTACTGGAAGCATGGCGTCAGATGACTCCGGGGATGCAAAGGGTTCCTCAGTTCCAAACCGAAGGACTCGATGGTGGGGCTTCGGTGGAGATTGAGGAACGGGAACTTGGACAAAAGCGAGTACACCCATTCAGTTCCTTCAGTCACAGGAGGTTGGAACCCATGACGCGGTGCATAATGTACTTTGAAGCTTCCGTGTAGCTTGTCACTGTGTATTAATGGAAGCCGAGGCGACTTGACTTTCGTAATTACCCAGGGGTTTTGACAGATCTGCCGGGAGAGAGCCAAACGACAGCAATTGATAGTGATTGATGTCCTCGGCACGAACAAGCCAAACTCGGGAGTAGCATTGATAAGGGACCTTGAGTTGACCCCAGCGTGAACATCCACGCAGCCCAGAAGGCAGTGGATTTGTGCCAGAATCAGAGGAATTGACAATCAAGATCGTAGTGGTGGGAGTAGTCAAGACGGCGGTTTACCGCTTCCGTGTTGTGGCGTATTTGCTTGTGCCACAGGCTTTGCCCCTAACTTCAACACCTGGTCCTTCCTTCAGTCACCACCGATTCTAATCTGATTGTGTTGTAAATACACTTTTGAGTGACCTTTCTCAAATGAAACGGAGTTCCTCTTCGTCTCCGAAGCGAGGAAGGTCGGTGAAACACCCCTTGCAGTGGCGACTCTCTGATGGAAAACACCTTTGAATGTGAAGTCAAAGTCACAGTGAACGACATGAAGGAAGCTGCGATAAGATGGAAAGCGAACAAGGGTGTTCATTGTCGACATTAGGTATGGAACTGATTCTTGTCCAACCTCTTTGCTCAAGTGCTTCCAAGGAGAATCTTCTCGGATTCGTAGAATCAATCATTTGACTTCACGTCAGAAGGACCAGGAGGATCCCAATTCGTCACATGGATGGCCTTTGAGAATCTCAGGATTGTGCACTTTGACGACGACTAATATACCAAAAGACTTGGAGGTCCACAGGAATCCGGTCAGACTTGAGTCTTTCTTTCTGTCGCCCCTCTGCACGACGGCTATGTCGCGCCCTACTCTCTCGCAGAATGGCAACGCCGCCTTCAAGGTAGCTGTGCCCAAAGGCTGGTTTACCACTGTCACTGCTGTAAGCTCTCCCGTAATAGTATGAGATGCATATGTTCAAAGCGCTTGCAGGTCAGCCGAAGGTCCTACAACCAGCTGGTCACCGTCTACTGGGACAGCAATGGAGAGAAGCAATCGCTGTTCCTCGAAAGTGGCTGGAACAAGATCAATGTTTTGATGGAAGATACCGTTCAGTTCATGGACACCGTGGCAATCAAGCCGCAAGAGACCTGCAATCAACCTTGACTTCAATGTCTACCACTCTACTAGCGCTAGACCTTCAGGTGAAGACTTGGAGGGAAGCGCTTATAAGAGTAACCGTATCAATGTCGTGACTGTAAGTTCTCCAGTTGGACTTGTGGTAGCCTAACTAACCTATCCTCAAGACCGATAGGCCCAGAATGCCCCCAAGGGCTTCCCCGACTATGTCACTTACATCGTCATGGTCGAGGATAGTTCTGCTGTTGCTGCTGCTGGTAGCCCTGAGTTCGACGATGTGTAAGTGTATTAGCACCTTCAACCATCTCGCGACACTGACCCTCAGATTCGATTCAGCGTCATTACTATCAACATCATGGACGGTGTAGCTGCCAATTCTGGTGGCCAAAACCCTTCCATCCCGCCCCACAACCTTCCCAACATACAGGGAGATATTCTGTAAGTCGCTGCTGCTGCCTTCATGTATTTCCGTCGCTTACACTAACGAATAGTCCTGCCATGCCCAAGGCGCTGGAGTACTTCTACTACTTCCGCATCACCAACATTGGCTATCTTCCGAAAGGCCATGAAAGAGGTTGTTATTCCAAAGATTACGACTGCGGACGAGCTCGTCAACCGTGCTCCTCCTCCTGTCAATCCTCGTGATCCCAAGTCCTTCGAATATCCGTTCCTTGGCGTCAATGTCGGTTTCTCCCCACATCGGGATGAACTGTTTGGTCTCGACAGCAACCTCGGAGATGCTGCCTACGAGAAAGGCCAGCAACAAGACTCCAGGGAAACTTGGCGACGCAGGCACCCTGCGAGGTAGCTTCTGGACGCCCAACTGGGATGGCCCCTTCAAGGAGGACATCCACGGAGTCTTCCTTATCGTCGCCTACAACGAGCCGGTTGCCTCAGAAGTTCATCCAGGAGATGGAAGCCGCTTTCAAATATACCGCCAATCGCTCAGCCATCCACTCCCGTCATTATCGTTCATGGTGCTCCCCGCGCTGAGCCTGAGAGCAGGAACGATCCACTTCGGCTATCGCGGTGGAATGTCCAACCCTCAGGTGACAGGAGTGACATACAAGGAGAAGATGCGCTACCCTGGTGCTCCCATCATCCCTATGGGCACGATTGTCATGGGCTACGATGGTGACGAGACAAGAACGACCCCTGTCAAGCGGCCTGACTGGTCCAAGGACGGTGCTTTCATGGTCACAAGAAAGCTCAACAACCTCGTTCCTGAATTTCGATGACTTCTTGATGCAACATGGCCCACGACTGTTCCCCAATGAGCCTGCTGACAAGGCAGCTCTCAAGCTTGGCGCTAGGCTCTTTGGGCGATGGAAGAATGGTATGGTACATCTTGGTTTCTACTCACCTCCCGAACTGACGAGCTTTGTGGCTAACAGGAACATCGGTTGAGATGTCCCCTGACTGGGACGATCCTTCGATTGCCAACGACGACAATCGCATCAATAACTTCACATTTGATCAAGCCGCCGGGCAGAGGGAAGTGTCCGTTCGCCTCCCACATGCGCAAGTCAAACCCGCGCAACGACGTTCAACCTGTAGAGTCCATGTTCCGGCACTTCATCGCCGACACAACATGCCTTATGGTCCCGAGGTCACCGCCGAGGAGAGGGATGGCAATGGAACGATTCTCGAGCGCGGCTTGCACGTTGTCTGCTACCAGAGCAGCATTGTGCGTGGTTTCAAGTTCATTCAAGAAGGTTAGTCTTTTCTCTATCGTCTTCACTGTGCATACGACTAAGTTTCGATTGCTAGGCTGGTACAACGACCCGAACTTCCCTCCTGGTAAACCCATTACTCCTGGCCTCGATCCAATCTTTGGACAGACAGGCAAGGAGCACGAAGGGAATCATCGTTCGATGAGTGGTGCGAACCCTTCGATCGAGCAAGAGATCATGAGCTTCCCCAAAAAGTTTATTGATTGCAGGGGAGGCGAGTATTTCTTCAGCCCCAGTCTCTCGACTCTCAGGAAGTACATTGGCGCGCAGTGAAGAAGACTTGAATTGTGTTCAAATTAAATAAATCATCGATTGTCTGACTGTAAGAACGTGAACTTGTGTATTATATATACTTCCTTCGAATGGATCTGCAATGTTCCAAACTCATGAAGTTACAGCTCTCTCATCTCAATTGTGGTCGCGATTTGAAGGAAAGTATCTCTGGCTACACTTATTTGTAGGCTGTGACTTGGTAGACCTGTGACTGATCCCTCGGCGAGGTTGTGAGACGAATGACGAGGTCCCTCGTGTGTGAGGGAATGGTTACGAGTCTAGTGACTTAGCTCCTTCAATCGATGAATACGAGCGGCACTCAGGGGTGTTCCAGCTTCCAATGTCCCCAGTCCGCAGAGTCATTTCGTCCTACATACATCACACATTTCTTGTGCCCAAAATACAAGCTAGACGTAATTAAAGGTCTCGTTGCCACACCTCAGCCCGTATGGTGGTAGGGGTCGTCGAATTTAAAGGGTTCGAAATCGAATAGCATGGAATTTGAGAGTTTTACAACAAGAATTGACTTTGACTATGTTACAAGGTAGCTGCATACAAACACGTTCAGACTTGCTCGACGAAGTACACCATGGTAACTCTGTGGAAACAAAGTTTAGTTTCCAGTCGCGGTAGCAGTTGAGGGAAGTGGAGCGGCAACTCACGCATCATCGTAGCGGCCACTGTTGGCTTCCTGGGAGTCGGTGTCCTCGACAAAGACGAAGAATGTGACGTTCTCAGGGCCTGGGATCTTTGATCCAGCAACGCTTTCCAGTCGAGACGACATGGATGTTGGCACTGGGCTTGTCGTTATTATCCACAGCGTCTTCGGCGTCTTTGCCAGTGGGCGAATGATAGAAGCCAAACTTGAGTGTGTACGGCGACGGCTGAGCCTTGATAGGCATAGAAGAGTTGCTGTCCAGAGTGATCTTCATGACCTCGTTCTTCTTGCCTGGCACGCTGGCGAAAAACGCGAGAGTTGACCGAGATGATATCGTACTCGACCTCCAGGGCTTGCAAGTATGGCTTGCGTGAAATCTGCGCAAGATACGAATGTCAGGGCGAAAAGAAGAGGAAGGAAAAGGTGAGCAACGTACAGCGGTTACGATGGCATGCCAGCCAACGGGCACATCGATCGTGAAGTGCCTTTGAAGACATCGCGATGAGCGGGGCGTGCAGATGGCATTGTGAGTGAGAAGACGGGGATGCTAGACTCGCTGAAGGGACACAGAGAAGGAGAAGGGAAGTGGTGAAGTCCAATTCATACCTCCAGAGCTGAGCTAGGATTCCAGCTGGAATCCGGATACCACTCACGAGGTTGTCTGCACCGAGATCGTGAACCTCAGGTACCGAACAAGGTTGGGGCACTTCCAGAAGAGGGTTCACAGAGGAACAATGAGCCTTTGAAAATGAGGTTTTGGTTTCGTATTGCTGTCATTGGAGTTATGGAAGGACCCATCCCAACTATCGTAGATTTGGCGTGCCGGAGAACTGAACTACCGGTGGGGCAGATCTCTCGAAAAGGGGTAGAAAAACGAAGGTGCCTGTCCAAAGAGCCGAGATGTAGAAATTTTAGCCAAGTAGTCCTGGTCAGATGGTAGAAAGCCAAAGGACAAGGCCGAAGATGCGCAGTTACAACGCGATTAGAAGGACCTCTTGAGCTGACAAGAGCACCGAGACTCTGAGAGCATCGGACTCCCATGGCGGAGTCGGTAGTGGCTTAGATACCACCCTAAATTTAATTACAGGCCAGTCAAAGAGATGCCCACAGAATGTCATCCAGCTCTTGTCATAGGTACAGACATGAAAGACGACGGGAACGAACATTGTGCGGTGAGCGAATGCCAGCAGGCGTGAGCAAATTGGGATTGTTGCCATCAGCCAATGAGCGCCGCAACCCTGACTTTACACTTTTCACCCTTGAACTCATGACCGGCTGTTCGAACATTGTATTGGATTCTATTCTGCACCGGGGTGTCCGAGTTGCTTCTGTTCTCTTCCTGGAGGGTCTCTTCACGTAATAATGGTCTTTGCTTTATCTATTGAAGTGAACTTCTAGAACATGGAGGTCAGGATATGGGCAACAGATGGCCCATAACCTCCATTGGAAAGTGTCAGATAGCTGTTTGTCAATGGAAGCGAAATTATCTACCAATTGCTACCCCTGAACTTACCAGCGATTTGGCTCTGGAAACCCTCGGATACGGATCTATCAGCTGGTGTACTACCTTCTGTTCCTTTGGCATTGCACAAGTGGTGCTTCTTCTTCGCCTCCTCGAAAACAGTCTCAATTCTTGATCTCCGCTATCGTCACAAGGACTCAAGTCCCTACTGACATCACGAGTGTATCCCATTTTGGCTCGGTGCAAAGTCTTCACACCAGGACTCACGCTTCTGGTATAAGGGTGCGCCAAAAATCTAAGTTGAGCTCTAGACAATCATGTCGCGTCCCAAAATCATCTCCTCCACCGGCTCCTCGATCAAGATTGAGGTGCCTCCTGGGTGGTATGCGAACCTTAGTGCGGTATGTGCCCGAATGGCAGCTTCTACCATCATCATCGTGCTCACCATGACCCCGTTTCTAGATCAGCCGAAAGGCCTACAACCAACTCGTCCAAGTCGATGTCGAGGTCAATGGGGAGAAGCTCTCCAATTACCTTGTCAATACATGGGGTCAGGTCAATCAGCCCATGCGAGACATCGACTCGCCCACAGACACTATCTCAATCAAACCCCTCGACAAGACTTTTGTCATTTCAATCAACAGCTACTTCTCTACGGTCGCCAAGATCAAAGAGGATGAGCTGGTGAATGACAAGTACCGCAGCTCTCAGGTGAACATCCTCGGTACTCAGAGGCCTCCCAAACCTCCCGCTGGCTTCCCCGACTACAGCACCTTCTTGGTATGAACTTTGTGTATTCGTCGCCGATTCGGCTCTAACCCCACTCACTAGGTGTTTGTTGAGGATTCCCCTCCCGAGCAACGGGTTCAGGGCGCTCCTGAGTTTGACGATTCGTAAGTTTCCTGATTTCTCCTTCGCAAACACTACTGAACTATTTATTTCAGCCTCGTCACACTCAACATCATTCAAGGTGTTATTCCCAGCTCGCCTCCTGACACGAGTTCTGCTGCTCTCGCCCAGACTGGCAAGGATGCCGTCCTCGGTTGGATTGACATTGTCACCGATCCTTCCAAGCCCGGACCCACTGTCGATCCTGGCACATTGGAACCCAACAAGCCTTTCCCCGTTTCTCCGTACCCTGTTGGAATTCTTGGCGCTGGAATTTCCGGCCTCTACGCCGGCCTTATGCTCGATTCTCTCGGTATCAAGTACGAGATTTTGGAGGGTTCTTCCCGAGTGGGAGGGCGTCTTTTTACTCACAGCTTTAAGGGAGGTCGTTATCAATACTACGATGTGGGTTTCGAGCGTTTTTAGAGGTTATAAACTGAAGCTAACATCCCCCTTTACGCAGGTCGGCGCCATGAGGTACCCTGATACGACTTTCATGGCTCGGACCTTCAAGCTTAAAGACCGCTTGGGCATCAAGATGCTGGACTACATTCGTGGCAACGACAACGCGTTCATGTGCTTTAACGGTATCAGCGTCACCAAGACCGAGTACAATGCCGCCACCAGCCCCAACCTTCAAAAGAAGGTAGACATTTTCAAGGTCACGGAGGCGAATGATGGTCAAATTCCTGAAGACGAGTACCAAAAGGGTCACGGGTATTTCTGGGACGTTATCTTGGACGAATTCCGCCAGTACTTCGTCAAGTACCCGTTCCAAGAGGCCTTCAAGAAGTTGAAACAGTGGGAGGAGCATTCCGTCCGAAGCTACCTCTTGGTCGTCAGGAAGATCCCTTACCCCGTCGTCGATTGGTATGAGAAGATGGAGTCACGAACTGGTCTCTTCGACATGAGCTTGACTGAGACTGTCCTTGCATCCCTCGTCTTTAACGATCCCAACAAGCCCCCTGGTACCAAGGTTCCTTGGTACTGCTTCGAGTAAGTGTTTCAGTTTTCTCAGCTAGTGCAACCTCTACTAATCGTCACCGTCAATCAGCGGCGGTTCAGAGGTCCTGCACAAGGCTGCCACAGAGCGCCTCACCGCGAAGCCCCAACTTTACATGCGCGCCACCGACATCCACGAAGCAGACGGCGGTGCAAGCATCGAGGTCGAGTTTGACTCTCGCGCCAACCCCCGACCCTCTGCTCAAGGCAGGTCGAAGAAGAAGTTCTCCAACGTCATTTCGACCATGTCATTCGCTTGCTTGCGCATGGTCAACCTCGACCACTTGTACCTCTCCTATCCTCAGAAGAACGCCATTCGCTCTCTCAACTACACCCCATCCATCAAGATCGGTATGCAATTCAAGACTGCTTGGTGGGAGAAGAAGTGCAACATCGTCGGTGGCCAGTCCTCCACCGACCGGCCCATTCGCGACATGGTGTACCCTTCCTATGGTCCTGACGACTCTCACCCTGGCTCGCAGAAATCCAACTGCATGATCGTGTCCTACAGTGGCATGCAGGACTCTCAGCGCATGGGAGGCTTAATGAAGGGCAGGGACACCCCCGAAGAGAAGACTATGCTCGACCTTGTCATGAGGGACTTGGCTGCTGTCCACAAGATCAACGTCGAGGAGCTTTGGGATGAGTTTGAGGACTACTTCCCCTGGGACTTCCATCGCGATGAGTTCCAACTTGGTTAGTCGCTTGTCGTCTTTTTGTCCCGACGCATTCTAACACCCGAGCCCAACCCAGGTGCTTTCTGCCAATTCGGACCTGGCCAATTCGAGCATGTCTACCCCCACGTCTGCCAGCCGGGCTCCAAGCAGCAGCGCTTCTACTTTGCTGGTGATGCTTGCAGCACTTTCCATGGGTTAGTTGCACGCTTCAACTCTTATTCTTGCTGCTGATGCCAATTTTCTTGTAGCTGGGTCGCCGGTGCTCTCAACTCTGCGTGGCGATCAGTCCTCCAGATGCTCATGGCTCATCCCGAGCTTAACCCGAACCCCGGTCAGGACATCATCGCCAAGTTCAAGGCTGAGTGGGGCGATTCGGAGGAGTGGGATCAACGCGACCTCGCGAAGATCACTCAGCTCAACGCCAAACTGGCCCAGATGAACTTGCAGCCTTGAAATCGGAATATCTGTATGTCCTCTGACAATCTGCCATGTCTGCGTTGCGGCTGATGCGCTTGTTCGAACGTTCAGAGCCTCCCTCGTCGATTGCCCCCCGGCCCGGATCACCGCGATGTCCTCAAGTTTGTTCCTGGATCAATGAATTGCTTCCTTTGATCGACGTCATCCCCATCCGTTTTGCTTCCGCTCATTCTATCGCCTCAAATTGTGAAATACTCGATACGAACTTCCAATGTACCATAACCTGTATGACTACCTTTGATTTGAATCGAACTCCCGTGTTATCTGATTTCCATCGTGCGCCAAAGAGCTTGAACCGACTACGTTCAGGATATGGGAAAAGAAGCTCTGTAAATGGGTCGTAGCTCGGTTTAGAGGGCGAAAAACACTTCCGCGGCAACGTTGTCCATCCTGCCGTCCGCTGTCAAAGCTCCTACAATCACCCCGTCACGACAGCCTGACACCTCCGGTGAAACAACATCACCGGGTGCCTTTTTGGGCGATAAACGAGCAAACGTGCAAGGTTTGCAGCACCAATAAAACAGGGTTCAAATTTCGGCCTTCTCCTCTCAATCTGGCAAACCGCTATAGTTTCCATTGTTCTGGGTATCTCAGTGACAGAGAAGCGCACAAAGGTCAGTTTAGAATGATAATGCTCTAGAAGTCCGGTAAGCCATGATGCATGATGGCCCGAACGTTCATCGCGCGCACTTGGCGGACTCAGGCTGGATTAGCCTGAGGTCGATGCTGATGACTCAGAGGCGCCGACAGGGTAATTGTTTCTCGGACTTTCTACCTTTCCACCGCCTTCTCTAAGTTAATCGGCTCACAGTTCACCGTCTTTCGCCAGGCCAGGGTGCTGCAGGACAACGGGGGTGCCCGTTGTGCGAACACTCGGCAAAAGCGACGCAATCTGATGGCATTGGCGAAAGTGCCAAGCTCCAAAGCTTCATGCCTAGCTAAGCATTCAATCGTCATCGTCGCCCTGCGCTTCTCGGTCCTTGAGCGAGCCGTTGGCCTTCTTGAACATAGACTCAGGGCTCGGCCGTCCTATCATCTACAGCACGGCTTCGACAGCGGCGTTCGTCGATGGCATAAGGCGACATCGATGTCGTTTGTAGGGGATCGTCGACCACCAGCATAAGCGTTTGGTAGAAATCCCGCTTGAAAGCCGTGGAATTACCGTGAGTCGGAGTCGAATAGCAAGGGACGGCAATAACAGACTCTCACAGGATCACTCCCGTTGGAGGACATATTCGGGTTTGCCGATGTTCTTTGCGTCCTTGTGCTTCAGGTTCTGCTATGTGCCGAGACCTTGTGCTGTTGCTCCCCCCGACGGCTCATACCCACTTCCGGCCCATATGGATTCCTACGCTAATGCTGGCTTCCTCGAGGTTCAATTGCGTGACGCGTTTCAGACAACAGCAGGTGATGCGCGTGTTGGAGAGATTGACTCTGCCGTACATCATCCCTTAGCTGGGTCGCGAATAAGCAGGGGCGTTTTATTTGCGAACTGGCGAACAGAAGGGCGTTTGGAAAGAAAAAACGGTAGCAAGTTCGAATCGGTGTGTAGGGGTTATGACATCTTACCATTTCATATCATCTTACCCCATTGTTCCAACTGCCACCACGGACATACGACGTAACCCCAAAGCACGGGAAACAACGAAGCTTGAAAACATGGCAATCTATTTCGCTACAGCTTGAATGGATAACGTAGGTCAAGGCATAAAAGGCCGGACACAAAGGGAAATTACTCTTACCAGAAGACATCCTGCTTCTCTCGTCCCATTCACTGCCGTGGTGCCGCTTCGATTAGTCTTAAGTGGACTGCCATACGTCGCGCCTGCATTTCCCCGTGCCGTTTATCGAGCTAACCATCGACCGGTTAAAGCTCTGCGCGGACAGGAATCAACCGCGACAAGTTTCGAACCGACCTTGCGTCACCGAACAGCCCTCTATCGACTCTAGCGAACCTTGTGCCCCTCCGGAAGGCTTGAAATCGGCCATTCTTACTCTCCGCCATCTTGCAGTACATCTTCTTCGAAGCCTTCCAAAGCCAGGTAATAAAAAGCCTTCGAGTCAACCTTGCTTGTATCTGACACGTCTCGTAGGTGCACACCATGGACTCCACCAAGAAATCTCTCGAGTCTATCTTCCTCACTGTTTTCGCTCCCTTTTTGCAAACCCCTTCGGGTGGCAGCAGCCAAGCTAACGCCTCTGTCGCGTTTGGTGCCCCCCTTTCTTCTCCCACTCCAGTCTCCGACTCCCTGAAAAGCGCTGTGCATACTTTCTATGAGGCGCAACTATCACCGCTCTACAGCTCCCACCCCATTCTCTTCGGGGCAATTGCTTTGGTCGCCCTTGCACTCTTGACCATTCATCTGGTGGTCTTCCGCGTTCCTTCGAATCTTCGCCACCTTCCTCGCATTTCTCCATATCCAGTGATTTGGAGCTACATTCGCAAGGAGAGTGTCGATAGGAGGATCAAGCGACTCGTTCTGCCTGTCGCCGAAAAGGGCCATGGTGTCTGCCTGGTTTGGATGCTCGGAAAGTGGGGTGTCCATGTCGTTGACCCAGAGGTACGTTGTATCACCGACTTATTAATTGTATTTGCTCATACAGCCCCATTAGCTGGTCAAGCAAATAACCCACAATCCCGTCCAGTTCCCCAAGAAGAATTACACCGACCATCTCCACTTTACCTTTCTCTCCGGTCCCAACGTCGTCTTCTCCAACGGAGAGCAATGGAAGCGTCATTCGGAGAGTGTGAAGGCCGCATTCGATCGCGAAATCCCTGTGTGGCGTTTCGTAGGCCTTGGTTGGGACGTCGTTGACATGATCAAGGCCAACTGCGGTCGTCGTTCTGTCGAGAAGACGCCGGAACATGCGGTCCCTGGCGGATGGGGAATCAGCCGGTTCTCTGACCTGGTCCAAAAATACACCCTTGACGTCGTCGGTACCACCCTCTTGGGCCACAACTTCAACGCTCTCAAGACGACTGAGGGTTCCTTTGTCGAGCAGTTCAACACTGTCATGTCTGCCATTGCTTCGCCCGTTCGCCTCGTCTTTCCTTTCCTCGACACCATCTTCCCTCGCTACGAGGCTATCGCCCAGGTTGATAAGCTCAATGCGAGATACGAGGAGGTTCTCGAAATGAAGAGGGGAGATCTCGGGGTTGACTTGTTGAGCTACCTCCTTGAGGACGAACGCTTGTCAAAGGAGGAAGCTGTTAGCAATCTCAGCATCCTCTTCAGCGCTGGACACGATACCACCAGCGGTGCCATCGGGAGCTGCGTCTACTTCCTCGCCAAGCATCCCGAGTACCAAGAAGAGGCGCGCCAGGAAATCCTGTCCATCCTCGAGAAACGCAGGGAAGCCTTGGGTCTCTCCAACAACGAATCTGGAAGGAAGGAATGGATGGAACCCTCTTACGACGACCACAAGGACATGAAGTACCTCTACGCATGCATCAAAGAAGCGATCCGTATCAACCCTCCTATCTCTCTCCTTCCCGCTCGCTGGACAGAGGAAGACACCATCCTCGGGCAGTACCTCATCCCCAAACACACCTCGCTCGTCCCCAACGTCTACGCCGTACACAACTCGGCTCGCATCTGGCCTGAACCCTCTGTGTTTGACCCTGCTCGTTGGATCCCCTCCAGCTCCGGTGGCCCGCGCTTCAAGGACGGCAAGAAAAAGGTCTTTAAGGCGATCCATCACATCCCTTTTGGAACTGGACCCAGGCAGTGTGTTGCACGCCAGTTTTCGTTATATGAACAGAGGACGCTCTTGGCGATGTTGCTTATCAACTTTAACTGGAGGTTGGTCGAGGGTAAGGAGGAGTTGCACAACGAGTTTGGAGCGTTCGGGTTGAGCATTCCAGAGCACTTGGATATCGAATTTGAGGAGAGGTTGTAATGGAGGGCCCCTGCCATTGCCTCCTACGTCAAAGTTACTGATGACCCAAAAAAAACACGAGTAGGATCCGGATTCTACCACCCCTCACGAACTAGTCAGGCTTTATGATCTTGGACACTTGTCTTGACGATACATTTACCTTTCGATGTTGTATTATTTACCATCTAGCTTTGCAAGTTTACATGCTTTGTCCTCAGAATCCCTATGGTCCGACTCGGAAAACTATCTTGCCGTGCTCGGCCGGATATACGTTTTCCCTTCAAGGCGGATGGGAATGAACAAATTGAGGAAGTCAATAAATAGGTCAAGAGATAGATGCTACACATATACAACTAGTATACACACAAGTAGATAGAAGCAAAAGGCAAAATAGCGAGGTCATCATCATCGTGATTCACAGAAAGGGGCAGCCAGAGACAACGAATATCCTTCCACATCCGATTTGCAGTCGATTTGGAAACAAGGGCTGATCCAAAGCACACATCCTAGCACACAGAACGCGAGGGAAAGCTGCAAGAGACAGGCCTCACACTCAAGCCCCAACTCTCCCCAACCCACCCGTCGACTCCACATCCCCAACTCGAGCACTAACCTGAACCATCTCTTCACTCTCTCCTTCCACAGTATCGCCACTTGTCCTCGCTGCACCAGTCGCAGCAGCAGCGGACGAGCCACCAACTACCGGGATGGCAGCCGCAGCAGATGGGCCACCAGCGGCGGTCGTTCCAGCATTCTCAGGGACACCCTTCCCAGTCGTCAAACTCCTAAAGAACGAAGGCCGCAACGATCCCAACAACCCACTGTTGTTCTGCCCTCCTTCTCCATTGGCCGCATTGCTTTCAACGTCCCCCGTCGCTGCGACCCCGCTTCCGTCTGCAGGTGCTGCAGTGGCAAGCAGCAGCAGCAGCGACAGTGACAGTGTTGGTGGCAGGCGCAGGAGGAGGCGCAGTCGTCAGCCTCAAAAGCGAGGTATAAGGCTGCCTGCAAACAGGACAGAACCATCCCTTGGCCTTTCGTTTCCTGCGCGTGTTCATGGCATTGACAATGTTGGTCGTCATCCCCCCTGCATCTGCTCCTCCTGCTGTGAGCAGCAGCTCCGTCCTGACCGTCCGCAGCAGTGCCTGCAGCACCTGTAGTGGTAGGTGCAGCTTGCGTCTCGCTACCCTGGTTGATGGCACCACCCGCACCGAATTCGACCATGTTCAAGGCGCAGTCCTTTGCATGCTACCAAGTGTCGGCAAGGGAGCAGGACGACTTCGCGTGGGGACGAGAGACAGAGGAGACATTCCTCAGATGGGGAGGGGTCGTCTGGGGTATCTTTATTGCATAACACCGGTTAATACTCAAACTAGACAGGATGGAAAGGCGAAAGATGGACGCACCATTTCCAACCACACCACCAGTAGGAGGGTACGTATGTCCCTGGGCCGGAACCGGCGCAGGAGCAGGTTCAGCAGAAGTATCAGAAGCCGAATTCGTGAGACCAAAGATCTCGTGGAGGTGGAAAGTATGAGGCCCGATCGTCGCTTCCCGTTTGACCACTTTGACCACCCAGGGTCGGGTATCTTCTTCCTCTTCTTCACCCTCCTCTCCCTGCGCCGCTGCGTCTCCAGGAGGCTTGGCTGGGGCTTCTGCACTGGTTGATGCAGCAGCTTCAGCGTCCGCGGGGGAAGTGGCACCCGCAGCGACGGCAGGAGTCTTGGGAACAGTAGCAGCAGGCTTCGTGCCCACGCGAACGATGTGCAGGTATGTCACTTGTTCGTTCGGGCAGCCCATCTCGGCACCTTGCTCATCAAGCGCAACAAGCCGGATGGTCAACTTGACACCATGCTCGTCGTCCTTCTTTGCTGTTGCCGCAGCTGCAGTGCCCGTAGCAGAGTTAGGGAGTGCAGGCGCGACGGGTGCCGTGCCTACAAAAACAAATGGGGTGGTAAGGGGCCGAAATAAAGAATGAAAGATAAGGTAAGAACTTACCATCCTCTGGTTGAGCATTCACATCGACAACCGCTAACGCTGGCCCAGACGCTCTCAACTCTTGTTCCTGATCCCGGTGACGATGAGGAGTGATCAACCTAAACGCCCTCGTAAACCGTCGACTCCTCCTCGCATTCGCCGCTGCACCACCCTCTGTCGGCGTCCCGACTGTCAGATGCATATTGCCGATGTTGGGAACCTCTGAGCCCGTCGAGGGATCCCTGTCCTGTAGCCGCTGCTGTTGTTGTTCCTCAGTGAGCCGTTTCAGGTGCGCAGGCACCTTTTCGAACCGGCCCAGTTCAACCACTGCGCCATCGACAATCTTGAGCTTTCGCCCGAACCCGCCGTCGGTGACGGTTTCAAAGACGAGGAGTTTGGCGTAGGGGTGGGACGAAGAGGTGGAAGGGGAGGTGGTGGTTGCGGGGGATGCGAATGTGCTGGTGCCTGTAGCGGCACCAGCGGCAGCACCAGAAGGAGAATAGGGTGAGGCTGTGAGAGGTGCGGTGGGTGAGCTAAAGGTTCCACCGAGATCGGGATGGCCTTTGGGTAGGTAGACGTGGACCCGAATAGAGACTTTGGGAGCGTCGGCGTCATAGGTGAACTCGAGAGCGTGTTGTTGAGGAGGAGCATGAGCAGTATCGGATGCATAGGAAGGAGTGGTCAAGGGAACAAGACGGAGTGAAGGCCGTTTGAGATTGACGAGCGCTTGGAGAGTCGTCGTCGGTTGAGTTGGCTATAAGGCAATAAGTAATTGAAGATAAAAGAGTAAATCGAAGCTTACATCTTTACTCTTCTCCACCCAGCCATTAATCACTTCAGGAGTGAGCTCATCCGTTGACGAAAGTCCTGTATACCCTCCTGTCCCGTGATCAGCTTCTTCTTCTCAGTGATACCATACAACACACAAACGTACCTCCCAAAACCTTCTTATCTCTGTCGACATAGCCCGTCCAGGCAGGCCCGCTGGACACAGCTCCAATATTTGGCCCAAAGAGGGGCTCAAGTGCCTTTCTATCGGCCCTCGTCGCACCCGTTGGATCAGCAGCGTTGGTCTGCGGCAGGAGATGCGCAAAGCCAGCCTGAGGGCCTCCTGGGTTGGTAAGGCCGTTGGGCGCACCAGCAGCACCAGTGGTAGGGCTAAGCGGAGAGGTGGGTGCGACGGTAGGAAGAGGCGTTGCGTTGCTGTTGCTCCTGCGCCATCTGGACGAGTCTATCCATTCAAAATGCATTAGATGGGTCAAATAGAGCATTAGAATGTGGACATACACCAACTCATTGTAGTCGTAGCTGGATGTAGGGCACGAGCAAGGAAGCAGCGAATGAGCAGATCCCAGCGACGACGGGTGGATTTGATCGAGGCCTAGACTTGGTGTATTGGCCTGGTCGACGCAATCCTAGTTTCAAAGTCCTGGAACGTATTGAAGCAGACTGAGAGCCAGTGAAGGAGGTCAAGGTCAAGAGTTCGGGCAACGGCAATCGAGACCAAAGACAATGCCAAGAGAATTACAAACGGGATCAAATCACGCACTGCTGATGACGAACAGAAATCATGAGATAAGCGCCCACTCAAAACCTGCCCCTTCGACCTCTCATGAAACGCTGTAAAGAACACACAACACTGCTTTCGCCCGAGACCATGCATTCTTTGTGACACACTACAATACATCGTAAACAAGTTTTACTCAAGCATCAGGAAACTTGACCTCCCAAACCCTCGCACACGAATCTGTTCCAGCACTGACCAATTTGCCAGTACCACTACCACCACCAGCCAACCAACCAACAGCATTTACACCACCCGAATTAGCCCCATTGATAACCACCTTTTTGGTTGGCTTGGCTCGATTCCATACATACACATTCGTATCCAAAGAACCCGACGCGAGGTACTGCGAGTCTGCCGTCCAAGCGAGCGCATTGATGCGTGCGGTGTGGAAGGCCCACATAGGGCTGAGAGATTTGAGCTCGCTGATTGAGTATGGGAAGATTTTGCCTTTAGACTAGTTGGTTGGTTAGTATCAGTAACAGCCACACTGAAAGGGAAAGCAGGACTACTTACGTCGCCAGCAGCTAACACGGCACCATCGGGCGAGAAGGCCAAAACGGTGATAGGGCCTTTGTTGTCCTCCAAGACATGCTCTTGCTTCAACTCTGAGCCTGACCAGGAGTAAAGGTAAACCTTGCTATCTTCGCCTCCAATCGCCACCTCCATTCAAGATTCATCAGTTTCACAACACCCTCTCATTTGATCACAACCACTCACATGGTTGCCGGATGGCGAGGCGGAAACAGCAGTAGGCTTGAACGGTGTTTTGATCTCGGACACCTTCTGGTTAGAGCGGAACGCTTCCACAACCTCTTGTTGGACCACAAACACGGTCTGATCAGATCCAACCGAGAGCGACTTGGGCTGAGACGAAGTTTTGGACGAAGATGCACTGAGGTCAATCTCAATGTCAGTTTCATCCTTGCATCAAAGGAGATGGGGGATACATACGTGAATGCGCCAGACGATATCTCTCGAAGAGTATCGTCGAAACCAATGGAATAAGCAGCATCACCAGAAGGTGAAGGTGCAATTCCGACAACGATACCAGAATGACCTGTCCCTCCAACCAAAGCTGATTCCTGTGCACTCTCAGAATAAGAGTAGACTCGTCCATCGGCGGTACCGGCCAAGAACGTGCCCTCATCCTTTGACACGAGGGATGTGATAGACGCTTGAGGACCCTTTCAAGCGGATATCATCAGTCTTTGAATTCTCGCCCCCAGATAGGAGAGAAAGGGCGCACAGAGTACACACGAGAAGGCTTGTCGCCAAGACGAGGATCAAAGACGTTCAAGTCACCTGAGAGCGACAAGGATACAATGCCATGTTCAGCACTCCAGGTGTTCCCGACCTGCTGATCACTAATGGCTGAGCCAAGCATCCACTCATTCACGGCTTTCTGTGTCTCAACATCCCATAGCTTGACAGTCTTGTCCGCCGCACTCGTAGCAACCTGTCGGCTATCTGAACTCCACGATGCAGCCATCTACACTTCAATCAGCCATTCTGCTTCCGCGCATCGGCTTGGAGCATAGGACTCACGATAGACCCCTTGTGAGGCGAATCCGTCACCTCCGCCACAGTCTCTCCCGTCTTTCCATCATACAAGAAAAACTTGAAATCCGATCCAACGCTCAAGAAATGGTCTCCATTCGGCGAGAACTGGATGTCTTGTACGAATCTGGTGTGGTTCTTGATCGTCTTGTCGTATTTGAACGGGACACCGTGGTGGAAGATGATGCTGGTGTCGTCTCCGGCTGTGGCTGCGCGAAAGGGGCGTTGGTGCCGAATGGAGACTGCGTTGATCACCTGGGAAGGGGGTGCAGAGGGTGATGGTGAGTGAGGTTGGGAGGTGAGGCAGAGAGAAAGGGTACCTTGGAGTGGCCACTGATACTACCAGAAGACGAGCCAGAGTCGATCATGAATGCATGCCCGAATCTATTGGAGAAATTGTTGAGATCTGTTTCACTAGGAGAGCCGGGACTCAACAGACTTTTCGCGACCATCTCCTACAGCAATGATACGCTTGCTTTCACCGTCCCATGACAGATCATTTCTGCCAACATTTGGTTTTAGCATATGCCTCACGAGAATATAGGAGGCTGTAACTCACATACGTCCACCGAGCACCTTGTATTCTCCTTTCGAGATCTTTTCTTCTCCCACAATGTCCCAGATCCGAACTAACAAAGCTACTTTAGCGCTCCAACCGAAAATAGAGGGTCAGGAAGCTCACCGTTTCCGACGGCATCTCCAGAAGCGCAGTAAAACCCAGACGGCGAGATACGCGCAACAATCGCGTTATGGATATGGCCCGTATACGCAAAGGTCAAGCCTGGGTCCTCCACGGCCAATTAACCGGCGTCCTTTCACGAAACTTTCCAAACGACAATCCAGACCACCTACCTTGAGATCTCGAACCTATTCAGACAACAAAACAGGATAATCAGCTCACGATCGCGTCGCAGCACTCTTTGAACCCCTATCGGAAGATGGTACGTACAATGACGACTTTGCCTGTAGTATAAACTACTTTATCTTTAGAACTGCTAAGCTTTGAAGCTGAACCTCTTGCTGTTGTGGGGTGGGGAGGGAAGACGAATGTAGACTTGGAGGACATCGTCGAGGTCAGTGGTTACCAGTGGTTGAGGCTGCGCGAGTCGGATCTGCCAGTGGGTGACAGGATCAGGAGATAGGGGCGTGTTCGGGTTCCCACGATTCGCCACCAGACGTTGAGGTTGGAGGCGAGCCGCTCGACTTGAAGTTCGGCTCTTGTCCCCTCTTTTGCGACTCGTCGTGACTACTGAGCTTACGGCTATGGACTGATTTTAAGGGCCTATGTACTACCAGCGAGCACAAGGATCTAATAGGGAATGGCTGCCCTCTACAAAACGTCGCAGTGGCTAAGCCCTTTTCAGCCAATGGTTGCTACCACAAGGCACTCTCATGCTGTGCGGTTCATCTCCCTTAGCGCTGGATCAAGTCATGGGGGGTTGCCTGTGACGGGGCCGCACCTCTCTTATCTATAAAGGGCCTTTGCCACATCCCCGTGTGTATCGAGTTGGCTCTGGTACCTACCACGACCACGGCCACGTTCACTACTGGCTCACTCTGCTGTGAACGACTCTCATTTGCTTGCTATGACCTCCCCAAGTCGTCTTGACATGGTGAGTAACGTCTTGTCTTGATAGGCCCCCATTGTTTTACTCATCCACTACGTAGGAAGATCAGAGCGCTCATTCCGTGCAGACGCCCACCGGTGGTTCTCTGGGTACGGCGCAATACAACTAACCATTGTAATAAGATCACTCACTCCTCGAAGCTGAACACTCCACTTCCTCTACTTCGATTCAGACAGCCCGGGACGTGACAACCCATGGCGGGGATGCTGTCTTTGCGGGAGGAAATGTCAACATCCACCACTATAACGTCGCCGAGCCCAAAGTCTATTACTACACCATAATTGAGCCCAGGCTCAATATTGTCTCTGCTTTCCGCCTTGTTCGTAACCAACGGAAGCTTCATCTGGGCGTCCTGTCGAAAGCGACACGAGGAACAGGGATCTGGTTGCTCAAAACCGACAAGTTCATCCTTTGGCTGGATCTCAACGGCAATCTCAAGATCTTGTGGGGTACTGGAATCCGTGAGCTATATTCTGTCTGACCTTGACGCCTTTCCCGCTCACCTCTCATTCCAGCCGGCGCGGGGAAGACTGTCATAGCGTAAGTGCTGTGCATTAGGGTTCCGCAGCAAAGCCCCGCTGACCAACTTCTCCAGATCCACCGTCATCAACGAGCTTGAAAACCGTGCCGCCACTGCACGTGGCAGCATCTGTGTCTGCTACGTCTACTTCCGGTACAGTGATGCCCGTACTTTGACTATCCGCGACGTCTTGGAAATTCTCGTCAAGCAAACAGTCGAGCGCCATCCAGAGTGCGCACCAGTTGCGGAGGAGGTTTACGCTCGACATGCTCAGGAGAACACCCAGCCAACAGAAGGAGAGCTTCTCCGGCTGCTGAAGCACTTCACAAAGGCTAAACCGGCGACATTTTACACCCTCGATGCACTGGACGAAGCGCCCGATAGACTTCAGGTCGAGATCGTTTTGAAACTTGCTAAGTTGAACGTCCGCCTCTTCATCACATCTCGACCACTGAAAGCTGTTGAGGCACGTGTCCCTAATGCGCACTGCTTTCCCATTATTGCCCGAGACGGTGATCTTGACCTCCATATCGCTCGTGAAATTTCCCGCAGCCGAGACCTGTCGGATTTGCTCGAGAAAGTGGGCTCATCCCTTAGAGATGAGATTGTATCAGTGGTCAAGAGCAAGTGCGATGGAATGTAAGCTATAGTCGTTGTTCTCCCTTGGTCAACAAGCTGAACTGTTACAGGTTCTTGCATGCATCGCTCCAGTTGGAGGCGCTGTGTGAATGCCTTACAACTCAAGAGGTCAAGCAGACCCTCAGAGACTTTCCTCCAAAAATTGAGGACGTCTATCGTCAGACCTGGCATAGGATTCTGGAGCAGAAACCTAACCGTGTATCCCTTGCGAAGGCCGTACTGGTGTGGACCTTAAATGCATCAAGGTCCATGACGATTGACGAATTGGAGCGTGCGGTGGCAACATCTCGCGACAACTACAAGTTCGAACCCGACCGGCTGGCGCCAGGCACGGCCCTTGTGACTCTCTGCGGTGGGCTGGTTACTGTTGAAGAGGAGAGTAGGCTTGTTCGCCTTGTCCGTAAGTGAATAAATCATCTTCTTAACATTTTCTCTGATTCGAGATGTGGCAGATTACACCGCCAAGGCCACTCTAGAAGAGCTACTCCATGACTCGTTCCCCTATCCGGATTCACAACTCGCCATGGTTTGCATGACCCACCTTGCGGAATGCGGTTTCCAGAACACAACACTACGCTCTGAAGAGGAATTCACCGCATCACGCCAAGCAGACCCTCTCCTTGCCTATGCATCCGATAGCTGGGCTTTCCATGCCCTAAAATCTATCAATATTCAAGACACCCGACGGCGAACCGAAGACTTCGTTCGTGGATGCAAAGCCTTTCCCGCCTATACGCACACCATTGCCAATAGCGTGAAGCTCTTCGACATTCTCAGTCCCCTCCATATGGTTGCTAGGTACAACCTTCGTACGCCCTCCTGGAATATCGACATTAGTGACCCGAATGTTGCGACATCGATTCGCCAAGCATCACCTTTAATGCTTGCCTCCTTGCATGGCCACGAAGACATGGCCAGGCTCCTCCTTGCACGCCACGATACCCAGGTCAACTTGGTCAATATCGACGGGCGGTCAGCACTCATGCTGGCTGCTTACCATGGCCATGACGGGATTATCAGCGCCCTCCTTGAACGTCCCGAAACCCAGGTCAACTTGGTCAATAAGAATGGGTGGTCGGCGCTAATGGCTGCTGCCGAGAACGGTCAAGAGAATACCGTCAGGCTTCTCCTTTCGCACTCCGAGATCCAGGTTGACCTCGTTGACAATGCAAAACGCTCGGCGTGGAGAATGGCATACTGTGGTGGACACGAGGCTGTGGCACGCCTGCTACCGGCTGACCTTGGAACAATACACACACACACACCGGCTCCATCGCCCGCCAACCCTGCAACCAGGAGCGCAGAAGACGGGCCCAGTAGTGCAAACGATGAAGGCGAACGTGAGGAAGGTGTAGACGACGATCGTGCACAAAGCGAGCCTTCAGGATCAACGAGCGCTAAGCGGCCCAGAGATGACGAGGAAGATGGTTTGCAAGGCCCCGTCGACGATATGGCCACCCCTGCTTCTAAGCGACATCATGCTGGAGCGAACGCAAAGGGCCTATTCGACATGCCAAAGCGACAAAACTAGCTCCGTTCGAAGATCAGGGGGTGATGGAAACCAAAGATAAGGCTCAGACATTGGTACATCTTTTTCAATAACATTCTCTACGAACTTGTTGCCAACATGCAGGGGAGCACCTGGGGACTCACCTGGGGGTATTTGGTAACGGAGATTGTGTTTAATGCAAGTCATCGAATAAACTGTTATTTCAGCGCTTGAGCTCCAACGGCCGAGTCTGAACTGACATGGCTTTGGGATGCTTGACATTGTCGTCAGGGCTTGCAGACAACCTAGATTAGACCTACCAGAGGGGATTTGGGGATACAATTGCACAAGCTTGTTGCTTTGTCCCCATGAGACTGTCAGGTGGTATGGCGGCGGCGGCGTGTATACTGAGACAGGTCTCAGTTTCGAGGGAGCTTGAAGCTTTGAAGGAGCACGATCATCGAATGGAACAAGGTGTTGACATCGACGGATACGTACTGGCTCTGATACCGCATCACTAAGAAACGAATTTACTGCATGGCGAAACGACGTTCGTTGAAGGACGTTACATATCGTTCGCGCCTGTCTTGTGCAGAAGTAGAAGTAAAGATCGTGCCTCTGCCGCCGCCAACCTAGCAGACAAAGAGAGGTGGGACCATGCAGTTTAGTTCGGTTCCCTTGACTGGGACATGCGCTACAAGTATTTTAGGGAGGGACATAGGCTCACATAAGCCCCTCGCACGAACGTGAGAGGGGCTTATCGGCATGTGAAGCCTTAGAATAGGCAATGGAATTTCGGTATAAAAGTGCGATTTGCAGTGGAGGAAGTAAGAATTTGGTAGGGGTCATTAGACAAATATTGTTCTACTATTGCAAATACATAGGCCTGTGCAAAAATCTGTCCAAAAATTGACTGCAGGATGCCATAGGAAGGAGAGTTTGTTTTACTGCTAAAACAAAGCGCGGCCAAACTAGCCGAGGTCGCGGCTGATGGCATTTGATGGGGCCATCAACGGCCAAACGGCAATGACGTGCACCTAGGGGCTCGACTCCGCGTCGTCTCCCAATATTGCAATGTCATTAGCACGCGCGCCTAAAAAAAGCCGTCCGTACAGAAAGAAAGAGGACAAGATTAGCTCAACATCGGCAGGAATCATATCAGCAGGATGGAAGTCGACGAACGACTTCTTTGAAGCCTATTATCAATCACCTCGACATGCTGCTCAAAGCCTTCGTTATCGAAACGACACCAAATACTTTCCCTCCGAAATGTTGGACATAATGGTCAAGAACATACCTTCTGGGGAGGGCAGGCAAGCATTTAATCAATCGGTGACTGCAGCTGCAGCCGACATCCTAGTGGAGGAATCAACTCAAGCAATCCAGCATCCAAGCCTTCAAATCCCAGCGGAGAAGGTCACAATCCCCTATCTGACCACCGACTTTGGCCTTAATCGAATCCAAACTATTTATGGAACCGTTCTCCCGTGCCTGACATACCTATTAACGCGCGGTGGTGGAATGGATGGTGCAACAGATGGCTGGGAGTCTTGTATTAACGTGCCAGATGAAGGTGGGTGAAGGCGTTCAAGAAGTCTGTTCACCCGAAGCTTGTCTTCGTTTGATAGAACTCCCACATCTGCCAAAGAAGTCGACCTGCATAAGCGGCCATTACATCCACACATAGGCCCTGGCTTGAGACCATGCTCATGGGCAATCCATATTATACTTCCAGAAGCAATATCCTCCAAATCTTGTCCTTCTGGAGGTTTATACCACTTGAATCCGGGGAGTCGAGGCTGAGGAGTGAGGAATTCTGCCGAGAAGACTCGGCGACAGGGGCTATTAATAAACCCACGAGATGGTGGGTCAATCTTCTCGCGTAACAAGCGCTCCTGCTCCTCCTTCTTTGTTGGCTTGGCTGTTGAAGGGATGGGATCGATTGCCCAACGCTCAACAATCCAGATCATCCGCGCCAGTATATCACGGGCGCGTCCAGCGCGTCCGCCTTCTTGCATGACATCAGTAAATGTGTCGACACCATAGATGACTGACTGAATAATGTCAGGAATGTCGAGTCCCATCCCGAGGGCCTTGGTTGCAAAAACCCAGTTGATTTCTCCATCCATTAGCATTTGAATTATCTTCTCCTTGTACTGCTCTGAGTTGGTTGCCGTGAATGGGAATAAGAGGTTGCGATAGGGGGGTTCGAGAATAGCACGCATGATGTCACATGCCTGACGTGCCTGGCGTCGCGTCCGGAAGTAGAAGATGGTTTTGACGAGTTCCTCTGGTTTCGAGAGGTTGTTGGGGATGAAGGCGAACAAGTCTGCCAGAGATGATGCCGAGTATTCCATGGGGCGAACCCAGAGGGCAAGGTTGGGCCGGTTTGAGCCACGGTCGATGCCATAGAAGGGTCGATGCCTTCCCATTCCAAGGGCGCGGTAGATGATCTCGAAAGTTTCCGTTGAGCATGTGCCGGTAAGGGCTAAGGAAGGGATTTCGGAGCCCATGATAACTCGCAGCGCCTCAAGCTCGTCGTAGTCCTTCCGAAATTGTTTGGCCCATGATTCCACCACGTGTGCCTCATCGACAATTAGTGCGATGGTGTTTGTGCGGAATTCTTCGTTTCGAAATAGTTTCTTGAATGACCCGTTGCGTAGGAGACATTCAGGGCTGGCATACACTATCCTGTAGAGGCCCTTTGAAATATCCTTGAAAACTTTCTCATCTTTATTATCTTCATTGACAGCTACAGCACGAAGGTTGAGCGCCCTGGCGGGGAAGTGTTTACTCTTGATGGACTGGGCTTTATCAAATCGTCGGACCTAAACATGGTGAGCTAATTAACGACGCGACAAGCATGAAGCAGCGTACCTGGTCCAGTTGTAGGGCCTTGAGTGGGCATATTACAACTATTACACCACTCGCTTGCACCAATTCCGCTGCTAGTGCGAGCATTGCGAACACCAGCGACTTCCCCGACCCTGTGCCTGCAACGGCAATGCAATCACGTCCTTCCAAGACCTTCTCAACAAGATCAAGCTGCCAGTCATAAGGCTTACACCCAAAGAGCTCCTCTGTAACGTTTGACAACATCTCGCGTGATATGCTTCCACGAAGACGCGTCCATGCTCGAGCTTCTTCAGAGGGAGCAGGGGCGGGTGATGGTGTTGGTGTTTTGTGGTGGCGAGGGGTTGGCCAGATTGTAGGGCCAAGGGCAGACTTTTTCTTGGGCGTTGTTGGTGGAGATTTAGGAGATATATTTTCCTTGTCCACTGCCTCGTCTCGCCCTGGGGGAGCCATAGTGCAGCAACCTGATTAAAATTCGCGTTGCCGCCCCGCGCCTCTGGTTCGACCAGGCGATCAAATGGCCGGCTCATTCCGTGGAGCGGATCGTCGGCAGCTAAGCGGCATGGGAGAAAAGTTCATTACAATCACACAAATGACATTGCACTACAAACATCTTCACATTCCGACAAGACCGTCCACATGCGTGGACGGTTTTGATGTCGAGACTAGGGAGGGACAAAGCAAAGGCTTCTAATAGATTCAAAATCATGTGCATGGTCAACCAGGCGCCCGGACCAATGCCGTCGGCAGCTCAACCATGAGAGCTGGCACCTTGAAACCGGGCTCACATACATATAACGTTTCCACATTTATGCTTCTCCAGTTTCTCCTTCCTTTTGCCCATACACTTAGAGGTGCTTCGATTCCCCCAACTCCCCCGCGAAAATGGATGGTCCTGCAGAGCTGGTGTACGTGTTGACATATTCCTTATGGCCTCTGCTGTCTTCTGACAGGGTCACTTAGTCATGGCTACATATTCACGGGATTTTTCTTCAATGCACTGCTTCTTGGAATCATAATTGTCCAAGTATACATCTACTATAGGACATATAGAAGGTGGGTTGAAATTTGACGATGATAAGCAGCTCACCTCACCGACACAACAAAGGGACGCGGTCTGGATCAAAGTTTTCGTGAGTACCTCCACAACGGACCGAGTCACACAGCCTGACCCTCCCTTGCGCAGGTTGGTTATTTATTCGTCACAGATATTGTGAACACCGCGTTCTGCTATGCCTTTCTACATAGAGCCCTCATTTCGGGATTCGGTGGGTCGATCGACGCGAACCCATTTTCTTTTGGTTGACAGGGATTCCAGGCGATCTCGAACAGCTAGCCACTACCGACTGGGTTTTCGCAGTAGGCAAGTCACGGTTGAAATGCAGCTGGAGCACACATTGACAAGTGTTCCCTACTCAAGAGCCGGCAACTACCGTCAGCACCTTGGCTCTCCTTGTCACACTTCACCGCGCTGACGCTCCTACCGCTGGCAGGCCATCATCGGCACCTCTGTGCAGCTGTTTTTCGCCTGGCGAACGCGTATTTTGACCCAGAGATGGAATTACATCTCTATGGTAATCGTCGCGCTGATTACCCTGACCGCCTTGACATCGGGAGGTATGTGACGAGCCTTGCCTGCGGAGTCCTTGATTGTTAATATCATTCCCTCAGTTGCTGGTATCATGACTGCTTGGAAAGTCAGCGGCCACGCGCGCTTCAGCGGTTTCCAGAAATTTCGGGTGAGTAGCATGGTTCTTGACGGTAAACCCCTTCGCTGAACCACAATATTAGCCCACGGTCTGCACCTGGCTATCTGCGACGGCGGTTTGCGATGCTTTAATCACTATGGTCTTAGTGACCGCGCTTCAAAAGCAGAAGACGGGATTCAAGCGCACAGATCTTGTTATTGACCGTGTCATTAGGTGTGAGTCAAAGCAACCTAACTAACTTGAACTGCTCAAGGAATAACCCCTTCGACAGTAACCGTGCAGACCGGCCTGTTGACCATGGTTGTTGCTATCCTTGACCTTGCCTTCTACTTGACATTGGCAAGTGGCGATATCTCTCCAAAAATCTTTCTCCATCTCATTTCCTGACCCGATAGACCTCAGGCGTGTAAGTCCGCCCGGCTATCATACGACGTACCTCTGATCGTGTTCCAGACACCTACTTTTCAATTACCCATTGAGCAAGATCTACGTGAGTCTTTCACGGAAAAATCTCAGTGTATACATGCTCAATAGCGCGAACCTCTAAGACAACTTCTCTGCTCAGTACGCTGACAGCCAGAAGAGTTGATATCCATGGGGCCAATCTCGAAAGCGACGAAGATGCTAACTACCATTCCACTCCATCCAAGATTGGCGGGCCAGGCTTCAGGCGTGAAAATGTGAGCTCCACTCATCTGAGAGTCCCAAAGTAAACATCTCGCTCACCTGGAATAACCCACAGGACATTGTCAACCTCGCTTGCGCACCACGAGCCGAAGTCTTCGTCCAAGTTGAGGAACACGAGCTCTCGGATGAGATCGATGAAAGGAGCTCAAGTAATAAGCCTTATGTCGTCTAATAATTGTCTTCACTGTCGCTACCACCCCACAACACTCTTTTACCCACAACATTGTGGATCTGAGGGTCGGGCGCTTATGGAAATAGAAAGGTCCGGCTGATCGGATACTCTGCCAAGCGCCCAGGTAGTGCATATCACCCGCGTACTCCGCCCGTATCTTGTCCGAAGAGCGAAAGTGGTGCTTCTCTACATAGGAAAGTCTGGCTGGGTCGCATTGACAATCAAACAGCCGAACCAAGTGTGGCCTTAGCCAATGGGACGTTAAGGTTCAGTTGTAACCCAGAAACATACCCGAATACATCAGCAAGTGAAGTTCCAGCTTGCTGCTTACGCCCTTTGACCCCACAAGCCTTAGTTTCAATCACTCGCGAAAAGGTTATAGGTACCACCACCCGCTAACTTGGATTCGCGCACCCATCTCACCCGCCTTGACCTGTCCATCTCAGTCAAGGATGGGTTCCTCCACCGCATGCAGATGGAAGGCGGCCCTCTATCCGCCCTGGCACTTCCCTTCCTTTCCTAGGTCAAGTTCAGGATAAACGGGTCCTCGAAACATTTGGGGGATAAAATGTGTGAAAAGCGGCATAATATTGATGCTTCGGAGTTTTCCTTCACGCAGATGTCTCTTTCGGCGTCGTTGCGGTCGTGTTTGGAGACTTTGTCGCGCCGCTCGACACCCGGTCGTAGATTCACTTTTTGATCCAGCGCCTGGCCTTCCACCTTGACTTCTGGCCATGCACGATAAGCACTTGCGTTCCAGCCATAAAAAGTCTAACTTTAGTGCCACCGAATTTTCATTGACAGTCTCCTTCTTTCTCTCCTCGTGAATAAGATTTCTAATCCAAAGCAGCACATGACGCTATCCCGTTGGTGTGCCATCGCTCGTGGTTCTTCCCGCCCGTCCACTTAACTCAGACCTAACCATGAAACAAGTAAAAGCATTGCTCTTTGACGTCTTTGGAACTGTCGTAGACTGGCGCACAAGCGTCGAAGCAGAGCTCAAGGCCCTTGGGGCGAAACATGGAATTGACGCCGACTGGCCCAAGTTTGCCCAAGAATGGCGAACCTCCTATATGAACGACACGTTAGTCTACCTACTTCTCACATCACTACGAGCGCATAAGCTCACTGATCTTTGATGTCGCAGGAGGAAGATAGCTGGAGGAGGCAAGGGACCATCCAACGTCGACGTCATGCATCGCGAGAACCTAGACAAGATGCTATCGTCACCGGAATGGTCATCTGTCGGGCAGCACTGGTCTAAAGAGGAGAGGGACGAGCTCAACCTAGTGTGGCACCGCCTGAAAGGGTGGCCCGATTCAACTGAAGCACTTTATGCATTCAAGAAGGATTACATCGTCGCGGCACTGTCGAACGGGAACATGAGACTGCTGGTGGACATGGCCAAGTATGCTGATCTCCCGTGGGATGTGGTGTTTTCTGGAGAATTGTTTGGGACTTATAAACCGTAAGTGCTCATCTTATCCTTCGACTCAGTCTCTCACTATGAGACTCCTTAGGAATCCGAATGCGTATCTTGGCTCGATCCATCACCTTGGATTAAAGCCCGAGGAAGTGGCGATGGTGACAGCCCACTTATTCGATCTTCGAGGTGCTGCTGCAGTTGGGATGCCAGTTATCTACATCCCTCGACCGAACCTGGAAGAGGACGACCCTCACCCAGAGAATATCAAGAGCAAGGCGGAGGGCGGTGAAGCCGACTTGATTGTGTCTTCTTTCACCGAGCTAGTCGAGGTACTTTCCAAGAAGTAGACAACACATGAAAGAGTCTACCCAAGTTGCTTTTTGGGTTGTACTAGTATACATATTATGACGGCGAGCGGGGTTAAGGTACAGGGATAGTGCCGGGAAGGATTCTCAGGGAGTCTCGTGGTGCTTGAATTGCTCCTGGCTTGGTCCGCTGCCCAGAGGGGCGGTCCCAGTACTAGACGTATTGACGCCATGGGCAAACTCTATCGGCTGAGATAGAGCTCCCTTGGGCCTTGTCTCTCGTGCATTCTTCCACGTTCTACCAGTTGTCACTCGGAAGATGATCAACTGAGGTGATAGTGCCTACGGAACACACAAGTTCACGTCAGCCAAGAAGTAAAGAAGGAGGGCAAGAACTTACACAGAACGAATAGTAGACGGAGGATAGAGTATAGTCTGCAATGACAAACCGTGCTTGGATAGGAATAGGTGCTTCAGCATGAATGCGGGTGATGACCATAGCTGCGGCGCAGAGCCCAAACACTGCCAATGGCGCTGCAGACTCGATGAGGACAGCTGAGGTATCTGAGTACATCTGGGACAGTTCGGTCCCTGGGAGGATCTGGGCGAGGGACTGACGAGTGTTGAATAAGCGGAACAGGATGAGGGCAGTAACTTGTATGTTGGTGCCCACGGAGAGCATGATGTAGGTCACAATGAGTCGGCGAGAGGTGATGTTGGTTACAGGAACGAATGTGAGGCAGATGCCGGTGACTGAGCAAGGCGTCAGTCGGCTCGCGGATGAGGAATAGAACCAGAAAGACGAACCGAGAAAACCAAGTGAGGTCAAGAATGGGAAGAGAGTCAACCATCTCCACTTCCGGTGCTGCCAAAGCAAGTAGCATCTCCAAACCTTGGTATAACGTTAGGCTTTAAGTCCAAAGAGCTTTGCCAATGCTTACCATGAGGCCATCGCCCAACGCGATGAACGAGTACAGAGAAAGATCATGTAGACCCAACCACCAGAGTCGATTGGACCACAACTCCGCCTGTCGGTTTATGTAGGAGATACCAGTTCCGTCCGAGGTGTAAAGGGTCTCAAAGTCAGTCGAAGCTTCGAGACCCGTCATGACGGTGAACATGATCCAGATCATGAAGCTGATCACGATGAACCGTGCACGTCCTTTGCGGCGCTCTTTCGATGTGTGGAGGAACACCGATAGGCTGTAGAAGCACATAAACAGCTGGATACCTGTAGCAAGAGTTTTCTCATGAGAACTCGAATTGACCTAGGTGATTGAGGACTGACCGACAGTTAAGGTGCTGATGGTGACGCTGGAATAGATCGATTTGGCTAGAACAGCACCAAATCGGTCTACCTCCTCCCTGCTTGACATGGTGGTATGAGTGGGTGGCGGAAAGTGCGAGATTCAAGTTCGTGGGGTGGTTGGAGGAAGGTTGCCTGGAAACTTTGTTCTCACACGAGCTTTAATACCACCCAAGCTCGTGGGCGCAGTTTATCGCAAATGGGCGCCGTCGGACTTGTTTGAATCCCTGTGCAGGCTATTTTGTATTCAAAGATGGTCGCCGTTCCTTGCAATGGAAGGGGCTAAGGAAAGCAGGTAGCTCCATCGGAAGCAATGCACATGAGGGACGATAGCGGGGGATTTTCACCGCCATGATGTTGCATGCCTACGTGCCAATCTTTGGCGATCCTTGTCATACAGCCCTTGGTCCATAGTGGATCCATAAAGAAGAAAAGAGGTTACTCCCCAGCGCCCGAAACTGCTGCGAGTGGCGGTCCATGGGCAAGTCTTCACCGTTGGCAAGTTGTTGGCGCTGTTGAATAGAGGTGAGATATCCTGGGAACTCGAATCAGCTGAACAGCATGGAAGGTGGCGCGCTCCGACCAATGGTACCTTCCAACCTTTTCCATTGTCAATCTCGGGAAGACCAATTTAGAAATAGATCTTCGGTTTCCGACTGGAGGCAAGATAGGGAGAAAGGATTTTCGAACGTGTCGAACAGTTGTTCCTGGGCCCATAGGGCCACACAAAACAACACGCTTTTGAACGACTGCTTGTAACCATGCGTTCAGCAAGACCACATGGCTCAGCCAAACCATAATATGACGTAGTGAAATCGACTCCGGAACTCGAAAGTAGCATTCAAGTCCAAAGATGATTATGCGCAAAGACTAATGGTACATATTATGGTACAGATATTCCAATTCAAGTCCATGGCTTGTCATACAGGGTGCCGCTCACTTCAGTAAGGCTGACGATCCCCATGGTGCAAGTTGTTAGAATCCAGCGGTCCACCTATTCGTTGAGCAAACTTGTCATCGAGACGATAAGCAAGAGATTGCTCACCATGAGTAGCCAAACCCTCTGCGCGCTGACGATGCATGACAGCTTCGCGTTCGAGGCCTTCAGCTTGTGCCAGCTCTGAGCCTTGCTTATTGATGAGGTCAGCTTCACTGTGAGAGAAGGTATCATGAGCAATGATGTCACCAATTGGATGAGTGGTCGACGAACCGTTGTTTCTCGAGACCCTTGATTTTCATGGATTCGCTGTTGAAAGCGGATCCAATGGCAGACTCGATCTTGCCGGTCATACGAGTGCCAGTCGCACCTCCGCCACTAGAAGTGTGGCCGGTGGTGGTGTTTGGGATGTTTCCCCTGTAGCCATGGGTGTCGTCCAAGCCTTGAGCACCGTGGCTGGTCATACCACCATGAGTGCCATGGGCACCAGTTGCAGAGTCGAGGCCAGTTCCGTCGCCAGCGTACCCGTGGGCATGATCACGGCGAGGAGCTTCAGCCATGCCTGCGGGCTGACCAGTCAAGAGACCTGGGTTGGTCGAGAGGCCGAGGCCTGCGCCCGAGCCGACAGCGGTGGGGACACCGTAGTCACCTTTTAGCACTTGGGTGTTGGTGTGATCGTGGTGGTTGGCTGAGGCAGGGCCCATGGTATGGAGGCCGGAAGTGGCAGCGGGCTACGGAAAAGGATTCATCAGCGCCTGGAAGAGAATGGTAGAATAGACAAGATATTACCTCCTTGTCGTGCTTGTGCTTGGATCCGAAGAGAGGCATGTTGATTTAGGTTGGTTGGTAAGAGTGGTTGTTGTAGAAGTTGGAATTGATGAGCCTCAATCGCCTAGAGGGCACAGTTTATATAGTCCAATCCCAGTGGAGACTTTGAGCGGATGAGGACCCAAAAGCAGCTCAATATCCCCAAGGGTAAGGTGTGACGCCATTGCCCAGCAGTTAATCTTGGGCACAGCAACCTGGAGCGCGAAGGAAGAGACGGCTGGCAGAAGTATGACGGGCCTTAGACCTTACTTGGTAGGCCTGGGCGCCCAATGGCTCTACTGTATGAGTTCTAAGGCCAATACAAGCAAGGGTGGAGGCGGTCGACGTCACCAGGGAGGAACGTCGGCGAAGCATGTGGTTGAAGGGTGGCGTTGGCTGGGTCAAACGCTCCATAGTAGTGTCCCCTTCAGCAGGAAGTCCGTCATGCCGAGAGTCCTATATCTCCTGACCTTGTGGCCGTTGAGTTGCAAGGCCTAGCAAAGGGCCTAGAAGAGCGAACGGTTCTGGCGGCATGGAGCTGATGGCCAGGACAACTGTATCGAGGTTAGGGTTCCATCAATTCCTCCTTAGCGCCCAGAAACACGACCTGGCTGAGCAAAACAGTGAATGAAGCCAGAAGGAGAGCGGGAGAAAAGACACAGGCACACTAGGGCCATGCTAAAAGGATTTTATTCATCAGTTCTGGGTAGTTTGTCGTGAGGCGGACGACATACCCAAATCTGGTGGCCTCTGTTCCTTTTCTGCTAGCTCTGCCTAGTCTCGACATCAAAACCGTCCACGCATGTGGACGGTCTTGTCGGAATGTGAAGATGTTTGTAGTGCAATGTCATTTGTGTGATTGTAATGAACTTTTCTCCCATGCCGCTTAGCTGCCGACGATCCGCTCCACGGAATGAGCCGGCCATTTGATCGCCTGGTCGAACCAGAGGCGCGGGGCGGCAACGCGAATTTTAATCAGGTTGCTGCACTATGGCTCCCCCAGGGCGAGACGAGGCAGTGGACAAGGAAAATATATCTCCTAAATCTCCACCAACAACGCCCAAGAAAAAGTCTGCCCTTGGCCCTACAATCTGGCCAACCCCTCGCCACCACAAAACACCAACACCATCACCCGCCCCTGCTCCCTCTGAAGAAGCTCGAGCATGGACGCGTCTTCGTGGAAGCATATCACGCGAGATGTTGTCAAACGTTACAGAGGAGCTCTTTGGGTGTAAGCCTTATGACTGGCAGCTTGATCTTGTTGAGAAGGTCTTGGAAGGACGTGATTGCATTGCCGTTGCAGGCACAGGGTCGGGGAAGTCGCTGGTGTTCGCAATGCTCGCACTAGCAGCGGAATTGGTGCAAGCGAGTGGTGTAATAGTTGTAATATGCCCACTCAAGGCCCTACAACTGGACCAGGTACGCTGCTTCATGCTTGTCGCGTCGTTAATTAGCTCACCACGTTTAGGTCCGACGATTTGATAAAGCCCAGTCCATCAAGAGTAAACACTTCCCCGCCAGGGCGCTCAACCTTCGTGCTGTAGCTGTCAATGAAGATAATAAAGATGAGAAAGTTTTCAAGGATATTTCAAAGGGCCTCTACAGGATAGTGTATGCCAGCCCTGAATGTCTCCTACGCAACGGGTCATTCAAGAAACTATTTCGAAACGAAGAATTCCGCACAAACACCATCGCACTAATTGTCGATGAGGCACACGTGGTGGAATCATGGGCCAAACAATTTCGGAAGGACTACGACGAGCTTGAGGCGCTGCGAGTTATCATGGGCTCCGAAATCCCTTCCTTAGCCCTTACCGGCACATGCTCAACGGAAACTTTCGAGATCATCTACCGCGCCCTTGGAATGGGAAGGCATCGACCCTTCTATGGCATCGACCGTGGCTCAAACCGGCCCAACCTTGCCCTCTGGGTTCGCCCCATGGAATACTCGGCATCATCTCTGGCAGACTTGTTCGCCTTCATCCCCAACAACCTCTCGAAACCAGAGGAACTCGTCAAAACCATCTTCTACTTCCGGACGCGACGCCAGGCACGTCAGGCATGTGACATCATGCGTGCTATTCTCGAACCCCCCTATCGCAACCTCTTATTCCCATTCACGGCAACCAACTCAGAGCAGTACAAGGAGAAGATAATTCAAATGCTAATGGATGGAGAAATCAACTGGGTTTTTGCAACCAAGGCCCTCGGGATGGGACTCGACATTCCTGACATTATTCAGTCAGTCATCTATGGTGTCGACACATTTACTGATGTCATGCAAGAAGGCGGACGCGCTGGACGCGCCCGTGATATACTGGCGCGGATGATCTGGATTGTTGAGCGTTGGGCAATCGATCCCATCCCTTCAACAGCCAAGCCAACAAAGAAGGAGGAGCAGGAGCGCTTGTTACGCGAGAAGATTGACCCACCATCTCGTGGGTTTATTAATAGCCCCTGTCGCCGAGTCTTCTCGGCAGAATTCCTCACTCCTCAGCCTCGACTCCCCGGATTCAAGTGGTATAAACCTCCAGAAGGACAAGATTTGGAGGATATTGCTTCTGGAAGTATAATATGGATTGCCCATGAGCATGGTCTCAAGCCAGGGCCTATGTGTGGATGTAATGGCCGCTTATGCAGGTCGACTTCTTTGGCAGATGTGGGAGTTCTATCAAACGAAGACAAGCTTCGGGTGAACAGACTTCTTGAACGCCTTCACCCACCTTCATCTGGCACGTTAATACAAGACTCCCAGCCATCTGTTGCACCATCCATTCCACCACCGCGCGTTAATAGGTATGTCAGGCACGGGAGAACGGTTCCATAAATAGTTTGGATTCGATTAAGGCCAAAGTCGGTGGTCAGATAGGGGATTGTGACCTTCTCCGCTGGGATTTGAAGGCTTGGATGCTGGATTGCTTGAGTTGATTCCTCCACTAGGATGTCGGCTGCAGCTGCAGTCACCGATTGATTAAATGCTTGCCTGCCCTCCCCAGAAGGTATGTTCTTGACCATTATGTCCAACATTTCGGAGGGAAAGTATTTGGTGTCGTTTCGATAACGAAGGCTTTGAGCAGCATGTCGAGGTGATTGATAATAGGCTTCAAAGAAGTCGTTCGTCGACTTCCATCCTGCTGATATGATTCCTGCCGATGTTGAGCTAATCTTGTCCTCTTTCTTTCTGTACGGACGGCTTTTTTTAGGCGCGCGTGCTAATGACATTGCAATATTGGGAGACGACGCGGAGTCGAGCCCCTAGGTGCACGTCATTGCCGTTTGGCCGTTGATGGCCCCATCAAATGCCATCAGCCGCGACCTCGGCTAGTTTGGCCGCGCTTTGTTTTAGCAGTAAAACAAACTCTCCTTCCTATGGCATCCTGCAGTCAATTTTTGGACAGATTTTTGCACAGGCCTATGTATTTGCAATAGTAGAACAATATTTGTCTAATGACCCCTACCAAATTCTTACTTCCTCCACTGCAAATCGCACTTTTATACCGAAATTCCATTGCCTATTCTAAGGCTTCACATGCCGATAAGCCCCTCTCACGTTCGTGCGAGGGGCTTATGTGAGCCTAAGCTCTGCCCACGAGTCAATGTTTCAGACGCTTGCTTCCATTCCTCTTCGACAAAGGAAGTAGTAGCATGGCAAGTGAACAGAGTGGCCAACTCCCTGCGGGAGCCTTGTTGTTCATTTGAGACCTAGGCATGAATGGCGCTGTATTCATGACCCGCGGAGCGAGTTGATGATGGTGTTTTCCTTTCCTTTCCTCGTCCACCCTCGGAGAGAAGCAGAAATGCATCTAGCAGGAGTTCTCTATTATTTGAGCGCCTTCTTCATGGCAGCGGCGTCCGCTCAACGCTTGGAAGGAAAGCAAGAATGCGCATCTGTAGGGGGGTTCGATTTGTGCCAGAACGTTAACGCTGCGACTGGAGGTAGGTCTTACAAGGTGGTAGTGCAAGCGGGCTTACCACATCTTCATTGCGTGCCAGGAACCCAGGCTTCAACTGCTTCACGCTCTTCAAGGGTATCGGTGTCGTGGTCAACAGAGTACGATTGGGCTGCGAAGAACGTGAATACTGCAAAGAGCTGTGAGTGTCCCCTCCCAACAGTCTATGCTCAACACACTCACGTAGCTTACTCACGCTTTGACCGCCGCTAGTCGCCAACGTCGAATCGCATGACGCCAAAGGGTTGCCACTCAGCCGACTCCCTACACTCGCGGTGGCATGGGCTTGGAAGTACGCTTCGAGATCCGAGAACCTCAAGGCTACCGTTGGGTATGTCAGTCGGTATGGTTTAAAAAGTGCATGGATGTTGATGCGTTGCGTCGTAGTTTCGACATTTGGATTGGAAGTGGTGAAGCGCGAGCTGGAAACGCCGAGTACGAGGTGTACGTCTAGCCTTGTTGATAACACTGAGTCTGAGTGATTGACGCTTGCCCAGTCAGGTGTGGTTGTCTAAGAAGGGAGGGTGAGTTCTTGCCGCTCGAGCGAGGGGTGAAGGAAACTGACCTTGGCCACCAGCGCCGTCCCACTCGGTAAGAAATCAACCATAGCGGAATGCATCGTCGGCTATGACTGGCAAGTCTGGAGAGGAAAGAGAGGAAGCACTGAGGTCATTACGTTCACCAATCTGGAGAACGAAGATATCCTGAGCTTCACAGGCGATATGGGCGAGCTCTTTGGTGAGTTCCAGCGATAAGACATCCGAGAAGAGCCAGTTGTGCTGAACACAGCTGGCGTTTAGATTACCTCATGATTGAAGGAGAAGTTCCAGAGGAATACGTGAGTCGCCATTGTGCTAAGGAAAAGAACGTTTGGTTAACAGAACCTGGAACAGTTTATCCAGAGCATCCAAGCAGGAACCCAAGTTTTCAATGGCAAGGGCAATATGCAGACCTCGTTGTACACGCTATGGGTCGAGTATCCCGTTTAAGAGTGGCTAGTTCCAGTTCTAGAGATTATATATCCCAGTAGATGAAGACAATGTAGACTTCAGACAGCAGGTCGTGGTGGTGGTTGCGGTCAGAAATTGTTGGCTGCCCCTGAGTTCGCGTTGCTTGCCATCACCACCCTGGCCAAACATTGGCATTTCGCTGGCGGAACGCTGGAGTCCGGAACACGGCGCTCAGCTCTCGTCAAACCTTCGTCGACGTCGTTGCTCACAGTCTCTACGCGCTGTGACACGACCATCATGAGTGCCCTTCGCTCTGTAACAGCTTCCAAAGCCGACGTACTCAAATTCCTGGCCAAAGAGTCGCGTTCCGTTTCGCGTCATACCAAGTTCTTCGGGCCTCTCCCTGAGCTCGCCTCAACCTCCTCCTCATCGTCGTCGTCCACTGTTGACGGTGTCGCTGCTGCCTCTGAGGGCTCTAATGCAACACAACCCCTCCAACTACCCAACCCTTTCCTTCCCCGTCTAAACCCCAAGACGAAACGATGGGCAGACCCCAAGTTCTCCCTCCGCCGACAAGCTGACCTGGTCAAGAAAGCCAAGGCGGCTGGGATGCTCCATCTTATGCCTCCAGGACCCAAAACTCCTATGCTGGACCATGCAAACTCGGTGGTGCAGAAGTTCAACCCCCATTTCGCACAGGCTGCTGCCGAGGCATTTGAGAAGCAGGCAGAGGCTGCAGCGGAGGGTAAGGTGTGGCGGAAGACGCCCGTGTTGCCTGTGGTGAGGATGCGGGAGAGCTGGATTGCTCATGCTCAAGACGCTGGCGCTATTGAGGTTGGACAGAAGCTGCAGAAGTTGGAGGACAAGGTAGTCCAGCCGATTCACTGGGAAGGCAAGGTGGATCTGCATATGAAGCCAGGAGCAGACCTTGGTATCAAGCTTTATGCGGGCAAGAAGAAGATGTTCAAGGGGCATATGTTCGAGAGGCTCCGACCCAAGGTGGAGGCCAAGAGGGAGAAGGCGTTGGCGTTTATGGACCAACGTATCGAGGCTTACAAGAACGTGAGTTTATTTCTTTTATTCGAGTGCTTTAGCTTATGGCGTCGTGCAGTACTACAAGAAGAGGAGACCCAATCCTCTCAAGCCTCCCAAAGCTACCACCAAGGCGGCCAAGCTCCCCTTCTAAGCTTCTTACACTACACGGTTCTAATATTATGGTTTCACGCTCTCCACTCTTGTCTGCCCAAGCATTTCAGGACTGCCAGGTACTGTTCGTTCGGCATAGTTCGCTCTATCTAAGCTTCGCTCTAATCAAGCGCGAATGCGGTTGTTGGTGCTCCCTGGCGTGTATTGTGCCCCCGGGTACCGCATTCACACTATGGTATCATCTTCTATTCTATTCACTCGTGTTCAGAGACCTATAATGACGAGTACTTTGCACCAACGTCCTCACTCAAGGCTTGCCAGACTCGTCCCTTGAAGCCCCACTCAATCTGCTTTGCGGTGCCGACATCTACATCCAGGTCCTCTGCCAAACCATGCCAGGGTTCTTCTGGAACATGCGTCCAACGAAGATGGCGTCCGCCATACCCTTTTCAAGGACCTCTTCCGCCACTTTCCCGTTGTAGAGACCACCAACTGCGCCGACCAACATCTTTGACCCAACGGCCTTCTTTTACCCTTCGGCGAAAGGTGCCTGGTACGCCTTTCCAGGCCTGATCTTCTGCCAAGCGTTGTTACCGCCAGAGGACACGTCGAGGAGATCGACGCCGTGAACAACCAGGACAGGAGCAAGACGAGCAGTATCTTCGGCTCTCCACGCAGGCTCATTAGGCAGAACCTCTTCCAACCACTCAGTTCCCGAAACTCTGTCACCGAATCAACTACATCACAGGAGAAGAAGGGTGGCTCGTCACTCATCTCACGAACAGAGGAGTGATCTCTGGGATCACAGCTCGAACAGGGTCGACAACCCCCACCGTCGAACGGATTCGGTTCTCGAAGCTTCCACCATACTCGTCCGTCCTCTTGTTCCTCTGTGAACTGAGGAACTGATGGAGAAGGAATCCATGAGCAGTATGTACCTCGATAACATCGAATCCAGCCTTGATCGAGCGCTTTGCAGCGTCGGCCCAGCTCTGCACGATCTGTTTGATGCGGTCATGGGTCAACTCCTTGACAGCGCCGTTGGTTTCGTGGAAAGGGACGGGAGAGGGACCCCAGACATCGTCGGGCCAACCTCCAACTTCCTTCTCAGCAACGATGGCTCCCGCCCAAGGCGCCAAATTGGACGCCTTGCGACCAGCGTGTGCGAGCTGGATGGCCTTCTTCTGACCCTGGGTGTGGGCAAACTCGACGAGCGAGACCCTCGATGTGATCCTCGGACCAGAGGCCAACATCCCAACGGGTGATTCTTCCCTAGGGCTCGATAGCAGTCCCTTCGAGCATTGAAAGTCCAGGGCCTCGAGTGAAGATCCCACCGACTGAAATCGGTTAGAGCTACTAGCTTCCGCACAAGTGTCGACGACGCCAACAGGCTCTGCTCACGGTGCTGGTTGTGCCAGGGCTGAGCGAAGCC
Source organism: Coprinopsis sp. MPI-PUGE-AT-0042 (assembly GCA_020736565.1). Taxonomy (NCBI): domain Eukaryota; kingdom Fungi; phylum Basidiomycota; class Agaricomycetes; order Agaricales; family Psathyrellaceae; genus Coprinopsis; species Coprinopsis sp. MPI-PUGE-AT-0042. The sequence continues at coordinate 851,418 of JAHBOF010000024.1, read as the reverse complement.
ATCCTTGGCAGAGTACCGGCAAAGAGGAGAAAGTTTGGGATTTGATGGTCAGTGTTCACCTGCAAATTGCTTCAAGGCTTTGGGTCATAGCTCACCCAGGTTCTATTCTGGAACGCCACACCACGGATGGTCAACGGCTTGAAGAGGGCGGGGACGGACACTCCGTTGAGTTGAGGATCATGGGCAGTTCCTGCAGGAACAGTTTGTGCGGGAGTGAAGTAAGGAACATTCGGCGCAGGGGTGTTCGTGATGGCCATCTCGTTGAAGAAAGGTAGGAAACTTGTTTGAGGATTTAGTCGTTGTTCAAGGTAATTGTATCTGCTCGGCAAATGGTATCACAAAGCAACCTACTCCGCACATTGTCAGCAAGGGAGGGCCAAGGGTTAGTAACAGAGCGAAGGCTCAAATGGCGCAATCGCAGAGTGTCATGTAGGAACCGCTGGGACGGGATTGTCGGCGAATCCAGGTTAGCGGGTGGGTTTACTTATGAGCCTCTTCCACATGGATCGTGAACGAGGCTCGCGGGGCCATAGACTGGACGCTGGGACTTCACTTCCTACACAAAATGGAGTATTTTCCAGGCCTGTATACTGACCCTTGATTTCCAATAAGTACGCTTACCGTAACGCTGTCTGTCGCTGGACTGTGCGCCACCTTCTGATCAACAAATGCAAAACCATTTGTGCGCTTAACCTCGAACAAGGGAAGTAAAAACACGATATGATCTAAAAAGGCGCCATAACACTTGGAAGGGCTCAGCCTGGACTAGATACCACATGTGTGAGCGTAGATGTCAGCAGTCATTGCTCCTTTCGCCGACCCTCCGTGGTACACGCCAACAATTCGTTCTCCCTGCTAGAATAGAGGAAGGTGAGATAATCGAAGAGGAACAAGGGGTATTGCAGCCAATCCGGGCGCGACCAAGTTCCCAAAACCAACTAACTCGGACCGGCGCCCAAGGTCCCTCAGTGAGTTTCACGGTCTTGCGCGCAAAAGAGTGTTGTAGGATAATAATAGTAGTGAGTACACGTATTAGACACTATAAGGCTTAGTACTTGAGCTCCTCTCGTCAACCTCATTCATATTGTCAACCTTGGCATCCGAAAGCTCATGTTCCTCAACTTGGATGAATACTTCAGCTCGTGGAGGGCGGTTGAGGTTGACAATATCCTGTGGGGTTTCTCCAGGTTAGCGTGCTTTGGTCTTTAAGGGAGAAGTAACGCACATTGTCACGCCTAAAGGTGGAGGTGAAGCCTGTGCCACCAATCTTGGATGCAGTGGAATGGCTGTTTCCATCTTCATCGGTTTCGACGACAGAACCGTTGACAAGTGTTCTTCGAGAATTCAGGGTTGACATCAGACTATTTGTCTAAAAGAAAGAACGATGCCGCTGAGCTTGTATAGAGTGAGATTTCCCCAAGAGCAACTTACGTAGAGCTTGCTCAATGGGTAGTTGAAGAGCAAGTGCCTGGAACGCGATCAGAGGGTCTTCGCGTGCCAGCTACGGTGTACTTACAGGCCAGATGTCTATCGAAACAAGAAATGAGGTGGGGAAAGGCTTTTGGAGAGGTATCCTCACTTACCGATTGCAAGAAGAAAATGAGGTCAAGTATAGCAACCACCATGGTCAACGAGCCTGTGTTCATGGTCACTGAAAAAGCGGTTATTTCTGGGACCATCGATACCAGATTGTCCGACGTACATTTAATGATACGGTCAACAATGAGATCTGTGCGCTTGAATCCAGTTTTCTGCTTTCGAAGTGCGATCACCAAGGTTGCGGTGATCATGGCATCGCACACGGCCGCTGCACCTAACCAGGTACTGACTGTATACTAATATTTTGGGTCAGCGAAACGGATATGGTCAAGAGCTCTGCCACTGACGCGGAACTTCTGGAACTCGCTGAAGTTAGGATAGCGACTGACATTCCAGGCGGTCATAATCCCAGCAACTGAGGGATTAATATCAACAAACAAGAACTCAGTAGATAGGAAATATGGCTTTCGCGCGCTCTACGTACCTCCCGACGTCAAGGCGGTCAGGATAATCAGTGAGACGATAACCCTAGAGATGTACTTCCATCGCCGGGTCAGCATATGTGTTCGCCAGGCGAAAAACAGCTGCACGGAGGCACCGATGATGGCCTGGTCAGAGTGTCAGCGGCGTGATGAGAGAAAAGGGCAGTTGAGGGACCTACCGTAGTTGCAGCCTCTAGAGAAGGAGACAACGGTCAACGCATGCTTCATCTGGCTTTCGACCAAACCTACCTGTTGCAAAAACCCAGTCGGCGGTGAATAGCTTTTCCACATCGCCTGAAAACGCCGTGAATCAGAGCAAAGTGTGGCGGCACATACCGACTTACCAAATCGCAGAATGAGAGTTTTGTATAGATCGGCATAGCAGAACGCCGTGTTCACGATGTCTGCAACGAACAAATAGCCAACCTACAGAAGAGAGGATCAGGTTGTGTGACTCGATTTGTTGAGCAATATAGGCACTCACGAAAACCTTCATCCAGACCTTGTCCCTTTGTTGTCTCGATGAGAGGAACCGTTTATCGTCCTGAAATTCGAACCCACCTTTTATATGTGGTATAGTAGATGTATACCTGGGTAGTCATAATGCCAAGTAGCAGTACGTTGAATATAAATCCCGTGAGCATGTAGCCGTAGCTAAGGGAGTCCCAGAACATTCAGAAAACAGCAGAGCCTCGAAGCAATGTTGACACGCACGCCGTTTCTGCTGGATTGACCATATTCGCTAGGACGCTGGGGAACAAGCGTTTCTGAAGGTGTTATGGCGCTATATAGGCCCACGGAAAGGGGGTGACGAGGGAAGCAACCAAATGTAAGGGAGTGAGTAGCTGAAGCATTATATCTAGACTTGGACTGATGTGACAGATCTCATGTTCAGGCTGCCGGCTGCCGTAGACTGTTTTGAGTTCTCTTGACCGTGCAAATTATTTGATCAAGCTCAGGGTGGTCCAATCAAACTTTCGCAGTGGCTCATCCGAAGATACTCATCGTATTTAGTTTTCGGTACCTGGAAGGCAAACCGCAGAGTACCACAGGGCCCTATACTTTCCTTTTTTTTTGTTGGCGGGCGCATTGCGTTGGCAACACAGGCACGATCTTTGTGGGCGTTGCTCCAGAAAACAAAGGTCAACTTCGATGCCGTTTGGGCCATTGATTCTGCAACGCCATGCAGGTCCTGTCGAAAGTCATTCTGCGGCGCAGCGAGGGTATTGGTTTAGCAATGGGGCAGAGGATGTATCCGCCGATGCCGAATTCCTCGTGGGCAATGGACATCGCATCGATTTGCACCCCACCCTCCATGATCTTGTTCCTGCCACGTGCGAAGGACGCCACAGGGTTTGCCAAGTAATCTATTTGGGGAACATTCGTATGTACCCGACGTCAACTTGAAGGGGATCGACGCCAGCGAGGAGAGTCGCAAGGCGTCCGCACTAGTATCTTCTGAAGCATCCTTGGGCAGGACCTCCTCAAGCTATCCAGGTCCTGACTGTCGGCGTCATGGAGATGGTAAACAAATCAACTCACCAACAGCAGAGTGCTCTCCCAGATCGCAGCTCGGACAGCGCCCACGATCTCCACGGTCAAGCAGATTCGGTTTTCAAAACGGTCTTCAGGCAGCCAAACTCTTCTGGGTGCTCCGTGGAATGCGGAAATTACCGAAAAGGTACCCGTCAGCGCCATGAACCTCGATGATATCGAATCTGGCTTGCTCATGTAGCAGCGCCAACTCAGCTTTGAATGATGTGTCTGATGCATTTTGGTTGACATGGCAGTAGCAGAGGGACCACAAACATCGTGGGCCCAGGCCTGCCTCCAACTTCCTTCTCGGCGGCGATGAATCCCTCCAAAGGGTCGGAGTGTAGTAGATGGCCATCTTCTGCTCCTATGCACAGCGTATCAGTAGGCTCCATGGGCGAGAGTGAGGCGAGGAAAGTGCGGCAGCATGAAAGAGAGTAGAGAAAGGATGTGAGTTCGTTTGTTTCATTTGAGTGCTTTAGCTCATGGCGCTGCATAGTACTACAAGAACAGGAGACCCAATCGTCTCAAGCACCCTAAGGCTACGACCAAGGCAGCCAAGCTCTCCTTCTAAGCTTACTATCTCACTGTACGGCTCTAATATCACGGTTTCGCGCTCTCCAGTCTGGCCTACGCAAGCAATCGAGGACTTGCAGGCACTACTCGGTCGGCATCAATCACTCTAGCCAGGCTTCGTCGTGTTCGGACACGAATGCGCTTGCAGTGACCAGTATACTGGGTGCTATGGGTGCCGACCTTGAAGCGCAGTGCATCGGATAGCTGCCGGCGGTCAATGTGTTGCTATGCATTTACTTCATCGACGCTATGGTATTGTCCCTCTACTCTATTCTAATCAATTTCCTTGTATTAAGCGCCCTTAGAATTTTGAGATCTTTGCTCTACCGTCCTCGCCCAAGGCTCGCCGAGCTCGTCTTTTGAAGCCCCATACAATCTGCTTTTGGCACTGGTATCTACATCCAGGTCCTCTGCCATCCGCCAAACCATGTCGGGGTTCTTCTGGAACATGCGTCCGACCAAGACGACGACCGTCACCTTCCCGTTGTAGAGACCATCCACTGCAATGACCAGCAACTTCAACCCGACAGCCTTCTTTTCCGCCTTAGCGAAGGGCGCTGGTTGCCTTTGCAGGTCTGGTCTTCTGCCGTTGCGATAAGAGACGCCGAGGAGGTCGACGCCGTAATCAGCAAGGCGAGCAGATCGTCAACTCTCCTTGAAGGCTCGTTGGGAAGGACCTCTTCCAGCCACTCAGGCTCCGGACTCTGCGACTGAACCGTCAACACAGCAGGGCTAGGTGGTGCCAAGGGCTCTTAGACAGAGGAGTGTTCTCCGGGGTCGTAGCTCGAATAGACTCAACGACCCCTAGCGTCGAGCAAATTCTATTGGGACGAGTATACGCAAGAATTTCATCGCTTAGAGAACCTGGGCAGCAGGTGACACCCTTCAATTTGCAGGGCGCTTGACGAAATTCCCGAGGCACAAGTTATCCGATCAAGCGGACCTTGAATTTCACAAGCGCCCAATATTTCGAGAATCACGATGGTCCTCGTATGTCAAGGAGCGACGTGAGATGATAGTTAAAACGAGTGTTAGACTGCGTGAACCTTAGAACTTGACCCCCTTTTCATCCATACTGTCGACCTTGACATCCGCGAGCTCGTGCTCCTCGACTTGGACGAAGACTTCGGTTCGTGGAGAACGAGCGAGGTTGACTATATCCTGTGGGTTTTATTCACGTGAGTTGGCTGCTTGGTTTGGAGACTATAAGAGTGATAGGGCTCACGTTGTCACGTCTGAAGGTGGAGGTGAAGCCCATTGTGCCACCTAGCCCGCCAATCTTGGATGCGGTGGAATAGCTGTTTTCATCTTCGTCGGTTATGACGTTGGAGCCGTCGACGTTTACCCTGCGAAAATTCAAAGAGCTCATCATGCTCGTTGTCTAAGGTCATGACATTGAGCCTAGACACAGCGACATTCTCTGAGATAGACTTACGTAGAGTTTGCTCAGTGGATAGTTGAAAAGCAAATGCCTGGAACGCGATCAGGGGGGTTGTTATGTGCCGTGGGGCAGCTACAGTAAACTCACAGGCCTGATGGCTATGGCGTCAAGAAATGATGAGATGGACGAAAACAAGCATTGGAGCAAGGCCTTCACTTACCGATATTAGCAAGAAAGCGAGGTCAAGTATAGCAACCACCATGGTCAACAGTCCGGTATGCATGATCACTGTGGGGGCCGTTATCCCTTAAGCAGTGAATGTTGGTCCATTCTGACTTACACTTAATGACACGGTCAACAACGAGATCCGTACGCTTGAATCCAGTCTTCTGCTTGTGAAGCGCGGTCACTAAGATCATGGTGATCAAAGCGTCACAAACCGCCGTTGCAGCTAGCCAGGTGCAGACGCCGGCCTAAAGTTGAGGTTCAGTGAGAGGGTAAATGTCGAGAGTCTTGTCACTGACACGATGTTTCTGTGCGCTATCGAAGTTGGGATAGCGGCAAATCTCCCAAGCAGTGATGATCCCAGCGACTAGGGCATTCATATCAATGATCATTGCATTGCGGTTGGTAGAACCTAACGCCTTCATGCACTCTACGTACCTCCCGACGTCAAGGATGTGAGGGTGACCAGTCCGACGAGCACTGGAGACACGTGCTTCCACCTCTGGGTAAGGATGTGCACTCTCCAGGCGAAAAAAAGCTGCACGGAGGAGGCAATGATCGCCTGGTAGTAGGAGGATTAGCGCGGTGAAGTGTGATATGAAGAGACGAGGTACTGACAGTAGTTGCTGGCTCTTGAGAAAAGGGCACGGATTAATATGTGCTTCAGCTGCATTTTGACCATATCTTACCTGTCGCGAAAAGCCAGTCAACAGTAAATAGCTTTTCGAAATCCCCTGAAAGACTGTCAATCAAAAGCGAATGTGTGGTGGCGCACATCGACTTACCAAAATGCTGGATGAGAGTTCTGTATATACCGACATAGCAGAACACCGTGTTTACAATGTCTGCGATGAACAAATAACCGACCTGCCAAAGGGAGGGTAAGGCTGCGCGACTTGGTCCGTTGCATAGTACTCACGAAAACTCTGATCCAGATCGCATCCCTTTGTCGTCTCGGTAAGGTGAGCTGTTTATCATCATTGAAGTTGAACCCACTTCTTATATGTCGTATAATAGGTGTATACTTGGGTTACCATGATTCCAAGCAACAATACGTTCAACATCAATCCCGTGAGTGCGTAGCCGTGGCTAAGGAAATCCCTAAGATAGCCGAGCCTTGAAGTAACGTTGGTACGCACACAAACTCTGCGGGATTGACCATTTCCGCGGGATGCTGGGGAACGAGCTCTTCTGAGGGTATGGCTGCGCCGTATGGGCAAAAGGAAGGGGGTTAATAGACAAGCAAAATTTCTGAAGTATTATATGCAAAGGTACCTGGTTTCAAGGTGACAGGTTTCGTGGAGCTACTGACCGCTGGGGACTGTGTTGCGTTATCTAAACCATTCAAATGTCGTTGTATGGCGTATAGACCTCAAGCGGCCAATGAACCCTTTTCTTCAGCTCATTCTAAATTACTTCTTGCATTTGGCTTTCGGTCCCTGCAAGGGAACCTGAGCTATGCCGCAAGATCCTGTCCTCCTTGTCTCACTGGCAGCATAGGCACAACCTCTGCTTCCGTGCCTCCAGTCGAACGACGAAAGCGTGAGCGATATGCAATGTACTTCAATGAATGACATTTGCCGCGCAGAGAATTCGTTCGCTAGCGATGTGGTTTCAGAGGAGTCAATGGGACGTCTCGGGAGTCGGCGGATCTAGACTTGCTCGTAGGCGATGGCCCCTCATGATCATTTTCACACTGTTCAATGTGGCACCGCGTGCGAAGGCATTCGTATTCGACATCAAGAGGATCGACGCCAGCCAGGAAAGTTACAAAGTGGCTCAGATATGTGCATTGAATGGCTTGGATGTGTTGAAAAGTCAATAGCCTGAGACCAGCGGTGAGCAAAACCATGCACGCTCTCGAGGACTGTGGTAGGGAGCGCATTGAATTCGAGTGTCGCCTACTGTATACAATTCGGCGTACTCATCGTATATTCACGTACCTGATTTAGCCCAATCCCCGTGCACCCCTGTCCACTCTTGCTTCCTATCCGTCTTGTCTATCCTTCTTCCAACTCCCCCGGACCCCGAAAAGCTCAGATAATTTGAGGTTCTAATTTGAGCAAAACATTGAGACTTGGGGTCGCGGCGGCCTCAGGGCGTGTGTTGTCGAAAGCTGGTTATCTACAACACATCCTCAGCAAGTTATTTCAGTTCAGGGTGATGGGCAAAGACGGCGGATGGACATCGAGTTTGCAGAGGGAGCCTCGACGTTGTGGGTGCAGACAAAGGCTGATGATACGCGGCGCTGGTGATGGGCGGGAATATTCGTGCGGAGCCCCAACTTGGGCGACCATCATGAGTGCCCTTCGCTCTGTAACGGCTTCAAATTCCTGGCCAAAGAGTCGCGTCCCGTTTCGCGTCATACCAAGTTCTTTGGGCCTCTCCCTGAGCTCACCTCAGCCTCGTCATCATCGTCGTCGTCCACTGTTGACGGTGTCGCTGCTGCCTCTGACGGCTCTAATGCTACACAACTCCTTCAGCTACCCAACCCTTTCCCCCCCCCCCGTCTAAACCCCAAGACGAAACGATGGGCAGACCCCAAGGGCTGAGGAACTCGCTGAGGAGGTATCCGCGAGCACCGTGGATCTCGATAACATCGATTCCAGCCTCGATCGACCGCTTCGCATCATCGGCCCAGCTCTGATGCGTTCTTGGGTCAATTCCTTGACGGGACAGTAAGTTTCGTCGGGGGAGGGACCGCAGACATCGTCGGGCCAACCTCCAACTTCCTTCTCGGCAACGATGGCTCCCGCCCAAAGGGGCAGATTGGATGCCTTGCGACCAGCGTGTGCAAGCTGGATGGTCATCTTCTGACCCTGGGTGTGGGCGAACTGGACGATCTTGGCAAGGCCTTTGACGTGATCGTCGGACCAGAGACCAACATCCCAAGGAGTGATTCTTCCCTGAGGTTCGACGGCAGTGGCCTCAACCATGGTAAGGCCAGGATCTCGAGTAAAGATTCCACCAACTGATTGTAAAACGTTAGGTTGCGCACCAGCATGAACGCTACCAGTGTCGACTCACGGTGCTGGTCGTGCCATGGTTGAACACAGACCCTCTGCAGACCCTCCGTAACACACGCCAATAATGCCTTCTCCCCGCTAGAGTGGGGCAGTGGAAGGCGGGATAATCGAAGAGGATAGAAGGTATGATTGCCACTAATCCGTGCGCGACAAAAAATTAACCAACTCGAACCTTTCCACCAGCGGCCTAGGTCCTCTCAGTGAGATTTACAATCTCGTATGCAAATGGTGATATTGAAAGTAAATGTTAGACGGCATAAGCCTGGGGACTTGAATTTCCCTCGTTAATCCCATCCATGCTGCCAATCTTGGCATCCGAGAGCTCGTGTTCCTCGACTTGGACAAAGACTTCGGCTCGTGGCGGACGGTTGAGGTTGACAATATCCTGTGAAGTTTCTTCGGGTAAGCTACCGCTTTTTATAGGAGACTCTGAAGGGATTTAAGCTCACGTTGTCGCGCCTAAAGGTAGAGGTGAAGCCTGTGCCACCAATCTTGGATGCAGTGGAATGACTGTTTCCATCTTCGTCGCTTTCAACGACGGAACCCTGGAAGTTTACCCTTCGAGAATTCAGACTACTCATCATCGAGTTCGTCTTAAAGAATGGTGCCGTTGAGCGTGTGTACAGCGAGTTTTCCCAGAGAGAAACTCACATAGAGTTTGCTCAATGGGTAGTTGAAAAGCAAATGCCTGGACTGCGATCAGAGAGCCATCCCGTCGCGTGAGAGTCACAACGAACTTACAGGCCAGATGGCTATCGCGTTAAGAAATGAGATAGAGACAGTTTTCTTTAAAGGATTGTCACTTACCGATTTCAAGTAGACGATGAGGTCGAGTACCGCGACCACCATGGTCAACAAACCTGTATGCATGGTCACTGTCAAAGCGGTCATTTCTTGAACCATGGATGTTAGGTTATGGAGGCGCACACTTGATGATACGATCAATAATGCGATCTGTGCGCTTGAATCCAGTCTTTTGTTTTTGAAGCGCGATCACTAGAACTCCAGTTATCAGGGCATCGCAAACGGTCGTCGCAACCAGCCAGGTGGTAACTGTGGGCTGATATTCTGTATTAGCGAAAGGAATACCATTGAAGGCTCTACCACTGACATAAAACGTCTGGAACTCGCTGAAGTGAGGGTGGCGGCCGACTTCCCAGGCGGTCATGATCCCAGCGACTAAGGAATGATGTCAATGACCATCGACTCAAGTGGGAGAACCCATGGCTTTACATACCTCCCGAAGTCAAGGCGGTCAAGGTTATCAGCCCCACGAGTACCATAGAGATGTGCTCCCATCGCTGGGTTAGGATACGCGTTCGCCAGGCAAAAAACAGCTGCACAGAGGTACCAATGATGGCCTGGTAGGGGTGTCAGCGCGATGATTTCAAAGCAGGACAAGGACATCCGAAGTACTGACAGTTGTCGCCGGCTCTAGAAAATAAAATGAAAATGAAAAAGGAGGCAATCTTCATTTTGTGATTCAGCGACGCGTCAACCGCGACTTACCTGTCGCGAAAACCCAGTCGACAGTAAACAGCTTGTCGAAATCGCCTGAAATGTTGTCAATCAGGGGCCAAGGCAAATTGTGGCAAAGCATATTGGCCCACCAAACTGCACGATGAGAACTTTGTATAAATCGGCATAGCAGAACGCCGTGTTCAGGATGTCTGCGATGAACAAGTAACCAACCTGCCGAAGGGAGGGTGAGGTTGCGTGACTCGATCCATGAAAGAGGCACTCACGAAAACCTTTATCCAGACCTTGTCCCTAGGGTTGTCGTCTCGATGAAATGAACCGTTTATCCTCCTGAAATTTGAACCCACCTTTTATATGTGGTATAGTAGATGTATACCTGGGTAATCATGATACCAAGTAGCAGTATGTTGAATATAAATCCCGTGAGTATGTAGCCGTGGCTAAAGGAGTTCCAGGGCGTTCAGAAGACAGCGGAGCCTCGAAGCAACCCTAGCACGTACGCTGTTTCTGCTGGATTAACCATTATTGCTGGAGGCTAGGGAACGAGCGCGTCTGAGTTATGGTGATGGCGTTGGGCCCACGGAAGGGGGTTTGGTGAGGGAAGCAACTAAATGCAACAGAGCGAATTGCTAAAGCATTATATCTAGCCTTGCTTTTGATGTGACAGATCTCATGCTTGAGCTGCCGTACTTGAACGGTGTTGAGTTCTCTTGACCGTGTCCATGATTTTGATCAAGCTCAATAAACTTTCGCAGTGGCTCGTCCTAAAATACCATCCTATTCAGTCTTCGTTACCGTAAGGGGAACCGAGGACTACCACAGGGTCCTGCCCTTTTCTATTCTTTTCAGCTTGCAGGCACACAGGCACTGGCGACGCAGGCACAAGTTTGGGCGGGGTTGCGCCAGAAAACAAAGACGTGAAGATGATCTGTCGACTTCGATGCTATTTGGGTGTTTGCTTCTGCACGTTCATGCAGGTATTGTCGATCATCATTCTGCGGCGCAGCGAGGGTGTTTGTTGGCGACGGGGCAGAGGATATATCCGCTGGTGTCGAATTCCGCAAGGGCAATTAAATGGACATCGCATTTCACACCCGTGCCACCGGTTTTGCCAAGTCTATATCGGGAAAATCCTTCATACCCACCGTCAACTCAAACGAGATCGACGCCAACGAAGGAAAGTTGCATAGGCGAAACCTCTTGCAGCTACCAGGTTCGTGACACTCTGGGGCAGGAACGCCGGGCAGACGCAATGGTTGATAAAAATGCACTTCACAAACAGCGAAGTGCTCTCTGAGACCGCAGCTCGGACAGCGCCTACTGCGATATCCACGGTCAAGTGGATTCGGTTTTCAAACCGGTCTCCAGAGAGCCAGGCTCTTCGTGGCGCTCCATGGGATGCGGGCATTGCTGAAAAAGGTAGCCGTGCCGACCTCGATGATGTCGAATTAGTGTTGCCGCTGGACCAAGTGGACTGGACCGAGCTAAAATCAAGAGGACAGTCCAGTGAACTGAACCATGGTGGACTGAACCGCTCCACGGACCTGGCAGGCTTCGGCACTGTGATTGCATCACTGGGACGGCAAATGCCATGGGCGCTAGCTCGATGAATGAACTCAAGACTTGCCACCAAAGGTCGAGCGACTCCTCTTTGCATTGTCTGAAAAGGTTTATCTTGCTTTCTTGAACGTATATAGTCTCTTCTATATCTGTTTGCCAGCACCGCCTACCATTTCATGGGGTGTTTAGGCTGCAGTGAGCACCTAAACTCACTTCACGGCCTACAGTACGTAGTTATTTCATGTTACTCGATCGGAGGGAGGTAGTTGGGCCAAGTAATGGATAATGTGAAGGGCATCAAAGAGCGTAGAAGCCCATGAACGTTTTGTAGCATTGCTTTCCGTCGTTGCTGCGCTTGGGACATCGATTTAAAGGGCCCAATGTAAAGTTATTTGTTGAAAATTGCACGCTATTCTCAAAAGGTGAGAAGGTAAACAGCTTAAGGGCTCAGAAACATGGCGAAGGCCTCTGCAGTGCGAGCTGAGCTCAGTGAGTCTAGACATCAGAACTACCGAATGAGGAAAATGCCATCAAACTTGAATCAAAGTCGGTTCGGTACGATCCACTCAAGTGGACCGTGATTGAACCAAGGTCCACTTCAGGTCCAGTCCACTGAGTTCAGAGCCAGCTCGGTCCAGCGGCAACACTATGTCGAATCCAGCCTTAGGTAATAGACTGCTCTTTGGAAAGCAATGGAGTGTAGGGACCATTTGCCTTCACCTCATCTTGCTTTGTATTAGTGGTCTAAACCAGAGGATCGGTGTGAGCGGAGGTGTCAGTCAAAGCGCTCAGGACTTTGAGTGGGAGGAAGGGGAGAGGTACAAAGGTCAATCCGAGTTCAGTCAAACGAGAAAGCAGCCGCTTCATCAACAGCAAAGGCGAACCCCCTGGCCGTGTAATGGATGGACCAGGGTCGTCCCAAAGGCGCCTATCTACTTAGATAGGGGCTCTATTTGCCCGTATTTCGTTTCGAGTGCCTCGCGCCGTTTCCGTTCTTTAGCTTTTACCACACCGTCGACCCGAACTTCGACCTTGCTGTACCATCTGTTTCCAATATAATTGGCTCATGTGCAATCGGCGCTGCTTGAGGTTATGATTGGTTTGTTTTCTACCTAACTCCATCCCGAAATCTCTTTCACAAGTTCGGTCGCGTACGGGTTCATTTTTTCTGTTGCACGCATTAGCTTTGTGAGATGATGGTTACAAATATTAGACTGCCTTGAATCCCCACAAGCACCTAACGTTGCGAGAATCTAATGGCCCCTGTATGTCAACGAACGTGGTGAGACGATAGGTAAAACAAGTGTTAGATGGCATGAGCTTTAGGACTTGAGTCCCTCTTATTGGTTTCATCCATACTGTCGTCCTTGACGTCTGTGAGCTCGTGCTCTTCGACTTGGACAAAGACTTCCATTTGTGGAGTGAAGTTGATAATATCCTGTGGGTTTTGTTCAGATGAGTCGGTTGTTTGGGCTGGAGACAGTAAGAATAATGGAGCTCACATTGTCACGTCTGAAGGTAGAGGTGAAGCCTGGCCCGCCAATCCTAGATGCGGTGGAATGGCTGTTACCACCTTTGTCAGTTTCGACGTTGGAGCCGTCGGCGTTTACTCTGCGAAAATTCAAAGAGCTCATCACGCTCGTTGTCTAAGGTGATGCCATTGAGCCTGGGCACAGTGAGACTCCATTAGATGGACGTACATAGAGTTTGCTCAGTGGGAAGCCGAAAAGCAAATGCCTGGAATGTGATCAGGGGGGGGTGCAGTGTGACAGCCACGGTAAACTCACAGGCCTGACGGCTATGGCGTTAAGAAATAATGAGATGGAGAAAAAGAAACATTGGAACAGGGTCGTCGCTTACCGATATTAGAAAGAAAACGAGGTCAAGTATAGCAACCACCATGGTCAACAGTCCGGTATGCACGGTCACTGTGGGGGCGGTTATTCCTTGAGCAAATGCTGGTTCATTCTGGCTTACACTTAATGATACGGTCGACGACGAGATCTGTGCGCTTGAATCCAGTCTTCTGCTTTCGAAGCGCGATCACCAAGACTATAGTGATCAAAGCATCACAAACCGCCGTTGCAGCTAGCCAGGTGCAGACGGTAGCCTAATGTTGGGGTTCAATGAGAGGGACAACGTCGAGAGTTTTGTCACTGACACCATGCTTCCGTGCACTATCGAAGTTGGGGTAGCGGCAAATCTCCCAAGCAGTGTTGATCCCAGCAACTAAGGAATTAGATCAATAATGGTTGCATCAGTTGGTAGAACCCAACGGCTTTCATGTGCTCTACATACCTCCCGATGTCAAGGATGTGAGGGTAACCAATCCGACGAGCACTGGAGACACGTGCTTCCACTTCTGGGTAAGGACATGCACCCGCCAGGCGAAAAAAAGCTGCACGGAGGAGGCAATGATTGCCTGGTACGAGGGTCAATGGGGTGAAGAGTGATATAGACAGACGAGGTACTGACAGTAGTTGCTGGCTCTTGAGCAGAAGGAACTAATCAATGTGGGATTCAGCTGCATTTTCCCCATATCTTACCTGTCGCAAAAATCCAGTCAGCAGTAAATAGCTTGTCGAAATCACCTGCCATTAACCTGTCAATCAAAAGCAAAGTGTGGCGACGCACATCGACCTACCAAAATGCTGGATGAGAGTTGTGTATACACTGGCATAGCATAATGCCGTGTTCACGATATCTGCAATGAATAAATAACCAACCTGCCGAAGGGGGGTCAGGCTGCGCAACTTGGTCCGTGACAAGGGTACTCACGAAAACTTTGATCCAGACCGCATCCCTTTATCGTCTCGGTAAGGTGAGCCGTTTATCATCATTGAAGTTGAACCCACTTTTTATATGTCGTATAGTAGGTGTACACCTGGGTTACCATGATTCCAAGTAGCAATACGTTGATCATCAACCCCGTGAGTGAGTAGCCGTGGCTAAGGAAATGCATGAGAAGATAGCTGAGCCTCGAAGCAACGTTGGTACGCACATAAGTTCTGCGGGATTAGCCATTTCCGCGGGATGCTGGGAAACGAGCTCTTCTGAGGGAACAGTTGCACTGTATGGGCGAATGGAAGGGGTAGTAACTACAAAGATTTCTGAAGTATTTTATGTATAGTTGCCCTGTTTTAAGGTGACAGGTTTCGTGGACCTACTGACCGCTGGAAACTGTGTTGAGTTGCCTTCACCATTCAAATATTTTGTATAGCGTATAGACCTCATGCAGCCAATGAAACCTGTTCTTCAGTTCATCCCAAAATAGTTCTTGTATCTCGCTTTCGGTTCCTGCAAGGAACATGAGCTAAGCTTCTGGACCTTGTGTTACTGTCAGAATAGCCACAACATTTATTTCTATGTGTCCAGCCAAAAGACGAAAGCGTGAGCGAGATGTGACATACTTCAACGAATGCCATTTGCTGCCCAGAGAATTCGGTTATTAGCGATGTGGACTCAGAGGGGTTACGGGGACGTCGCGGTGAATCTAGACTTGCTCGCCGGCAATGTGGCTCTCATTTTCACACCGTTTGTGGCACCGGGTGCGAAGACATTCATATTCAACATCAAGGAGATCGACGCCAGCCAGGAAAGTCGAAAAGTGGCGTTATCTTCTGAAGGCCCTATCAAGCAGAACTCTTGCAGAGCGCCACCCAATTCCTGAGCGAGTCAGTGGTGGGGGCAGACACTGTCGTTAACCTCAAATTCACCTCATAAACACAGGAGTGCTTGGCATTGGCCAGGGAGCCAGTCACAGTAGTCCTAGGCTTCATACTTAGGGCTAGGTAGTAAGAGCAACAGTCAGCACCGTCTCAAGTCATACGTGGAGAAGTCGTAACCTCCAAAAGTCATAGAACTTGGCGTCCACCGACTTGGTCCCCACCAAAATGATGCGAAAGTCAATAAGTCATAGTATCTGAAGGGGTCCAAAAGTCATAATTAACCACCAGAATTTTACGATTTCGATGCTGTTCGTCGATTTCCAGCGACTAATGATCCCTTTTAGGTATACAGACGGGCCCAGAAATCCACGAGCACCCCGTGAACACGGCGAATGCCTTCGAAGCTCTTACATCCTGTGCGGAAAGTCCTTAGCCGCCCAACCCCCCAATTTGGTAAGCGCCGGTGCGAGCCATCAGCACCCAAGCCTCTACCACGTGGAACGGCAAACGAGTCAGATGAGTATCAGAAATAATATTCAAACCCACTTTGACGCTGCTACAGGAGCGGTCTATTGCACTCGTTTGCATATTAACTTGGAACGCCAAGGTCGACAATATGAATGAGGCTGATGAGAGGAGCTCTAAACCTTATACTGTCTAATGCCTACCTCCACTGTTCATTATCATCCTGCAATGCTCTGTTGGCCACAAGACCGTGAAACTCACGACGGAACAGTTGGGCGCTTATGGTAATTTAAAGGTCCGGCTGATCGGGTAGTTTCCCAAGCACCTAGAGAGTCTTTTCAAAGCGTTGCATGTCACCCGCTTAGGAATTAAAAGTCTCACGCGTCTCACCCCATGAGCAAAGGCAGCGCACCTAGGCCTCTAGACGAGCTGCGCACACGTGGGCTTCCACCCATGTTACCTTCCCATACCTCACATACACCATACCGACACCAGCAGTACGGCACAAGCTGGTCTGATATTCACTTTCTGGTGTGGCAACGGTTGTCAAGTGTCGATAGAGCCGGCTTACATCAGTAAACCTGCAAATCGCTTTTGCGGACTTTTAAAAGCTGATGCGAGCTGAGCCAAGCTGGGCCAAGCTGGGTCAAGCGGCAAAGCGGCAGGCGTGGAAAGCTGGAGTTTTTGGATCAAAAAGCGGGATTTAATAGAAGGTTCATAATTAATTCAGGCGTTGACTTTCGGGCTCTTTACTGAGCGTACTATTGATGTGATAGGTAGAGAAGGCTTTGCACCACTTTCAGAACCATTTACTCAGAAGGAGACCTTCCAGAGGCCATTTTCTTCGTCGGCCTCTTGGCTTACGAAAGCGGAAAAGCGGAAAGCGATTTGCTAATTTGCTGATGTAAGCTCCTATCCAGAGCGCTACCCAACAACTACCCAGCTCTTGACATTGTAGAGCAGTATCGGCAATGTTATAATTACCACTGACCGTAGGCGGACACATTTGATTTACCTCGGGATAGGACGCTGCTCGCTTATACTCGAGTAGGTCAACTGGACCATTGAGCTGATCATGATCTGTCCTTTGGATCTCGAACGAAACGGAGCAAGAAATGACCTGGTCGGCCCGAGCTTTCACCTCAGTCAGATTGAATGCAATAAAGATTTACACTGTACACTTTCTTTCATACTCATAGTATTTCTATAGACTTGCCAGCATGGTCAGCCAGGTTTTTAATCCACGAGCGCCCCCCAAGGTTCCAGTCATCTCGTAGGCGAAAGAACGCCAGAACGTGATCTCGGGAATAAAAACAGATATTACACGGCATAAGCCTTAGGACCTGAAATCCTCCTGTCAATCTCATCCAGACTGTCATCCTTGGCATCCCTGAGCTGGTGTTCCTCAACTTGGACGAAGACTTCGGCTCGTGGAAGACAATTGAGGTCGACAATATCCTGTGGGTTGTCTCTCTAGGTAAGAAAGGTGTCTTTTTTGAGACTTTAAGGGGAACGGAGCTCACGTTGTCGCGTCTGAAGGTAGAGGTGAAGCCTGTGTCACTAATCTTGGATGGATCTTCGTCGCTTTCGACAAGGGAGCCGTTGAGATGCACTCTTCGTGCATTCAGAGAGCTGAGCAGAGAATTCGTCTTAAGAGGTGGTGAATGAGCCGGTGTGCGGCGAGACTTGGTCGAGAGAGACTTACGTAGAGCTTGCTCAATGGGTAGTTGAAAAGCAAGTGCCTGGAATGAGATGAGCGCGACGCCATGCGAGCGCCATAATGAACTTACAGTCCGGATGTCTGCGAGATTAAGGAATAATCAGACGTGAAAATAGACGGGAAAAGGATCGCCGCTTACCGATTGCAAGAAGAAGACGAGGTCGAGTGCCGCAACCACCATGGTCAACATGCCAGTCTGCATGGTCACTTTCAAGGGAGTTAATACTTGGATAGTGAGTATTTGAGCACTAGACGCACACTTAATAACACGGTCAATGACAAAATCTGTGCGCTTGAATCCAGTCCTCTGCTTTCGAAGCGCGATCACCAAGACCATAGTGATTAAGGCATCGCAAGCTGCCGATGCGGCTAGCCAGGTGCTGACGGTTTGCTAAATTTATAGATTAGCAGGAGGGGCGTCGCCGAGAACTCTACTACTGACGTAGAACTTCTGGAACTCGCCGAAGTTGGGATAGCGACCGACCTCCCAGCCAGTAAGAATCCCAGCAACTGAGGTGTTTGTATCAGTGATCATCGACTAGGTGGTAGGAAAGCCCAAGGTTTTCGTGCGGGCGACAT
This sequence comes from Coprinopsis sp. MPI-PUGE-AT-0042, assembly GCA_020736565.1. Lineage (NCBI taxonomy): Eukaryota > Fungi > Basidiomycota > Agaricomycetes > Agaricales > Psathyrellaceae > Coprinopsis > Coprinopsis sp. MPI-PUGE-AT-0042. The sequence goes on along the minus strand of JAHBOF010000024.1, from coordinate 833,185 downwards.
ACCTCCCGAAGTCAAGGCGGTCAGGATAATCACTCCGACGAGCACCCTGGACACGTACTTCCACCTCCGGGTCAAGATGTGTGTTCGCCAGGCGAAAAACAGCTGCACAGAAGTACTGATGATAGCCTGGTAGGAGTCTCAGTCCGATGAAGTATGAATAGTAGCGAAGGAACAGACTGTAGTTGCTGGCTCTTGAATAGAGGGTAATGGTTAATTTGTGATTCAGCTACTTTCAAGTGCACCTTACCTGTTGCGAAAACCCAGTCGGCATGGAATAGCTTATCAAAATCGCCTGAAAACGCTGTCAACGGAAGCAACTTTGTGGTGGCGCGTGCCAACTTACCAAAGTTCACGATGAGAGATTGGTATATGTTGGCATAGCAGAGCGCGGTGTTGACAAGGTCTGCGACGAGCAAATACCCAACCTGCCGGAGGTGGGTCAGGTTGGATGACTCAGTCCACGACAGAGTTACTCACAAAAACTTTGATCCAGACGGCATCCCTTTGGCGGCTCGGTGAGACGAGCCCTTTCTCATTATTGAACTTGAACCCACCTTTTGTATGTCGTATAGTAGATGTATACTTGGGTAATCATGATACCAAGTAGCAATACGTTGAGCATAATTCCTGTGAGCATGAAGCCATGGCTAAGCAAGTCCATGAGAAGGTAGCAAAGCCTCGAAGTAACATCGACACGTACGCCATTTCTGCGGGATTGGCCATTTCTGCTGGGGCGCTGGGGAGCGAGCGCTCCTGAGGTTACAATCGAAAGGAAGGCCAAATTGGAGGGGTAACGTTTCTGAAGTATTATATCTGGACTTGGATTCAAAGTACCTGGTCTCATGGTTGGGCTGCCGACCGCGGAAGACTATTGAATTCCCTGCATCATCCACATGTTCATGTATTGACGTTAGCTAGCCAATGAGACTTTCGCTCTTGCTGCCACCCAAAAATACCTGTTACACTCAGCCTTCGGCACTTGTGACTTAAAGGGGAACCGAGCTGTCATTCTGCAGGGTCCAGCCTTTCTTTTCCTTTAAGTTTGGCTGTTCCAGGCACGATCTTTGCTCCTTCTGGTTCACAAGACAAAGGCGCGAATACTAGGGATCCAACGTCCTTCATCGAACATCGTTCTGGGCAAATTGGTTTGTTAGCACTGTGGTATCGGGACGTATCGGCGGAGATAATTCGCTCAGCGGCAATGGAATCACATCCCACTGTCAATCTTCACGTTCATACCGTTTGCCATGTGCGAATACAGTCGAAACCGCGATAACCCATACCCTTCGGTGGAACCCGAAAGCTATGGGTTATTACGGTGTATGGGATAGCAGAGAGTTGCCCAAATTAGGACAAAGGTTCCCATCATACAATTTGGCTTTAGGATGTGGAAAATTCGTCGCATGGGTCTAGTTTTCGTTGCGGACGAATGAATTATAAAAGAGGTAGAGCATCCCACTTCATCTCATGCGGTTTCAGAACGTTGAGAGCCAATCACCCCCCTGTGCATGAAGATCACGTGCTAAGTTCACCAATATCTGAGACATGCCGAAAGACTTTGAGCTTTGAGTCTTGAGAACGCTTCCTGGTAAGGGTTGCAGCATTTGAAGGTCGGCAGCGTACTCACAAGGGAAAGAGATATTGATTTCGAGCCTTGCCAACCACTTGTAACCTCAAAAAAGTGACCAACTTCCACGATGCTATGGGTTACGAGAGCTCAATCTGGGTATGGGTTATGGGGTATCACGGGTTATGGGCTACAGGCCCTTATTTGGCTGGCACCAAGTCGGTGGATCCAAAAAGCTATGGGTTATTACCGACTATGGGTTACCTCGGTATGTGTTATCGCGGTTTCGACTGTACATATTCGACATCATGATGGATCGACGCCAGCCAGGAAAGTCGCAAAGTGACGGTATCTTCTGGTTGCCACCAGCTTGGCCGGCGACCGAAATCTTCACCTTCACCTTTTGAGATCTCACTGCGCAGGACCCTGCAGCACCTCTTCCAAAGAGCCAATTCACTCTTGAAACTCTTGAACAGGACCCGCGATATGGGCGGACGTGGGGGTGGCACACAATTCACATTGCACACAGAGGAGCGCTCTGGGAGGGATCGCAGCTTGGACAGCGTCCACAATATCCACCGTCGCGGACCAGCGGATTCGGTCTTGAATCCAGCCTGAATGGCTCATACTCTTGATGGTATTTGGGTTGAAGAACTCGTGAAGAAGTACTCCATGCGGGCATGGATCTCGACAACAACTCTGCTCCTTTGCATCCCGAACGAAGCGGAACAATACTGTCAATGATCCTCTCGGCCCGGGACTGCGCGTAATGGGCGTGTCAACAGCCTTTTCAAGTTTGACTCGAGACATCCACCACCTTTACAACTTGAACTTGTACAATCAATGGCTTCACTCAGATCTAATGCACGCAAGCCTTACACCGTAAGCTTTCTTTCATAACATTCTATAGATTTGCTTATTGACGAAACTTCAAATCGTATTGCTTTTTGGCTCTCATTCCTAATATTGAACTCAACCAATTAACGACGGGCTGGCGAAACCCAATGACGGGTATGATACCTCAGAGGCCCGACGTGAACTCGCAGTGGGTGCACGACAAATACCCTGGCGTTGGACGGCAACAGCGAGGCAGGCCTCCTCATCAGGGATCGACAACGGCAGGCTCTGCCGCAGCGACTGAGTCGTCGATGCCTGCTGGCGTTTCCAACCGGCTCAAGATTTCAAACTTGCATTATGAGGTTACTCCTCAGGACTTGAGCGTGAGTCTTTTGTTTGGGCCTTTTTCGTATTCCTGTTCTTTGTGGTCGTCTTTATGTCTATTTTGGCATTCAAATATTGCGAGTGCACACGACTGCTGTGTGTTTTGACTCTAGGATTGTTCATAACCTTTTGAATGATCACTAATACTATATCCGCTTTCACAGTCCATCTTTGGGCAGATTGGCACGCTCGTACGCGAGCCATTACTTTGGGTACGACCAGACGCAAGCTTCACTTAAAGGACGAGTTGCCGACTATAATCTCTTCGAATTCCTTCTTTTACATGGTAAATGGTCACCCTCTCAACCAATTCACGTGCGCCTTCGATACTGGACGCCCTCGAACCTTCGTTCTTGCCACGCCTAGTACGATGGAAGTGGACGCTCAACAGGAACCGCCGTGGTCACATTCGAGACTGCAGCTGAAGCGACCAGGGCGAAAAACCAATTCGATGGTATCCTCGCTAAAGGTCAGTCTTCATCCTGGATTGTTTGCGAATTGGAGCTGATTTGGGTTTGACTGGATAGGCCAACCTATGGAAATCAGCTATCAGATCACTCCTCGGCCCCGCCGAACAACAAGCGCACCATCTACTCTCTCACTCTTGAGTAGAATCGAAAAGCCACCTCTCCTTGAGCGATTGGCCAAGGATGATACAGCTACTGTTTCAAATAAGAAGACGTGCGTTTCTCACATTTCTGTTCCTTCTACTTCCTTTGCTTCCGCTAAGCATCCTCCCGTCCATAACGCTGACTAACATGTCGTACTCCAAACAGCAACGCAAAGAACCAGCGTGGTGAAGGAGGTCGAATTGGGCCTATTCGTGCCAAGACGACAAGGGCGAGCAAGCCTAAACATCCAAAGAAGCCCAAGACTGCGGCAGACCTCGATAAAGAGCTGGATGCATTCATGGTCGATGTCTCTGACCCTGCTGCCGCTGCTCCTTCTACAGCTGCTGCTGGCGCTCCGGCCGCTGCCACCGACGTTGATATGGCTTAAGGGCACGAGCCAAGACGTGTTACGGCCTCTCTCTTCACTGCGACTCCCTCTCTTCATCTTTTACTGAACCAGCTTTTCTCTCCTCACTCTCTGTTTTCAGCGAACCTCCTTTTCGCTCTTCAACGCCAATCAACACAATTTGTTTGGGATTTCGAAACTAAAATATCGGTTGTGTTTTCGTTTCTTGATTGCTTGTTAGAATATGATGGTTAATCCGCTACATTAAAACGCACGGCCACGTTGGTGGTTTCTTTGTTGACTTCTTACTGTACATGCCAATTGAACGGTGTTCTTCAATATCATCTTCGCCTCCCATGCTTGCGAGTACCTGGCTGGCTGTCATTAGGGATGGGAAGCTTGGGAAGGATACGGGTGAGTGGTTTTCCGCTCTGCTTCATCTTCTTCGCTCCTCATCTTCATGCCTCTTCCTGAGTAGAGAACATGCTATCGTTATGCACCCCCCCCAGTTTCATTGCATCGCGGTCACGAGTTCAGATTTGCAAGCTCTGGTCGTGTACGCCATGAAGGCGAGCTTCACAAGTCACGTTCCAAGTGACATGCTAGCTCGCCTTGCTTCATAAGTCAGTTCTGTGGGTATTCATGACCGCGGACGGGGCACCTGCCAGTGGTTTCAGCGCTAGACCGTGAAGGTACTCCTTGGTTTGCACAGGAGTTAGGGGCAAATTTACCTTGTTCGGCATACCTTCCAGCTCCGGTTTCCTTGTCCATCCAGCCCGCACTGTGGCGCACTCCCAGCACGAGCTTTGCTGTCGATCGAATCGGCAAAACTGCTGACAGAAAGGTGACAATGTTTCGAGATGGCGGTATGCTGAGCTTTGAATGGAGCGAGAAGGGATCTGGGTAACGCCAAGGTCGAGCCGTGTATATAAGGAATCCTGGCGAGGTGCTGTGAAGGTCAGTTTTCGCCCTCTCAAGTTCTTCCCCCTAGACTTGAAGGCTATTGTACAGATACAGCATGCCCGACCACATTCAAGTGAAAGATCAGCATTGCACGAACGGAGATACCTCCGCCGCCCCTAGCCCCTGCCAGTCTTCCACCACACGAGATCTGTCCGAAGATGCCCCACCAAAGTACGAACACAGCGGCCCCAGGACACGCCGAGAGTGCTCTCCCAGTGGACAGGGATGCCGAAGCGCTCGACCAAATGGAACATGATTGGGGATGCGACCCCGAGAATGCCAGGAATTGGCCAGCCGTTCAAAAGTGGCTTGCTGTCTCTATTGTGAGTCTCACCCTTATTCTGCGCAACTCTTCGTACATGGGAGCTGTTCTCCTTTGGGGAGAAGAGCCTTGTTGACTCGCTGTGCTAGGTATCGTTGTATACGTTTGCGTCACCATTGGGATCGTCTATGATTGCTCCCGGGCTGCAAGAAGTGGCCTTCAAATATGGGATCACGGATTCGACTACGCTGGCGCTGACACTGTCTGTATTCCTGCTATCCTTTGCCATCGCTGTAAGTTCGCCATAAACCAACCCTTCTTCTGCATGCTAATAAATCATAATGCTGATTTTGTTGTAGCCGCTCATCCTGGCTCCTTTGTCCGAGATCTATGGTCGAACATGGGTCCTTCATCTCGGCAAACATCTTTACTATCGCGTTCAACCTAGGATGCGCATTCGCACCGAATACAGGCACATTTATTGCCTTTCGATTCCTTTGTGAGCTACCTCTTTTCTTCCTTCCACTCTCAACTTACAGTAAATCACTGCAGCCGGGATCTCGGGCAGTGCGCCCAGTGCTTGTGGTGGAGGCTCAATCGGCGATCTCTTCTCGGAGAAGGACCGTGGCGACTGCCATGGCGATATATAGTTAGGGACCTTTACTTGGGCCCGTTGCTGGACCTGTTGCGGGTGGATTTATTGCTCAGGCTGCTGGAATCCGATGGGTGTTCATCGCTATTGCTAGTGAGCGGGCTCGCCGTCATTTTCCCGATCTACACACTCACTTCCCCTCTAGTCATATGTGCGGTTGTTGGCGTATATGGGGTGGTTTTCTTGCGGGAGACATATGGGCCCATCATCCGGTATCGTCGTGCAAAGCGACGAGGAGAACTCGAAATGTTTGGAAAAATCTACCCGCATCTCGTGGCTTCCCATGGTAATGCGATGCAAGTCTTGTGGAATAATCTTGCAAGGCCTGTCCAGATGCTCTGTACGAGTTTCATCTGCTTTATCCTCTCTTTCTACGTTGCTGTGTGGGTACGCTCCCAATCTCTATCGAGTTACCTGCTAAAGGTGCCTCTATAGCATGTATGGTGTCTTCTTCTTGATGTTTGCTACCTTCGCCGGTGAGTTACTCGCCTCTTGCCCTCCGCATCGCACCTGACTGCCTTTATTTCAGAGCTCTTCGCCACTACCTATGGCTTCAAAGCGGGCGTCGGTGGTCTGGCATATCTCGGACTCGGCGTTGGATTTGTCCTTTCTGCAACACTCGTTGGTGCCAAGTTGGCTAATCAAGTGTATCTCAAGGCAAGTCCCCGTGGTTTATGCATGCAGCCCCTTTCTCATGTCCTTTAGTTGGCAGCAAAGAATGCCGGTGTTTGGAACACCGGAAATGCGCATTCCAGCTCTATTCTTTGGGTCACTGTTCGTCCCGGTCGGCATCTTGTAAGCATTTTCATAGTATTAGAGCAGGAGGAGGTATCTTATGCACCCTATAGCTGGTACGGATGGTCCGCACAGGCCAAGCTGCATTGGATAATGCCCATCATCGGGTCAGGCATCTTTGCCTTTGGGATGATGACATCATTGTATGCTCCCTTCTCCTTGGTCTTGAATACGAAGTACTGACCCCTTCATGCGAAAATGATAGCCTCCCTATCCAGTTGTACCTCGTCGACTCCTTCCACTTTGCAGCAAGTGCAGTGGCTGCATCAGGGATGTTCCGTTCTCTGCTTGGGTTTGCCTTTCCCTTGTTCGGCAAACAGATGTTCGATGCCATGTCTGTCGGAGGAGGAAATTCTGTGGGTATTGTTTCATTACCTATGTTTAGATGTACACTGCTGACACTTTACTAGCTTCTGGCAGGTGTTGCTATCGTTCTGGGAATACCTTTCCCCGTGTATCTCTACTATAAAGGAGCAGAGCTTCGGGCGCGAAACCCTCTCACCCGGCGGACCAGTAGCGAGAAAGGTGTCTGAGACCAGATCCTTTGTACGACTTGGGCTTCCTTTTACCCTTTCATATTCCTAGACTTCTACAGTATCATTGACCCAGATAACCGAGAGTTAAACGCTGTATACTCGAGTGCGCCACTTGGCTCGGCGGAAGCGATTGCTTTGGACAATATATTTGCGCCACATTGTAGCGGGAGCAGATAACCTGACCAGTCAAATAGGTATCGAAGATCGTTGTTTGCGCCCTCCCTAAATTGGCCGTGGCATGTCCTGGTAACCGCATCTGCTCGCTCTGCATTAACATTTAAACCCAAAGAAACTATGATACAAGGAAGGACAGTGGGGCATTTTCCTGTCTGCTGAGGACGTCTAGACTTGTGGATTGGTCTCGATTTCATACTGGCGAAACGGTCTCTGAACTGCACTTCTTCTGAGGCGTCCCATAGAGATCGGAGAGCCTCCTGGTACTATCGTCCAGTTTGCTCGACGAAACAGGGTCGAAGTGGTGTTGCTCGGTAACAGTGGTGATGAGGGGCATAGGATGTGGTCGCCGCAAGGGGTCGTTTCGACCTTCCATTGACATCCACGATGCGTACAACCCATTCGAAGGGTAGTTGCGTGCTGCAGCTTCCTGGGCACCGTGCGTTCGGACCGCGATGAGGACAAACACCACTCCTATTAGATAGAGGCGTTGAGGCAACGTGCATCACAAGCAAAGGAAAGGAATATCTCACCAATGCTTGGCGGAAGAATGTACTGCACCACGACGATGCCCGCATGTGCCTTGTAGTAGAGGATAATTAAGACAAACATTTCGGCGGGTGTAGATCAACGCGCTTCCGACGATGATGCGTACAACAGTGAGCAAGTTGAGGCTTGAAGGCATTAGCAAGCCCGAGTCCCTTGCTTTCCCTGTATTGAGCGCCAATTTTGTAGGCGATGAGGCCAGTCGTCATAATGTTTTGGACGAGGTTGATAGGGAATACAACATTGAGGAAGTGGGTCATGGTCTCCCACCAGATGCTTTCTGGGTGCTTGAACCAGTAGAGGTTGATGCTCGTTGTTACTGACGCCAAGGCTAAGCGGAAAGCGGGTGATGGAATAGTTGGGACGACGTACTGACACTGGTCAAAAGTAGAATTGAAGGGATGGGCAATCACATAGTGGTTTCGCCGCCAAATCAGGAAGCACCGGTATATCTGCGATTACCGCTGAGAGCCCGTATCTGAGCAGGTGTGGAGAGAGTCACTTACCACGAGGACGTCGCCAATCCAGGTGAGCAGCGCAAGGATGACTGGGTGAGCGAAGTTGTCCCACTTGATATAGTCTTGTGTGTGTAAACCACCGGAAGATTTGGTGGGGTTCCGATGAAGAGCGCATACGCTCTTACCATCTTATACACCGTGCTGGCTGAAAATCAACGTCGGCACGATAATCTTTGGGAAGTATGCGTCAGAGCCTACCACAATGCACTGGGATGAGTATCATCATCATACAGATACCCACGAGAAAAAGCCGAGAAGCGAACTGGTCAAGGGGCACGCTTTCATAGACAATGATGGTGAAGCGTGCTGGCAAAGAGGGTGATTGTAGATCCCGTAGACCAGAGCCTCGAGCCAAAAGGCAACGAGGTGATAGACCGGAGCTGCTTGTTGAGCTCCGCAAGGGCTTGGGAGAGCAGCAGCATCTGGGCCTGAGTCCATGGTCCACCTAGCAAGTGGCAGAGTTACGAGAGGGCACAAAAAGGAAGGACCAAAGGACACAGGTGTAGGCGATTGGTTTTAAGAAGGCCAGAGATGCGGGAAATAGAGGTGGCCCCCGTAGTTTCTTAAACAATTTTGCCTCCCTGCTGCACCAAAGTTACCGGACCAGCGTGTGAGCACATCCGCGACTTGGTTGGGCGGACACTTGTAAGCGATGACGTTCTAGGACTATCAAGTCTGACTATGGACATTCCCAGCCCGTAGACTTCAAGCACACTCAAGCCCACCCTCGCATGTTTATCGCCACATCGGTGGACGGGCAATTCTATATGTTCACTAAAGAAGCAGTGAGCTGTGAAGGATTCCAATCCGAGTGGCTCACCTACCGTAGTAGCCCCATAAGCCTATTTGTCGGAACATGGCGTTCGAAGCGAGAAGGCATGTAGAACCACAGGCTCGTGGCCATTAAATGGGGCAAATGGGATGTTTGAGTAAGCGCGGATAATGTCTCGCTGTGTGCGGCCATTCAAGAAGGGCTTCGAAAGCCACGGGATGGGGGCGCCTGAGTATCGACCAGGGCTTCTGTTGCCATTGGTTGATAGAAGTCTAAATGTTGATCTTCTTTGGATGAATTGACCAAACCAACTGCATACGTCAAGGGCAGCTAAAAGTATCAATACTGTAGTGTCCCAAAAGGCGGTCATGGTGGGGCAGAACTATCTGTGACGCCGACCTGCTCTGAATCCATCTTCCAGTATTGCTCGGGAAAGCGCTAAAGGTGCGCTCAAGTACCATCATATCTCCTCCCAAAGTGCTCTCGACGAGGTGGGGAGGGCGCAGGAAAGATTCGATGCGCGCGACAAGCGTCAGTCTTGAAGAGTGTGAGCCAGAGGTCCTGCTAGGATCGTCTCAAAAGGCGCATCATCACGGGAAGACTGTGCAATGCCCGAGACGTAGAGGCTCAGGCATGTCGACTGTTGACGAGGGTGGGCTCGGACCTGGAAGGGGCAGCCCTTCGACCCAAACATATGTAAATAAAGATGACCCCTAACTTTGGGACAAAGCGACTTGAGCTCATTTTCCTCTTCAAGTAGGTTTGTAGTTCAATTGTGATAACTTGAATTTCATGTGACTATGGTCTAACCTCATTGATAACTGTCGGTGTTGATCAATCCAAGCCGCATCCCATTTCTCGGAAGCCGTGGCCTGAGAGCTGCCAGTGCACCGAGTGGACTTTGGCAGTGGAACCACTGATAGGGAATGAAAAAGTTCAGGTGCCAGGGAATCCACCACCTGGCTAGTCGGGTATGCCAGCCAAAGCGCTTGATCTGTTCACACACGCGTCCAATCAGGTCCTTCGGTGAACTGTGCGAACTGGTTGGTCACTGACTGCAATCTTCCTTCGACTGGCTCCAACGAACTCTGATAACGCCCATAGGAAGAAGATAGGACTTTGGGCGGTAGAAAATGAAACAGGGATCACTGAGGCTGCGCGGGTTAGCAGGTCTTATTTGCCACTGCTCAAATGGTTGCTCCTTCCAACCAGCCCAGCGAGAGACTCGCCCCATTTATCTTTGAAAGTTCACTTGCTTAACAACTCTCAGATAGTCAAACAAAGAGCTCAAGGGTACTCACCTTTACGGTAGCTGTAGCACAAATCTGCAACTGTTGGCATGCGAAAAGGAAGGAAATATTAGCACCAATATCAAACTTCTTCTGCCGATCCGTCGCCTGCGTTACAGTGACGAACAAGCACATCGCAGCGGATAATTTTGAGATGAGTTAATAGTTACTCTAGCTCTCTCAGGAAGCAGAGCCTCTCAAAGGTACAATCGATATCTGTGTTTGGGGTCCTGCGTCAAACTCTTCTCAACATTTCGCAGTACCTCTATCATACCGTCGCTCATCGAATGCTTAGCCTCTACGTATAAGGCCCTTCTTCATTGGAAGAGAAGCTCGTCCACGCCCAATCCCTGAAATTTCGAAGCGCCACCGTACCTTCCACCATATTCGAAGTGTGGCCTATACCTAGAGTATGACATTGACAGATCGGCGTCTTCATGTCGCAATTGTCGCATTTGGTGGGATACTGATTTAGAAGCGACGTGGGAAAGCTCTCGTAGCGTACTCACGTATCTTTGCGTCCCATAGCGCCTGCCAATACAACGCAACCCGAGTCAACAGAGTCGCTAATTTTGACAACAATGTCCAAGTGAGAATGAAAACGGTAAGGGTAAGATTAGCATCGACGTTGGTGTGGAAATCAAAGTTCCAACACTAAAGTCTGGCACCTGTCCATGTCACATCGGCAAATATGACAGGCTGATGCTCCCTCGACGATCGCCAGGGGCGCACATCAGTACTGATACGGGTGAACCCTAAAGTTCTTGACGGATTTTTATCATAGCCTGCGGACAATTTGACTCACCTGGAAGCATAAAAGGGCCTCGTATGCCCTTCCTTCTCAGCAAGCAAGCCAGGTCCCCACTTGAGTGTTTTACCTCTAATCGCAATGGCTCGCCTCTTCACTATCATCGCTTCCTTGGCTGGTATTGCCGCAGCTTCTGCGACTGCCATTCCATTGACTGGCTGCGACCTGTCGGGGGTTAAGATCGAAAACTTCCCATCGGCTCTGCCAGCCCCGACCTCGCCGCTGTCGTTTGTCGCCATCGCACTCGGCACACAGAACTACACTTGCACAGATGCTGGCACTTACACGTAAGTCGCTTTCATCTCACATGGACTTTCAAGCGCTTATGTGTTCCCCTATCAGTGCCGCTGGTGCTGTTGCCGCAGATGTTTGATATCTCGTGCCTCTCCCGCACTCCCTCTGGGTCCTGGTATTCCGGATTTAGTTTGGAATGTTTGGGGAGAAAGCCCCCGCTTTCCTCACCACTGAAGCCATTATCAGCATGGTAATGCCCTCCAAGACTTCATTGGCTCTCGGTAAGAGCTGGGCCCTATCTTTCTCGCTTCGTTGATCTCTCTAACTCGATCGCTTGACAAGGCCACATTACTTCCTTGACCAATCCTATCACAGGACAAGGGTATCAGCCCAAATGGGATCTACCCTCTCAAGGGTCCCTATAAAGGGAATGCCGACGCATATGTCGTCGCTGCTCGAGCCGTAGGAGCTCCTGCCACCTGTTCCAGCACGTGATGTGGATTGGCTCGCTCTGAACGCCAGTCCAGGGTTCCCTCGCAACCCAGGTCTACAGGACCGACACACGAGGCGGCCATCCAACCGAAATCCGTAAGCTTCTCGCATCTTCAGAATGTCCGTCTGACCTGTGATGTCATACATTGCCACACCTGGGCTAAGGACAGCCGTCAAATATGTCTCAAAGTACTGTAAGTCGACTCGGCACTTGGGAAGTATCAAGTTAGCTAACCTTACCTTTAGGGCTCTACGGAGGGCTGTCAAGAAGTAAAGGCTCTTACTCAGGGCATATGTATATATATACACCGAGTGTCTGTACCACGTACTGTCGCCTCTGCAGATCATTCGTCATCTTCTCTTGCCAAAGAAGCTTAAGCGCCCATGACGACTCAGTCCGCTGATCGGAAGTTGGCCCGCGCCTCTCCGTGCAATTCAACGTCCAGCTCGCCATGGTACCTCCGGTTGTGGGTTACGGCTTTCGGGTCTTTACAAGCGGCCGAGGGTTCCTCCAGAGCTCGTGGGCATCAGAAGGAACGACTAGGTCGCAGCCGGCATCGATCCACAGCTCTTATCTACCCCATCCATGACCTTCCATGAACAGTGTGATCGCAGGTGTCTAGATGCAACGGCATCTCCTGGGACCCACGGGAGGTGTGTGATTTTGAGTAGTAGAAATTGAGACGGGTGTCACCATGCAGGAGAGGCGAAATAACATCTAGTCCTGCGGCACTGTTCGATCAAGGTTCCATATCGCGGGAGACCTGCCAAGTGAGTCGTCTTTGAGAGTCTATCCATGGCCGGCCAGTAAACTTCTGATGGATAAGACGAGAAAACGAGAATAACGTGCCTCTATGGCGGCCGATATATAACGCTGTACCATCTGACATCCGTAAAGGAAGGTGGTATGAATACCAACATCAGCATTCCTCTGTCGGTCCGTCGTCTTCGCTATCGGATCTGTTGGTCGTGAATAAACTTTGTTTGAATACTGATTTAGACGCGATGCGGGGTCTGCTCTCCCAGTATGCCCCTCATGCAGCTAGAAGGGGATTTCACTCGCCGTGCATACCGGTACCGTAGTGAGCCAATGATGTATTGTTCTATGCAGCATGGCATTCACATGAGAATCAGTGCGGTAACAAAAGATGTGGATGCTATTTCCAGCGCCTCAAGGTTCCAATACAGCAAATACACCGAGCTGATGCCCCCTTAATGATCGCCAGAGGTATAGATTATCACAGGTGTAGGTAAATATGGGGTTCTTGGCTTATCTCTCATCACAACCCGTGTGCAAGCTGGCCTCCCTTGAAAGTATAAAAGGTGCTCTTATGGTCTTCCATCTCAGCAAGTCAAGGTCCTCACTCGACTAAGGCTTACTGTTCTAACTTCTACATCTAAGCCCTATGGCTCGCCTCTTTGCTTTTCTCTCTTCTTTGACTGCCTATTTGGTCGCAGTCACTGCGACAGCCATTCCAATCTCTGGCTGTGACTTGACCGGGGTCACGATTGATGACCTCCCGCCTAGTCTTCCACCTCCAACATCGCCATTGTCGTTCGTCACCATTGCGCTTGGTACCAGAACTACACTTGCACAGACGCTGGCACCTACACGTAAGCTGTTCCCATGTTACACGACTGTTCAAAGATTGAAACACACTGCCCAACAGTTCTGCTGGTGCCGTTGCGCAGATGTTTGACATCTCGTGCCTGATTCGCTCCTGTGGGCCGACGCTCTTCCAGATCTGCTTTGGGCGGTCTGGCAGAATGCTCCCCGTTGCTCACACCCAAGCCATCATAAAGCGGCTGCTCCCTACCAATACTCCATTGGCTCTTGGTGAGAGCTGGTTTATGTCGCTCTCACTCGTTCATCTCACTTAGTACTCGCTTGACAGGCCAGCATTACTTTATCACCAACCCTACAGGGCAAGGCATTAGTCCTAAATGGGATCTGACCTCCCAAGGTCCCTACAAAGGAAATCCCGAGGCATACGTCGTCGGCGCAAGCCGGAGGAGCTCCTGCACCTGTCCCACACGCGACGTATATTGGCTCGCCTTGAATGCCATTCAGGGCTCCCTCGCAACCCAGGTCTACAGGACTGACACACGAGGTGGGCCTTGCAACAGCATCTGTAAGCTTCTCGAAACCTTCACCAATGACTCATCTAAATTGGATGGCCTACAGTGCACGCCTGGTGCTACGGCAGCCATTAAGTATGTTTCAAAGTACTGTAAGTCGACTCAGTCATCTTGGGAGTTGACAACTTTGGATAAGAAATTATCAGGGTTTTTCGGAGGGTCTATTCAAGCAGTAAATAACTGTTTTTTCGAGTGTATATTGCGACCATGTATCCAGCTTCGTTACCACGTAATCGAGTGCCTCTGCAGATTATGTCGTCATTCTCATGTACAATACAGATTTTAAGCGCCCATGACAATTCTTCACATCCGCTGATCGGAGGTTGGCACCGACGTCAATGGTTTCCTGCGGCCACGGCATCTTTATGTGGCACGTTTTCAGGCCGCAATGCCGCCAGCGATCCCAGCTACCCACTCTTTGATCCTGGAAGGCAGCTTACTGTAGGCGTAACATGTCCCGCCTCAACAAACATTGTATCCTCTGCCTTGAGCAGAGGTACTTTCAGTCAGACGTGGATCCCTTCGATTCGCAGACAATGGAGCATCTCACCAATCGCATTATGCAATTAGTTTTCGGAAAACGGAGGAACCATGAACCCTTGCCTCTCTTACTAACCCTTGGTTCTTCTTTGCTGACTGTTGTGCAGTTTTTTGCTGCTTTGTGATACACTTCTCGAGACGATATAAAAGCCGTGCGCAACAGCCAACTCTCCCAAGAAATCCCCCCTTCCTTCACCAAAATGCCCATCACAAACACCCCTGCACCTAACGTTCCATACTTCACTCCTGCTCAGACTCCTCCTGCAGGAACTGCGCACATCCTCAACCCAACGGGAAGCCCATCCCTAACCTCTTCAAGCCATTGACCATTCGTGGGGTTACGTTCCAGAACAGGATCTGGGTGAGTTGCCGGTCGGGTTCTTGAGGCAATCCATGTGATATTGACCATCGAATCCTCTTAGCTTTCTCCTCTGTGCCAGTACTCCCGCAAAGATGGTTTCGTCCAGCCATGGCACGACGCACACCGTGAGTCGGGCATAGTAGCTTCGATGTTTTTGCAGAGCCTAACGTTATGCAATCAGTCGGTGGGATCTTCACTCGAGGTCCTGGCCTTACCATGGTTGAGGCCACTGCCGTAGAACCTCAGGGAAGAATCACTCCTTGGGATGTTGGTCTCTGGTCCGACGATCACGTCGAAAGCCTCGCCAAGATCGTCCAGTTCGCCCACACCCAGGGTCAGAAGATGGCCATCCAGCTTGCACACGGTCGCAAGGCATCCAACTTGCCACCTTGGGCGGAGCAATCGTTGCCGAGAAGGAAGTTGGAGGTTGGCCCGACGATGTCTGGGGTCCCTCCCCCATCCCTTTCACGAAACCTACTGTGCTGTTAAGAGTTGACCCAAGAACGCATCAAGCAGATCGTCCAGAGCTGGGCTGACGCGGCGAAGCGCTCAATCAAGGCTGGGTTCGACGTCATCGAGATCCATGGTGCTCACGGGTACCTCCTCAGCGAGTTCCTCAGCCCACAGAGCAACAAGCGTACTGACCAGTATGGCGGAAGCTTCGAGAACCGCATTCGCATGATGGTAGAGGTTGTTGATGCCGTTCGAGCTGTGATCCCAGAGAGCACTCCTCTGTTTGTGAGGTGAGTAATGGGCAATTCTTCTCATCCTTTCGTATAGCTGATTGGGTCGCAGAGTGTCGGGAACTGAATGGTTGGAAGAGGTGCTTCCCAATGAACCTTCGTGGGGAGCCGAAGATACTGCTCGTCTTGCCACTGTTGGCTGATCACGGCGTCGACCTTCTCGACGTCTCCTCTGGCGGCAACAACGCTCGCCAGAAGATCAGGCCTGGAAAGGCGTACCAGGCACCTTTCGCTGAGGCGGCGAAGAAGGCTGTTGGGTCGAAGATGTTGGTCAGCGCAGTCGGGTGGTCTCTACAACGGGAAGGTGGCGGAAGAGGTCCTTGAAAGGGGATGGCAGACGTTGTCTTTGTTGGACGCATGTTCCAGAAGAAACCCCGGCATGGTTTGGCAGATGGCTGAGGACCTGGATGTAGATATCAGTGCTGCAAAGCAAATTGGGTGGGGCTTCAAGGACGTGCTCGGCAAGCCTTGGGCGAGGATGTTGGTGCAAAGTCCTCAAGCTTTAGAAGATTCGAACAGAATAGAATAGAATAGACTAGAGTTGAATTGAAGATACCATAGACTTGGTACAATGTAAACATATACCTTCATTTCAAAGATGTGAAGCGAAACGGCGAGCAAAAAATCAGGCCTTGATGCGCCGTGTCTCGAGGCAAGTTACCCCCCGGCATTAGTCGAGCCTAGACCCGACCCACGAACGAGCGAAACGGATGGGTAGAGGTCATCGTGGTACGGAACAAGTACAGAAGCACAGAGCTTAGCTAGCTTAGCTGATGGTTCCGCACTGCGCAGTGGTTGATCTCACGCTTTGTTTGGCTCTTCCACGGGGGACTATCTTAGTACTACATTTATTACCCAGGAGCAGGATGCCTAAGCTAGGAGAGCGCGATTATCTCAACAGCAAACATCACGCAGGGACCAAGTTCAATTTCTACAAGAAAAATAGACGGTTCTCAAGGCACAATGTCCAATGTCACAACCTCCTCTCGTTTCTAAACAACTGCTCAACATTGTGCATCCCAATGTCCTCCTTGCCCAAGGTCGCAGTCGTGACTCCAATCTCGTATTCAGGCGGCATGCGAACCGCGCCTTCGTCGACCTATCAGGCATGGCTACCACGACTGCCACCTCCATCCTCGCCTCGAGCCCCTGGCCAACGGAAACCACAGAACTGGAGGAGGCCGCGTCGTTCTGGAAGCCAAGAGGCCGAGTGCCATTGGTAGTGGTCGGCGGTGGTAGATTGCTTTCCTGAGATAAGGGTGGAGTTGATATCCCAAGTCCTGGTTTCAGCAGAGGCCGCTTTCCGATTGTGAACCATGGACCTGACAGTTGGGAGAACCAGCGCTTCGGAGACCCATCTCTACCATCCCTTATGGCGAGAACAGGCACACCTCTAGTACTCGGATGGCTTGCCCAGTACTGTGGAGGGGCGTCACCGACGCTTGAGCTTGACTGGCCATCCGTGGTATTCATCACGCCATGAAGGTTGCCATATGGCTCGAGGTCCCTCGGGGGATCGTACCATTGACGCAGAAAGGGGCTGTCAGGTTATCAATGAAACAGTTCTGAAGGCAGGCATCAAACACGTACTGTTATCCCTGCCCATGGGTTGGGACGAATGCGAAGCTGGGCCCGGCGATTTCGCCACCTCTGACGACCCCTCGTGCATCCATCCCAAAAGCATTGCCTTTCTCGTCCCCACGCCATGAGCCATTCGCAGAGTCTCCTTTTCCTACGTTCAATTTGATATCGTGGAACTTGGGCGCGACCTTCGCCTCGGTCTTCGAGTTGTCTTCTTCCACACGATCCATGCCAATGAGCCCACCAAACCTGCGAAGCCCGCCACGATCCACCAATCCGTCCACTCCACGCTGCTGACGTCTGACCAGCCGGCGACGCCTCGCAGCGATGCCGCAGCACACGCCAACGATAAGCAGGATCGCAAAGGTGATGAGAAAGCCAAAGTAGTAGCTCGACCCTCTACCTGCAGGGCTTGCCTCGCCGAGGTCTTTGGCAGAGTCGGGTCCAAATTCGCGGCCTTGGCCATGGTATGCATACGGGTTGTGCTGCCAGTCGTAGGAAGTGGGGTATACGGTGACACCAGGTGGGGGTGCCATTGGTGGTGTCGTATCAAGGCAGGAGGAAGAGGGGAGATATTGTGGTAGACTCTTTGACTGGCGCAACAGTTAGCAACGAGAACCAATAAGCCTTGATTGAGCAACTCACGAGTAAAGGTTTCCAGTTAACCTACGGTAGACGTCAGACAGATAGGGGGTTTCGCTGGATGGCCGTGTCTCGAAGAAAGGGTGACCTTCACTGCTGAGCGCTCCTTCACGGGATGGAGAAGGCTCAACGAGTAATCGATCACTTCGAGAGACCGCCGCACTGGCAGTCGTAGCAGGTTGGAAAGACCTTGGGGGTGAAACACTCCTAGACCTTGCGTTGCGTTGAAATAGCGTTTGGCGTCAGGCCAGCAGGCCACAACAATATGGAGCATCGTCTGCGTCATTCAAGTCCGATCGAGCACCGTATCTCGTAGCTCCTGAGTGGCTTCGTTTAAGCCCAGACTTGGAGTTGATCATAGGCTGAATGCAAGCGCCAGTTCCACGTGGCCTCAGCAGGGCTTGTTCTGCGAACCAAAAGCTCCCCCTTGCTTGGAGGCGCACCCATCCTGGATAGCACTCTATAGTTTCAACTAGGTTGCAGAGAGAATGCGGAAGAGTCAAAACTCGCCTGGCGACATTGTGGTAAGGAATCAAGCCGGAACTGGCTTGGCATCGAGGTCAGACAGGGGCCGATGATCCCAGAACAGGAAAGGGGCTTTCCGTAATTGGCAACGAGTTCGTAGGAGCAACCAACTGAAAACCTCAGGTCGCCTCATTCTCTGCAACGTGGACTTATAGAAGAAATGAGGAAGATGGCTACGGTTACATATATTCTTGAATCGTTGACAAAGTGATATAGTCATGGTTTCCGATTAATCTGCTAGGCTTAAGCGCGCAAGACGGCTTCAACGTGATACAAAGTTGATCACTGGCACTGGTGATACCAGTCGTTGGAGACCTTGCAAACGTAAGGAGACTGGCAAGCGGTTGGCCCAGTCCATCCAGTTCCGCCACACTGTCCCCATTGGGTCTGAAGAGGACCAGAGGGTTGGGTGACCACAGGAGGCTGAGTGACCACAGGAGGGGGGTTGGTTACGACAGGCGGCTGCGTTGTGACACAACCGGAGGAGCGGGCTCCGCATTAGCGGGAAGAGTAGTGGGTAGTGTTGCAGGTTGTTTTTTGGTATCCCATGTGGGACTGCGAGGATACGCTGTGGTCGCAATGGAGGGTGCTTGATAGCCGTAAGGGGTTGGGACCAGGGACTGTGAAAGGTTGGTGCCCGACCGCTTGAGCAATGGAGAAATAGGCCACTTACTGATGTAGGTACTCAGCTTTTGATTGATGTTGATAAGAACGCCAGGATCGTTTGCCTTGTACGCGCCAGGGAACCTGACAGTAGGGGGACGAGCAGTTCCGCTTCCTCCGACGTTGACCTATAAGCGCTAGGTCAGTTTCTTTCCTTTACTTATGAACAGAATTCCTTGCGTTCCAGCACCCAGGGTAAAAACTGAGCCCCTCCAGATCCACTCGCTACGTGCAAAGCAAGGGCTTCAGCTCGAATGAGATAGTTGCCCGGGGCGATTGTCGGGAAGGGTAAAGGTATAGTGACCACAGTTGTCCTTCAAACAGTTAGCACTGCAATTCCTGGGCAATAGAAAGTACTGAATCTCACATTCAGCACTTGGACAGCCCAATAATTTGGGTTATTGGACACCAAGCCGAGCTCTGAGACCTTGAACCATCCGACGTTTGACGCGCTTGCAGTCCTGGCGTCACTGACTGCCCCCATATAGACCGTGATGGGACCGTAATGGTTTCCACCGAGAGCCTCGTTACTGCACGATCTTTGGCCGTGATGAGAGTGCATCTCTACAGTCACCTTGTCGCCAGCTAAAGTAATGTGGCACTTAAGGACAGTGAAGGATAGAATCGAAAGGAACTCACGCTTCATGGTACAGAGGTTTGGACTGTTGGAATAGGAGTTGCAGGCCATTTCCTACCACAGGCGTCAGCGCCTAAGCCTTGAAAAGGTCGTCAAGGGATAAGCATACATTCTGGTTGACAGAGATGGGGTTGTTATTGGCAGCCATACGTAGGCATGCCTGGCCAAAGTCGACACCATTGACCCCAGGGCCTGCCAGGTCGAGTGGGCAGTAACGGATGCAGCACAAAAGAGGATAGTTGCAAGTAGCTTCATTGAGGAAATTTGCCTACGGAAATAAGCTACTGAATTCAGGAATTCGACCTGCTCTTATAAACATCGGGATCGGCTAAACTAAAACCCATCCTTGGCGATGAAAGGCGGATATGTACCAGTCCAAGAGATAAAAGATCAGCAGAATAGTGCTTCTCAACTCCCCCCTCGGTCGAGGAACGAAAGGAAGTACTACAGCTTGAATTGCGACCGAGGCCTTATGCGCCCATTTCGCCTTTCAGCATTCAATTGAACGGATAATCGGAAGAAGCATCGTACAGAAAGAAGTGTTATGCATGAGTAAAAGGCTGTAGGGATACGCCTCTACCATGAAGACATCTCTGCAACAGATGGACGGTCGGGCAACATGCGAGGCATCGTAGAGAGGAATTCGCCTAGATGAGCACGAATGTTTTTGAAAAAGGGATCCAAACGGTCTTCCCTGACAAATTCCGAGGTCTTCAATCCGAGGCGTTCAAGAGATTTAGAGCAATTAGTGCCTTGGTCACGAGACGTGCATCGCCCGAGATCGTAGCCCATCGCAGTTGAAGCCAGGTATAGGGCAAGATCCACCGCGCCTGGATAAACAATGATGTCATTGATATCTAGTAGGGCGGTTAGGACCTACGAAGATCACTGCAGTGGTTGTTCACTCCAGCAAACGGCCGGGGAGACAGACGCAAAAGGAAAGCAGGACCAGTGCACGGTTGAGTACCGGAAATTGTCGACGTTGAGGGCCTGAAAACGGTGTGACAGACGGTGACGGCAAGCTGACAGCAGGATGCGGCGCGTTTCAGCGAGAATCGACGGCATGGAGTTGGCTTGTTAGGTGTCTTAATGCCCGCGAGATAACCGGCCTAAGGCCCCTCTTTGGGGTCCGAAACTTCCGTGCCTGAGCAGTAAATGTGTGAGCAAGTATACTCACGACCGAGGGCGTCGAGAAGTGGACCCAAGTCTTTCTTCGCATTGGGGTACTTTTCGAGCTTGCCCTTAGCCCAGTCAATGGTGCCCTGGACCTCGATCAGCTGACAGTATACGGGTCAGTCCAAGGACATGAAGATAATCAGTGGGAAGGCGCTTTACTCACCACTCTAAGTGCCTGTGCCAGACGTTGCTCTTGAGGAGTAGCGGTTGGCTTGGCGGACCTGCGCTTGACCTTGCCGGTGAAGCGGTGGTCAGGATAGGTACCACGGATGGTACTGTTGGTCTCGCTGATGACCTTTTGAGACTGCTCAAGGAGTGGTCGCACTTCCTTGACGAGCTGCCCTTCGCTACGGTCTTCGGGGCTTTTGTTCTCGACGCCCCCAATTTTCTACATGCTTCGTTGAGCATAAATGTGGAAGGCGTTGACAGGAGCAACTTACCTGGCGAACCATCTTCCCAGACTCGGGCCCGGTCAGCAGAAGCAAATTGCAAAGTCCTGGTGCAAAACCGAATTCAATACGATATCCGAACAGCCAGTCATGGATTCAAGAAAAGTGCCAAATCAAGTTCAAGCGCGCTGATGACAACAACAGCGCCAAATTGCTCACGCCTTGCCATTTGCTCTCACCAAAACATTCGTTCGTTCAAACAACCGCCGACTCTCGTGTCTGTGACAAAAGCTATAATATGGCTGCGATGGGAAAGGTCTAGAAAGCATGGACTACTGGTAGATACCGGCTCACTCAAGAGGACCTGTAACTCCGCATTGAACGCGCACTTAGGGGCTAATTGATCTCGGTGTTCTCTGTCGGATCGAAGCATTGCTCACATTTCTACCACATAGATATGGTTCGAGACGAGGAGACGGACAAGCGAGACTCGGCGGCCTCGGCTGGTGAGCCCTTGAAGGTACGGCCTCAGCCTCATGGCGACTGATTCCCAGTCACCATCAGGGGGCCGCTGTTGATGCAGAATCCTAAATCAACCTGCCCCGCGACCCCCTCCGTGGGAATGGGACGGCAGCGACGGCAGCTGGTGATACCATCAACTTTCCTGCCGTTCAGATGCTACTTCGTCTGAGGCTCCTAGATGACTTGTGAAACTACCTTTCGTCTTCATTCCGTGTGATATGTAGCATCTGAGTACCAAAATTCATTTATTCTAAGGCTTTCTGAGAGTTTGGTGAGGTGGATGAATGAATAAGACCACACTACGGGCTACTGCACTAACACACGTTGAGGGGAGGATACAGAGATAATCCTGGGCAAGGATTCAGATCATCAACAATGCATTCTTTGACTTAGCCGAGTTTTATACTTACATTTTCGAGAGGCTTCCGAAGTGTTCGCTCCCTAAGAGAGTGTCGACATTGCCAATGCAAAGTACTAGCTTCGAAGTCTGTGATGGCTCCGTGTGTTACGACTAAAGTAGAGTGGTAGCTTGATTATCCTCAAAGACTACTACCATAACTTCTGTAGTTGAATTTCTCAAGATCCAACGGTTCAGAGTCGCTGCATTCCAGGCGGGTTTGCAGGAGTGCTCACAGGCGCAGATTCGGATTTTTGATGGCAGCCACAGGTGCCGTCTTTGCCGTCCCATTCCCACGGAGGGGGTCGCGGGGCAGGTTGATTTAGGATTCTGCATCAACAGCGGCCCCCTGGTCACCATTGTCGCTCAGTTCCCTGCGGCCATGCAGGAGATACAGCCTGGGGATACCGGTGGTCTCGGTTTCCAAAAGAGGAAGCGACGTAGGCACTGCTCAATGGCCGTTATAAGAGTGTTGTTTGTCGGGCAGGAGATCAGGGTATTATGATCAGGGAGGGGACAAGCAAACGGGAGCGATTCCAACGTTCATCGCAGTCTGCGTCTAAGACGACCGCCTCTTTGAAGGCCGCATGCGCCAACCTCGTTGTAACTCCTTCACACCAAGCACACGAAACTTGATTGATACTGGATGTCACTTGACTGTATTGCTGTAAAAAAAGAACGGAAAGAAACTTATGTAAAGAAGGGTGCTGTACATTCAGTTGAGCCCGGACACTGGTGGAGGCACAACAAGCGTATTAGTCCCTTGACCTAGTCTTTTAATAGGCTTCTCTTCAACCTCATCCATATTCAACGCGCATCAACTCAACCAATACTCGGAGTAGATCACGTTCTCCAGCTGTTTGTTAATAGTAGGCCATGTACCGGCTACCCCTCCCAACATGGGGTGTGAGGCATTGGGCGGATCGGGGTGTCAAAGAACCCGTAGAAATACTTCAAATCAATTGAAGCGTTCAATGCCCCCTTTTTTCCGGGAGCTTCAAAGAAAGCAATGCCGTTAAAATCCTGTAGAGCGCATAAGTAAACGTTTTGAAGTGGGTCTTCTTGAGTCATCGGGTTGCACGCAGCTGGCCGACAGGCAAAAAATGCGGCGTTGTCGGGGAGAACTAGAGAAAATCTCGAGAGTTTTGCCCACCAGTAGTGCCTACTTAAGTACTTAAGCCGCGTCAAGCTCCATCGCATCGCTTATATCCCTTCCCTTCTGAGATGCATTTTCTCCTAGTTGCACTGGCAGTCTCCTTAGCCTCTTGTTAGTTTTTTCATCGGCCGTCACTACCAATCTACTCACAGTTTACTAACACGTATATTGCAGTCGCACATGCTGAGGATGTAACTTTGTTCGTAGTCCCGCTCCCGTCAGGAACAGCTTCTCCACTGTATTCGGTCTCTATCCTCGGCGACAGCCCCCTTTCGGTTTACGAAGCAGGGGCAACAGACTATGTTTACTCGCAGGCATACTCATGGATCGAAAAACCAATTCCGTCAATCAGTGGGGTGTTTACTCTCACCCGTACGTAGTACCATCCACAGCCGTGATATCTCTTTTACTCAAACCTTCTAATTTAAAATGCAGGCACCCTCAAGGCTGACGCCACTCGAGAGGTAACTACTACCGTGATGGGAGATGTCGTGGAGGAGGATAGATACGAATGCGTCCACCACAAGAACGGGACATCCGTCTGCCAGAATCGCATTGTCATGAAAGAAGCAGGGACGACTAGTACTTGGCTCGATGAGACGGTCACCGGTACCCCAAGCCCTTCGGTAACAATCAAGGGCGTCGAGTCTGCTTACCAACAAAGTCTCGAGTCTGCCTACAGGCGACGATGAAGGTGGGGCCAGTCGTGCCCGAGGACATGCCAGCACCTTTGGCTCTATTATTGCCTCTCTTGGAGTAGGTTTCGCCTTGGCTTCGATATAGCCAATTATGGATGTGGTCCGACGAGTTCATGATACGGTGCTCCAGCAGATGTGAATGGGGAGAAGGTCTAGAAACCGTGGACAGCAGTAGAAAACCGGTGCACCCCGTACTATGGGCAAAAAAACACGCATATATTCCAGTTTGACTTGCGTAGCGCCAGCCAAATGCCCCGAAGCTGGTTGTTACTGACTGATCACTGTAGTCCTGTGGACACCTTTCCCCTATACCTCAATAACGTTCAACCCTTACTGCGTTCTGTATAACACCAACATATCCTCCTGTATGGCATGTGTGCTGTGTTTACTCGAGTTCGTACCTCTTCTATATTCGTTTTCCAGCATTTAACCTCGTATATGTATGAGGAAATATACTTACGAGTGACGGCGTCGAGAAGAGGACCCAAGTCTTTCTTCGCCCTGGGATTGTTTTCGAGGCTTGCCCTTGGCCCATTCAATGGTTCCCTGGACCTCCTCTATCATCTGATAATATACGGGTCAGTGCACGAAGATAATCCGTAAGGAGGCGCTTCACTCACTACTTTAAGTGCCTGTGCCAGACGCTGCTCTTGAGGAGTAGGGGCGCGCTTGGCGACGCCGCGCTTGTCCTTGTTGGTGAAGCGGTGGTCAGGATAGGCACCCACGGATGGCATCGTTGGTCTCGTTGAGAACCTGCCAGCCTGCTCAAGGAGTGGTCGCATTTCCTGGACGAGCTGCTCTTCGCCACGGTCATCTAGGCTGTTACTCTCGTTGAGGACCTTGTCAGCCTCCGCAAGGACTGATTGCACTTCCTTGACGAGCTGCTCATCACTAAGGTCATCGGGGATCGTGGTCTCGTTGAGGGCCTTGTCAGCTTGCTCAAGCAGTGGTTGTACTTCGTTGACAAGCTGATTTCCGCCAAGGGTATCTGGGCTCTTGCTCTCGTTGAGGACCTTGTCAGCTTCGGCAAGGACTGATTGCACTTCCTTGACAAGCTGCTCTGGGCTCTTGTTCTCGAAGGGGCTCGATTTCCTACATGCTTCGTTGAGTGTAAATGCCGCAAGACATTGATGGAAGCAACTTACCAGGTGAGCCATCTTTCCAGGACCCAGACCTGGTCGGACTTTGTACCAGGTTGGTGTTTAGCTGGGGGATCTTCTCGGGGTTGGGTTGATCCCGCTCCTCGTCCTCTTCTTCTCTTCATCCTCTCCTCCTCCTCCGAGCCCTCCTCTTCCTCTTCCGAATCACACCGAGTCAACCTTGGACTGGGCGACAATGTCTTGACCGTTGTTCGGTTTGACATCAGAATCGGCCTTGCTGGTCTGAGCGGGGGCAGCCGAACTCTTGTCAGGATCATCCTTGCCGGTCTGAGAGAGGGCGGCGGAATTGGTGTCAGAGCTGGGAATGCCACCTTGGACGATGTTGAGCGTGACGAGGCTAGAATAAACCATTCAGGGACGACTACGAAGGAGAGCTCGGGAAACTTACGAGTCATCAAACTCAGGACCACCCTGAACTCGTTGCTCAGGAGGGCTATCCTCAATAAACAGCTATCGAGTGGAGTAAGAAAGCCGAACCGATGCAGACCGCAGAAAGTGCCTACCAAGAAGGTGCTGTAGTCCGGGAAGCCAGCAGGGGCCCTGGGGGGTCTCTGAGTAGTGAGGATGTTCACCTGAGAGCTCCGGTACTCGTCTTCGAGTAGGGTCATCCTCCTTGATTTTAGCGACAGTGGAGAAAGTAGCTGTGGATTGTAATGACGAAAAGTCTTGTCGAGAGGTTTGATCGAGACGGTGTCGGTGGTGCGAGTCAAGATCTCTCATGGGCTGATTGCATTGACCCCACGTATTGACAAGGTAATTGGAGAGCGTTTGGCCGTTGACCTCGACATCACACTTGGAACGAGTTGGTTATAGTCTTTGGCTGACCTAGAAAAATGGTCGCTGTGAGGAGACGATGAGAGATGGGCTGAATACACGTACCCCGCACTAAATGTCGCATGTGCCACCCCAGGAGGCACCTCAATCTTGATCAAGGCACCGGTGGAGGAGAGGACTTTTGGGACGCGACAATGATTTCTGAGTGTTTTTCCAATGGTTTGGGTGTGCCCTTATACCGTGCGCCTGAGCACAGTGCACCCCAACCCAAATGGGAATGTCAGCAGCTGACCTGGGTCCCTGTGATGATATCGTGAATGAAGAATATAATGGTTGTCGAGGAGGCGAAGAAGAAACACTACTCCAAGGGACAGAAGACGGTCCCATTCACATCCGCGGGTTGAATGTTCGCTTCCATTGGCAAGGAGTTCTCCGGCACCTTCCATGAGTGGTCAGAATCCCACTGCCCCTCCATTCTAGAACCCGTTTCAATAGACGGTGCAAAGGCTAACTGTTACGTGAGAGGTAACACAAGAAGAGAACAGGACCAAAGCGCAAAGTCCTGGTGCAGCAGTCATGGTGCCAGATCAGGAGATGATGGGATTTGCTCACGCTTGCCATAAGTTCAAGGTCAGCGCTCAGCGCTAAAATATCTCATGTATGTACTTGTAACAAAAGCGAGATGACGTTCTGTGAGTGTCTCTTTGGCCACTCTGTAATTATTCAAGAGCGTTATCTCTCAACCACCTCCCGCTCCGCCTCTGCACCTACTTTGAGTTTGCGCGAGGTTAAGCGTGAATCACTCACTCGTGATATTCCACCAGATTCCCAGTTGCAGGTTAATGTTCTTATCTATCCCATCCTGGTACAATCTCTAACTTTCAACCAGATAGCATCCCAAAGCATCATCTGAGGCAATTTCGGTGAAACGAGAATGGCCACACGACCCACGTCTCCCGGAGAGACTGATAGTACTCCGTATAATGTGGTCTAGGAATAGATGAAGAGCTTGGGTATTTAAGGGTCCACCCAGTTACTCCCTCCAAAAGTGAGCAGAGCCCGAGGGGCCACCACTCACCCCTCAGTGACTACTCTTTAATCCCTGCGACGGAGGATGTTCGCCTTGCCTGCCCTGCACCAGACTCCTGTGTGAGCGTTGACGGCCCTACTATCCAACTGGATAAACAAGCCCTGAAAGACTACTGCTTGATGCGACCTGGGAAGCGACCTAGGAAGCCGATTGTCCCAAGAGAACGTTCGATACCCACGACAGAAGCACTTGATCCACGACGCATAGCATATGCAGACATCAGTTCGAAATGCGTTTCAGCGGATGCTGATCGAGGACGACGAATTTAAAGCTCAGATGGACATCTCCGACGTTCCGCAAAGTCGGCGATGGCGCAGGTCTAGAATCCATGGACTGCTATTAGACAGATGCGCGCCCACTACCATAGCTCAACGAAAGCGTGTATCTCAGGTTCGACTTGCGTCACAGTACAACCAAGGGCTCCGAAGCCGATCGTACTGTGATGGATATGGTGATCTGTGGCGCAATTTTCCGGACGCGGGGGTCTCTCGACCTCAACCTCCAAAAGCTCAAATCCACAGCGTTCGTTACATTGAAATACAGGAAGACAAAAGAAGGACGTAACATGCTTGAGAAATAAATCGCACCATGGCGACGCTTACTGGCACTGGTGGTACCAATCGTTGGTGACCTTGCAAACGTAGGGCGATTGGCAAGCGGTTGGGCCAGACCATCCGGTTCCACCACACTGGCCCCACTGAGTTTGAAGAGGACCGGATGGCTGGGTAACTGGAGGTTGGGTGACAACGGGAGGCTGGGTAGTGACGACTGGCGGCTGGCTCGTCACAACTGGGGGCTGGGTAACGACTGGGGTACCAGGATCGTTGTTGACTGGGGGAACAAAAGTCGGGAGGGTATTTGGCATATTCTGAGTCGCCCATGTTGCACTTTTCGGGTAACTGAAGCGTTTTTATGTTGAGTACAGTGCGTCCCAGCGGATGCAATAGACGGAAAGACGTACGGAGAGTTGAGCATAGCAGGCGCCTTATAAGCGTAAGGAGTTGGCCCCGGGACTATAGCAAGAGATTGTCAGTATACTCGTAGCTATTCTGAAGCAAGAATTAGCCTCACTGATGTAGGTGGTAGGATAGGGATAGTTGATGTTGATGAGGACACCGGGATCATTCGCCTTGTAGGCACCAGGGAACCTAACGGTGGGAGGTCGAGCCGTTCCACTGCCAATGACGTTGACCTAGATAGGCTAGGTAAGTTTCTTTCAATAAAAAAATAGACGAAAAGCGCCCTTGAAAACATCCAGGGTAAAACTGAGCGCCTCCAGATTGTCCAGCGACGTGCAATGCCAGAACTTCCGCTCGGATGAGGTAGTTTCCAGGCGCGATGTCCGGAACGGTAAAGGTGTAGCGACCACAGTTGTCCTATCATTATCCAACATCAGCACACATAGCAAACAGTGGGGTGATTATACTGACATTAAGAACCTGGACAGCCCAGTAGTTGGGGTTGTTTGAAACCAGGCCCAACTCGGAGACCTTGAACCAATCGACGCTGGCGGCGTTCGCGGTTTTAGCATCACTGACGGCACCCATGTAGACATGACAGGGCCGTAGTGGTTCCCCCCAATAGCTTCATTTCTGCACGAACGATCGCCATGCTGAGCATGCATTTCAACCGAGACCTTGTCTCCCGCTGGAAGAGACCGATCGATCAATACCAGCAAACACCCCAAGTCGGAGAGGCGACATACGTTTGATGGTGCAGACATTCGGGCTGTTGGTAGCAGAGTTACAGTTCATTTCCTGCATCACATGGGTCAGTCGCTGAATTGCCGAACCCCGGGGGCACATACAGATTGGGTGAGGTAGATGGGGTTGTTGTTGGCAGCCCTGCGAAGACAAGACTGGCCAGCGTCCACATCATTGATCCACAGCGCTTGCCATGTTGAGTGAGCAGCAGCACTGGCAGCGACCAGTAAGACCGTTGCGAAAGGCTTCATCTTGACGTCTGCGTATTCGAGTTCGTTGTGAGAAGGAACCGTGACGAAGAGGCTACCTTTTATATCCCCAAATCGTAGGAACGGAATTGAGATGCAAGGGCATCTTCACCCGCTGCCGTCCACGGCACACCCAGTCTGGTGCCTCTCAGAGCTCAAAAAATTCCTAGTGGCTCGGTTAAACTCAAAGTCTGAATAGTAATCAAGAGAGATAGAAGCAGGACCCCCTCCAAACTAGGCGTTGAGAGAAGGGCTGACGCAAAGTGATTTGTGACAAGTCTGTCACAAGGGCTCTTGTCTTTCGATCCCAGACGCAGCGTATCCTAACAAGGGAGGAAAAGGAAGCTATCGAAGCCGGTAGGAAAGGGCTCAGAACGTGGATGGCTCTCTCCATCCGCTTTTTACCCACTGATCCATGATCCCTGCCAATACAAACGGCGGGGAATTTATTCGCGAATGCTTAAAATGAAGGGGGAGATATGAATAGACGACTCGCTTGTAAGACATGTAGGAGGATGAGAAATGGTCGAGTGTGTCCGGTATCAAGATAGAGCAACAGTGGCGCAGTATCCATAGCGTCCGACGAGGAGCAACCAACTATCCCCCAAGCAAATGACGGGAACTGTGCGACTCAACAACTTGTGCAACGAACCGTGGTTGATCCGTGCATACCCCACACAGACTCTAAAGGGTTTCCTCCCCGGTGCCTGATAGCCTCCGAAAGAGTCTTCTTCATACACTCCTCGAGCTCCTGCCGTGCCCAAGAAGACTGGGATAGCGGAGGCGGGAGGCCGCAACGTGATATGGGACCTGGAACTTTGGACGTACAAGCACCTTCGTCATAACGTACCCCATACCTCCCTGTGTGCCTTGGACCGCTGCCAGCCAAGGCTAAACCTCGAGTGAACCAACCCAAAGACCGTGAAACCCGAAAGAGCACGCTACGGGTCGTGGGACAACATCGGGCTGGGGCTCCTTCGTCAGGAAGTTGTCAAAAAAAGCAGGCAGAATATAACGGCGTAGAAGCAGGACATGAGGTCGCGGAATTGAGATGGTTGGACGAGAAGGTACAACGAGAAGACAACGTCGCCGTCGATGGAAGAATGGGGGTTGCACCAGATCGGACCTTTCGCGGATGCAGAGGTCTGCGTGAATGGTAAGCGGCGGCCAAGATAGCGGCGTCCTCGGGCTGGTGGTCGGGAGAGGCACCACGAATCGCACCGTTCGTCTTGAGGACCTTCTCAAGGAGTGCCCGCACTTCCCTGGCGATCTCTTTTTCGCTACGGTCATTGCACAGTAAGTTACCCAACCCAATTTAGCTTAAAGTTACTTCTACAAGCTGCCTATCAAACAGTTCGAACGTCTGCAGCAAGCATCATCCATTTCTGCTCCTCTCGCCATTTGTCATATATTGGGTAGGGCACGCACCGTCGCTGCGAGTCAAGGTTCGTCTTTATCTGCGTTTGATATGCGATCCAGATCCTAACAATCATGTTCCTCTAGATTCCTCTTCTTATAGTCTACAAGTAGTCGCAGTCAGGGATGGAAGGAAGGAAGGGAAACATGGGTTTGGGCAGTCAGAGCCAGCGGTTCGCCAAGTAAGTTGATATGCTCTTCCATCGTCTTAACGAACACTCTCCCTGTTACTATGTAGGAACCCGCAAAAGGAGCCGAGGCCCACACGGAACGATGGCTCATGCAGGAAAAGGAGGTCACATGGATGGGATGGAATATGTGTCCAGTAGTATCTTTGCTCTTATAGTATATGAATCATACTCGTAGTACGTGCACAATCCAAATACAATGCCCTTTCTCTGCTCAACCCGAATCATATGCATAAAAAAAGGAGCGAATAAATTTCAAACAAAAAAAGAAAAGGAGCAGAAAATCAAATATTTACGACTGTCGCGCCAGCTCGACATAAAACATGCTGCTCATGTTTGAAAACACCTGGCAAAACATAGACATGGGGACGTGTTGGGATGACAAAATCATAAAGGCAGGCTGTTGATCCGCTCGACGACACATGGACACATGTGGACGGCCGAAATGTCGTGTCAACGTCTTGACGTTTTGGCGGTGTAATGTTTACCGTGTTGGCCATGCATGTTTGCTTGATCTTGCAAGCACAATCTCTTGATTAGCTTGTCTGAGAAACCCAGATATCTCTTGCCCTTCCACTTCTCCAGGATCTTGCCGTCAACCCACCGAATGACTTTCATAAAAATGGACCATAGCTTTTTGGAGTTCCCGCCTCCACAATTTACTGCACTTTCTTGCGCTTTCTTGAACTTTTCCCAGTCACTCTGGTGGAAAGTGTGACTGGTGGAGATAGTGATGGGCTCGGTGCTCTCCTTCTCGAAGCCCTCGAGTTTCTTCTGCATCAAGCGTTAAGTATACGTGCTGGAAGATGTCGACGCATGCAACTTACCTGGCAAACCATCTCCCCGGACCGGGTGGCTGGACTTTCTGCCAGTTTGGCGTTTAGCTGGGTCACCTTCTCGAGGTCGCGTTGGTCCCACTCCTCCGAATCACCCCACTCAGCCTTGAACTTGGCAATAATGTCCTCCCCGGGGTTCGGGTTGAGCTCGGGATGAGCCATGAGCATCTGGAAGACTGATCGCCACGCAGAGTTGAGAGCACCTGCAACCCAACTGCAACCGACATGGAATCAGCAACCAGAACAGAGTGAAGCGTGCAACTAACCCATGGAAAGTACTGCAAGCGTCACCAGCAAAGTAGAAGCGCTGCTGCTTGGAGCCGGGCTGGCAGACGTGGGGGTAGACGTGCTCGAATTGTCCAGGTGAGAATTGGCAGAAGGCACCTAAGGCTCGGATGTTAGAACCTGGCAGGAAAAGAAATGAAACCGAGTGACTGACCAAGTTGGAACTCATCACGATAAAAGTCCCAGGGGAAGTAGTCTTCAAACTCGTCCCAAAGCTCCTTGACGTCGATCTTGTGGACGGCAGCCAAGTCTCTCATGACAAGGTCGAGCATTGTCTTCTCCTCGGGGGTGCCCCTGCCCTTCATCAAGCCTCCCAAGCGCTGAGAGTCCTGCATACCGCTGTAGGCGACGATCATGCAGTTGGACTTCTGCGAGCCAGGGTGAGAGCCGTCAGGACCATAGGAAGGGTACAACATGTTGCGAATGGGGCGATCGGTGGAGGACTGGCCACCGAAGATATTGCACTTCTTCTCCCACCAAGCAGTCTTGAACTGCATACCGATCTTGATGGATGGCGTGTACATGAGGGTACGAATGGCGCTCTTCTGGGCATAGGAGAGGGTCAAGTGGTCAAGGTTGACCATACGCAAGCAAGCGAATGACATGGTCGAGATGACATTGGAGAACTTCTTCTTTGTCCTGCCCTGGGCGAAGGGGCGGGGGTTGGCGCGAGAGTCAAACTCGACCTCGATACTTGCACCGCCGTCTGCTTCGTGGATGTCGGTGGCGCGCATGTAAAGTTGGGGCTTCGTGGTGAGGCGCTCTTGGACAGCCTTGTGCAGGACCTCCGAACCGCCGCTAATTGATGGTGACAATTAGTGAAGGTCCCAATGCAAACTGAAAGTCTTACTCGAAGCAGTACCAAGGAACGTTGGTACCAGCGGGCTTGTTGGGGTCGTCGAATACGAGGGATGCAAGAATAGTTTCAGTCAAGCTCATGTCGAAGAGCCCAGTTCGCGACTCCATCTTCTCGTACCAGTCGAACGGGGTAAGGGATCTTCTTGACAACCAAGAGATAGCTTCGGACTGAATGCCCCTCCCACTGCTTCAATTTCTCGAAGGCTTCCTGGAATGGGTACTTCACGAAGTACTGGCGTAATTCATCCAAGATGACATCCCTGAAGTACTCAGGACCCTTCTGATACTCGTCTTCAGGAATCTGTCCCCGTTGGCCTCCGTGACCTTGAAGATGTCCACCTTCTTTCGAAGGCTCTGGCTAGTAGCGGCGATGTACTCAGCCCTGGTGGCGCTGATTCGTTGAAGCACATGAACGAGTTGTCGTTGCTACGAATGTAGTCGAGCATCTTGATGCCCAAACGGTCTTTCAGCTTAAAGGTTCGAGCCATGAAAGTCGTATCAGGGAACCTCATGGCGCCAACCTGTGTAAAGGGGTGTTAGCTTCAGTTTATAATCCACAGAAACGTTCGATACACACGTCGTAATATTGTGCTCCTTTGTTTTTTGGGAATTATGGGTGTAAAGTCGACCTCCGACGCGACTCGACCCTTCCAATATCTCATACTTGATACCAAGCGAGTCAAGCATGAGGCCAGCATAGAGGCCGGAAATTCCAGCACACGATGATACCAACAGGATATGGAGAAACGGGGTAAGGTTTGTTAGGTACCAGTGTCATCGGATCGACAGTGGGTCCGGGCTTGGAAGGATCGGTAACAACGTCATCCAACTACGGACGGCATCCTTGCCGGTCTGAGCCAGGGCAGCAGAACTCGTGTCAGGAAGCGAGCCGGGAATAGGACCTTGGGTGATGTTGAGCGTGACAAGGCTGGAATAGACCGTTTAGGGACGTCTGCGAAGGAGAGTTCGGAAACCTTACGAGTCGTCGAACTCAGGCACACCCCTGAGTTCCTTGCTCAGGAGGGCTATCCTCAATAAACAACTATTGAGTGGGGGTTAAAGCCGAATCGACGAAGACAAAGTAAGATGCTTACCAAGAGGTGCTGTAGTCCGGGAAGCCAGCAGGGGCCTTGGGATGTCTCTGAGTACTGAGAGTGTTCACCTGAGAGCTGCGGTACTCGTCTTTGAGCAGGTCATCCTCTTTGATTTTGGCGACAGTGGAGAAGTAGCTGTGGATTGCAATGACGAAAGTCTTGTCGACAGGTTTGATCGAGACGGTGTCGGTGTGCGAGTCAAGATCTCTCATGGGCTGGTTGGTCTGACCCCACATATTGACAAGGTAATTGGAGAGCGTCTCGCCGTTGACCTCAACATCGACTTGGACGAGTTGGTTATAGGTCTTTCGGCTGATCTAGAAATAGAGTTACGGTGAGGACGATGAGAGGGTGAGGACTTTGGTTCGGGTACGTACTGCACTAAGGTTTGCATGCCACCCGGGAGGCACCTCAATCCTGATCGAGGAGCCGGTTGAGGAGAGGATTTGGGACGCGACATGCTTGTCTAGAGCTTTACCAAGATTTTTGGCGCCTCTTATACCAGAAGCATGCATTGTGGTGAGGACTTCGCACCAGCCAAAACGCGATACATCCATGATACCAGCAGCTGGGACTTGAGTCCTTGCAACGATTGCAGGGTCAAGAGTATGGACTGTTGTCCAGGAGGCACGACTCGTGCAGTGCCAAAGGAGCAGAAACGGTCCAGCAGCTAATGGATCGATATCCGAGGTTGTCAGAGCCAAATCCCTGGTAAGTTCAGGGTGGAAGTTGATTGCAAGCGGAGCGCAGCAGAGTGAGCGCCCTGGCTAACAAGAGAAAGCGGTTAAGATGAGGTCGCAGCCAAATAAAGCCAAACCCCTAGCCATCGTCAACTTTTGGCCTTTTGTCGGTCTATTCCTGAGCAACTACAGATGTCAAGCTTGGCACGAAGGTGCCCATTTACTTTAACTATACTGTCTAGAAATATTTACCGAAATCCGTGAGTTGAATGTG
The DNA here is from genome assembly GCA_020736565.1 of Coprinopsis sp. MPI-PUGE-AT-0042. Classification (NCBI taxonomy): domain Eukaryota; kingdom Fungi; phylum Basidiomycota; class Agaricomycetes; order Agaricales; family Psathyrellaceae; genus Coprinopsis; species Coprinopsis sp. MPI-PUGE-AT-0042. The sequence continues at coordinate 798,624 of JAHBOF010000024.1, read as the reverse complement.
CGTTCAGGCCTGAAGCCAGTGTTTCGCGCTGCCAGACCCATCATCAAACACGTTCCCAGATTCGTGTCCTAGTCCTCTGTTTGTTCAGACATGCCCACAGGAAGGATCGAGACATGAAGCAAACGCAGTGAACTCGAGGAGGGTAATCCTGAGGGAGTGGTGTAAAAGAATATACCTTTTGGCTTGTACCGTGAAACTGATCGAAGCCGATGATCGGACTCCTTTGATGGGCGTTCAGAAAAAAGCGAAAATCTCCTTCATTGGATTTGGCAGGCAACTCTCAGCGTTGGATGCCTTTCTGGGCCTGGCGCCCGCAGAAAACAAGTTAAGATGAGCCTATATACACCCTGATGACTCTTTTGTCCCTTAAGGGACATCGCTGCATCTCTAGCCCCCCATACCTGCTACCCTTTCAGCTTGAGCCTCTATGAATTGCCCTCGCTTTCATGCACGTGAAGAGTGGACAGATCTTATATATTTGTCGTATCAGGTAAGAATATACATGATGCGAAGCTCATGACGCGCTAAAACACGTCGCGATGTGCTCTCATGAGCACGACGAGGCAAAGACAAGTTCCAAACCCCTAAAAGAGGCAGGTCCTCGACGCACCATAAAAGGGAATCCGATCACAGCTCGATCATCTGGTGCTTCAAGAGCCTCTGCCGAAAGCCTTGCCAGTGACCTCGCCGATTCACAATCAATGCTGCAGAGGCATGCCGCCGCACCCCAGCAGTCGAGCGGCGCTTACATTTATACATATGGGGAGAAATACGGGGCGTTGTAAGTGGTTTCTAAATGAAGCCACACGGGATGAACAAAGAAGGCGAGGGCACAATGAGCAAAAGAGATATTCTAGACTCATGCAGTCAGCCCGGGCTGACTACTTTGTTGCGAGCCTTTGGTGGAACATATGTCGGAGGAGTTAAACCAAGATATCCACGAGATTTCGACCCGGAACAGCTTCTAGATACCTAAAGGAAAGGGAAACCGGTACCAGAAGTGCAGGACGAACTCGATTCCAGTGATCCTATTCTCAATTTCTCGTCAAGCGCCCGCTACTGATAGAGCCGAGAGCGAAGAGCTGAACGAGAGCGCAGTCGGTATTTGGTAAAATGGAAGATGTGTATAATGAAAACACTACATTACTATATCCAATACTATCACCCAAAACCTATGTTCTTCGCCTAAGGATGGACATCCCGGGGGACAGTCGCCGGACGGAAGAAAGTCATAGCCCGGAGGGGTGAATCTCCGGGAGGCTGAATGTCAGGATCTGACAAGCTTGGCCTGAACTACCTCACCTCACCTCACCTTTCATTTGTAATGTGACTGAGGTTATGTGAAGGTACATGCCGAAGCTGGCCGTACGATTCAGTGGTACGTACGGACGTATGGTCTTAGCGAGGCTCGTCTCACAGCATTCGCTGAGGGACCAGTCGCAGGTCTAGAGCCAAACCTGGTAAGAGCTACTGAACAAATATCAGATTGGTAGCGTCATTGTTCTAGCGCTACTGACACCAACGAATAGTACATAGTCTACGCTCGCACACTGGCCGGCATATTAGAGTTTTTTTATTTCGATCGACTGATCATGACATCTACCATCGCCCAGTGCATGACACAACCCATATGTTCTAGAAGTCCACTTCAATCGACGAAAAGCAGGCCAAACCCCTCATTGCAGAATAGAATTCAATACTAACATGTTCAAACAGCCGGATACTATGAGTTCAAGATTGGAAAGAGCAAAGTCAGGTCGCGGCGCTGATCATTGCACATTGATTTGACACGCCAAATTTGCCCTACGCCATACCTACGCGTGCCATGTCGCTCTTCCTAACGTTTGTTACCGTAAACTTTCATGTCTGTACCTATGACGTTTCGTGGGCCTGCTGTTCCGTCGTTCATTAAGCGTTATCTCTCACCACCGACTGCGCCATTGGCGTCAGAATGCCCCTTGCCAGCTCAGTGGGATCTGTCTCAAGGCCTCCTAAACGTGATGAGACGTGATAGACAGATACCTTCGTTTGCCTGCCCTTTTGCGAGAGATCTGCACTACAGATTGTTCAGTTCTCCGTCACGCCCAATCAGCAGGATTGGGGTGGTAGATCTATAACAGTCCTTTCATACCTCTAACAACAATAGGAAAGCAACCCCCCTCCATTTTCAATGGTTCACTGTTCCTTCGTGGACCCTCTTCCGGAAGATCCCCAATTGTGGTACTTCAAGTTCACAATCTCGGTGCGAGGCAAGCTCGTGAGTGGGATCCAGATTCCAGCCGGATTCAGGCTTAGCCCTGGAGCTATGACTTGGACCTCCTCACTTCTCCTCTCCTTCGTTGTGTAAATTCAACGATGTAATTGAAAATGTGCCAATCTTTGGCTTCGCAATTACGGACAAAAAGCGCAATCATACCAACCAAGAGAATGTTAAGAATCGGAGGAACAAGCGGCGCGAAAGCATCAGATAGACGAAAGAGAGGCAGAACATGAGGTCGCGGAAATGAAATGGTAGGATGAGAAGAAAGCGATCGCGGGCGATGGAACAATGGGGGCGTCTTTGTTGTTGAAATCTGTGCGTTCTGAGCAATGGCCGAGACGCCGAGGGTTGAGAAACAGCAATGAAAGGCTTTGACGCAGCCGCGTGTGAAGAAAGCGGGCCCAAGAGCCTCCGCATGGGAGAAGGGTCACTGGAAGGGCGGTCGGATTATCATACAGAGAGGACCCCAAAAATCCGAATGGGGCAGTTGCCAGCCTTAAACAAGAAGTGAAAAGCCTGCAGAAACAAGAACTGGGGAGAAGGAAAGAAATTCAGACACGCAAACGAAGAGGGTTTTAAAACAGGCAGAAGAATACCAATAGGACAACGAGCATCGCAACATATCGCGCGTGGAGGAGGCAACTGAGGCAATGGTCAAAGAATTAGAATTGAAAGTCAGAAAAAAACAACAGAAAAGCACTGTAAGGCAAATAACGAAACGGAACATATTAGAAACACCCACATCCATCCATCCATGCATCACCGAGGCTTCACTTTAACTCGCCTTCCTCGTCCTAATAACCTTGTTCCTCAAGGCCTTTTCCTTCAACTCGCTCTCCCCTCCTCTCCAGCTCCTTTCGTTCATCCTGAAAGTAATAGATTCAGCAAATTGGTCCTTTCCATCACTGTTGAGAGACAACGAAAAAGAAGGGCGATCAGCCAATTGGGCATTTGTCAAAAGACCAAGGCATAAAGATGGCAGTCAAGGGGGTTGAACGGAAAGGCTAGAACGAAGGAAAAGGAAGATCACGTACCTCATCATTTGCTCTACTATCAGGTGTACGGCTCCTACTCCTGCTGTGACTTGAACCTCTCCAGGCGTAGGCGGCGGACTCATCCGCTTCGGACTCGGACTCCTCGATTCGTCCCCTCCCCACCTCCCAGTCTTCTGAGCCTGCGCTTGTCCTCGAATCTTGAATTCTCCTCCTCCACCAGGAGTGGGAGGAGCAGCGCGAGAGTCGACGTCCATCCTATCCCTACCGCCACCACCCTCTAGCATCCCTGTCACGAGCAGGAAGGCCTCGGTCATTGCGCCCATCGCGTCCACCTCGACCTCCTCCACGTCCTCTCCCACCTCGATCACGTCCATAATCTCCACCTCGCCTGGCGGGAGGAGGGGAAGGACTCCTCATGGATACACTCCTACTGCGACTTCCACCTCTGCTTCCACTGGCATCCCTGCGACGTGGGCTCCTGCTGTGACTCCCACCACCCCTCCTACGAGGTGGACTCCTGCTTCGACTTTGACTACCCGCCTCTCCTTCCAGCAGGGCTCCTACTCCTGCTCCGGCTAGGTGTATATTCCCTAGCTTTCCTCCCTCCCCCTCCCCCTCTACCACCACGGCCACCTCGAGGCGCACCACGACCCTGATGCTGCTGCTGGCGCCTAGGCGGAGACCGACTCCTCGAATGTGACTTACGTCCTTTCCCCGCCCCTTCTTCCTGCAGGTGGCGGTGGACTCCTACTGCGACTCCTACTCCTGCTATGGCTCCTGCTGACACTAGGACTTGCACGTCTCTTGCCAGCACCAGCAGGCAAAGGCGATTTTCCACCCATGCTCACATCATCCGCAGGTGGGGTCCTCGACCTGGACCTCGGCCCAGGAGACACCCTACGGCGTCTAGCAGGCGGCGACCGGCTATCTCTCCCCCTTCCTCTTTCCTCCTCCTCCATCCCTCCCTCCTCGGCCACCTCCACCACCAGGAGGACCACGAGCATCAAACGAAGGCGACCGCTGGCGCTGTCTCTTGGCCATGACGGGTGGAGTCCGACTCCTCGACCTAGAGCGCGAGACGGAAGAGGCAATAGACCTCCGGGACGAAGGGCTGGCTTGTCCACGTCTCATAGGCGGCGTCCTTGACCTCGAGCGTGGAAGGCGAGCCTCTCCTCCTTCCCCCACCTCCCCTGGGCGGAGACCGAGACCTAGAAGGCGACCTCCCGCGTCTCCTCGGTGGTGAGGAACGTCGACCAAGGGAGGTGGAGGACCACCACCTCGTCCTCCCCATCCAGAATCTCTCGCTCGGCTAGGATCCTCATTGTACCCTCCACGTCCACGTCCACCGCGTCCGCCTCTTCCTCTATCACCCCCCCTCGTCCACCTCTCCCTCCTCCGCGTCCACCATAGTCTCCTCGATCCCCAGGGTGTCCTCTCGGGTCGAACCTCCCTCCTGGGGGCCCTCCTCCTCCTTGTGGACCTCGATCCATCGAACCTGCTCCCTCCTCTGCCACCACCACCACCACCACCACCGCGGAATTCATCCAAGCGCCTGCGATCACCCTCCCCAATAGCTCTCGCATCATTCTCCCGTGCCTTGCGCAGCTCTTCCTTTTCTGCTCGACCAAATGTACGCGGTACACCTGAAATTTCGGATTGAGCTTCGAGGAGGAGCGTCCATAGTTCGGACATGAAGGGTGTAGTATGTTTGGTTAGGAAACCTGTTAGGGGCTATTTGCATTTTGCGGGGGTCAGGGGACTGGTTGGTTTGGTCGTTTATAGGTGTGGGGAATGGGTGTGTGCGGGCGCGCGCGAGTGAGTGAGTGAGAGATGGGCATAGGCAGGAGGAGAGAAGGAAGAAGGAAGAGAGGAATGTCAGTCAGATTTATAATGTCGTAAGAAATGAGAAGATAGACGTACAGGGTTTCGACTCGTCTTCCAAGAGACCCATGGCATACTCAACTACCACTTCATCCTCGATCCCGATGAGTTCTACAATCTTTTTGGCTACCCATGGGTCTGATGACGTTGAGGTTGACTTTACGCATGTCGACCTGTGTGATTGACGACTGGTCAGCGCTAGCTCGTAGCACGGAAGATGCGCTGGGTGAAGTGCACTCATAGCTAGCTCGACTGACCTTCTTGTCGAATTCAGGCGGAAACTTCATGGATTTCATGAGCTTGAGCTCCTTGTCCGAGAAGCGTCTGTCCTGCTCTGCGGACGTGCCCTTGAAGAATCCTTTCTCTGCCATTAGCCTTGTCTCCTCCTATTCTCCTTGCAGGAATACGCACCAGCGTCAGCCATATTGTCGTTGTCGTCGTTCCAAACAAACCAGTTTGCTGTCACTTTTCCGTAGGAATTCACCTAAACAAAACAGCGTGGGAACCAGAAACGCGTTGCGTATTGCACGTGTCTTTACCTCGACGTCGCGTTTTACAGTCAACAGAGACGAGATATCCCAAAGAGAAAGCGATGCATTAAATGTACAGATGATAAATATACAGATGCGAAGACACAAGAGAAAGAGGTACAACAGCAGACAGACAGACAAAGACGTTTGTTTGTTTACTTGGCACCAGCAGACGAGAATTCTATCGCGCCCATCAGCCTCAATCCGCCCATGAAAGAAAGACAAATACTCACTGGTTACTGACTTGGTGCCTTCCGAGATGGCGTGCTTGGCCAATTCACCAGGGAGGATGAGGCGCACAGCGGTCTGGATTTCTCGTGATGAGATGGTCGACTTCTTCGAGTACGAAGCGAGCTTGGAAGCCTCTGTGGCAATTCGCTCGAAAATGTCGTTGACAAAAGAGTTAAGGATGGCCATGGCCTTGTTGGAGATACCAGTATCGGGGTGGACCTGCTTGAGGACTGAAGAACAAGTGGATTAGACGGAGGTTTGAACGCAAAGTGAAAGACGCTGCTTACCCTTGTAGATGTAAGAAGAGTAAGTCTCCTTTCGGACCTTCTTGCGCTTCTTCTTGTCACCCTCAGCAGGCGCAGGCTTGGAGGTCTTCTTTGCTGCCTTGGAGTCGGCAGACTTGGCTGGGGCCTTGGATGCGGTGGAGGCAGGAGCCTTTCCAGCAGTCGACGCGGGTTTGGGTGCCATTGCAGATAAGTGGTTGTAAAAGGCTGAGTGAGTGGTCGGTGGTGGTGGTGGAACGAAAGCAAGGGACTTGTAACTCATCCATCGACGCCCACCCGCGACTATATATGATGGCACGTGATGTATTTGTGTCTATTTGGCATGGACAGATCACGCGTCCAATGGCCAGTCACCCGCGACGCGTCCTCTTTCGTTTGTTGATCTGTTGATTTTTGATGGGCTCAAACGAGGGTATAAATACAACGTGCCTTTCTGTCTCCTCCCCTCATCTTCATCACCACCACATCCACCACCACCACCGCACCTCTTCTTCTTTTCACCAATAATCAACCATGTCTGGCAAAGTTAGCGGAAAGTCCAAGTCTGGCAAGGCTACCACTGGCGACGCAACCAAGTCCCAATCTCGCTCGTCCAAAGCTGGTCTCCAGTTCCCTGTCGGTCGTGTCCACCGTCTCTTGAAGAAGGGCAACTACGCCCAGCGTGTCGGTGCTGGTGCCCCTGGTACGTCTATCTTCTCTCATTTACAAGTTGGTTTAATCTAACAAGCCATACAGTGTACCTCGCTGCCGTCCTCGAATACCTCGCAGCTGAGATTCTCGAGTTGGCCGGAAACGCCGCTCGTGATAACAAGAAGCACCGTATCGTGCCTCGTCATCTCCAACTCGCCATCCGTAACGATGAGGAGTGAGTTCCACCTTCTCTTCCTTTCCTTCTTCATCGAATTAATCTCGATACGCAGATTGGGCCGTCTCCTCGGCGACGTCGTCATCTCCCAGGGTGGTGTCGTTCCCCACATTGCACCAGAGCTGCTACCAACAAAGACCAAGGGAAAGAAGGACGAAGAGTAAACGTGCTCTTCTCACTTTCTTGGTATCCCTCTTTTACATTCCATCTTTCCCATTGGGGAACCCTTTTGGTATCGTCGTCTCTGCATTTGCTCTCATTTTTTATCCTTATTCTCTCTTGTTGTATCAAGTGTACTATATATTTCTCTAGTGTATGAATGGATTGATACTAGAAGGCATTCCATGGTCATTGAGATAAGCCTCGTGTGACAAGGATAAGCATGTCCTGCGCAGCGTCGATTATGGATGGTGGTCTGAGCGCTGACATCATTGCTCAAATTCAGAAACCATAGAGTTATGCATTCCTCAACATCACAATACCCTGTAGTCATTCTCCCCGAGTATCGACCAGCTATAGCTCCTACGAACTAACTGGAAAAGCACTTCATGAATGACGATAAAACGATCGATACAATACTGTAACATTGACTAAAATTTCACAGATATGCACACAAAACAATATACAAGCAGATCGAGCAAAACTACAGTACACCTAAATCTCAACCTCCACCTCCCTCTCACTACTCGGCGTCCCAACCTCTCCAGTCAACAACGACTCGTCCGTAACAACCTTCCTCTTGCCCTTTGTATCCTCTGCATAATTCTCATAGAAATTATTCGCATCGCGCCCATGCTCAACCTCATGACCCCATACTCCTCCACCTCCTCCTGCGCCTTCCAACCCTTCCTCATCCTCATCCTCTCCCTCACCTCCAAGTTCTCCATGTGCCCCAGTAGCAGCCCTCCTCCTCGCACCCGCCCCTCCCACGCCCGAAGCACCCTCATGACTCCTCCCCGGCCCATCCCAAAAATGGAAAGCGTGACTATGCACTCCATAACTCGTCGGTACGACTTCCAACAAATCACCCCTCGCAATCTCAATTGCTGGAATCTCTGCGGGTGGGAGACCGATGAGGTAGGCGAGGAGACAGCGGATGACGGATGCGTGTCCGATGATGAGTAGGTCTTCTTGTTCGCGTTCGAGTTCGATGAGAATTGGTTCGAGGCGGACTGTTATAGTGCGTGCGTCAGTCGTCTTTTACGGGATACTATGAAATGAGATGGAAACGCACCACTCAAATCATGATAACTCTCCGCCCTCGGCGCACGATACGAATACGGATCCTTGGTAAACCGCTTCCAATCCAACGGATAATACTTTTTGGCCTGTTCCGGGCTTAGACCATCCCAGATCCCAGGGGTTGATCTCCAGCATCTGAGGCTTCTCGACCACCTTGACACGGGAGGGGAGTGGTGGGGAGGGTTTACGAGGGCGTACAGGGGGTGTTTGCCGCCCCTTCTCCATCTCCATCTCCTCCTTCGCCAAAATCGCCTTGGGGCTGCCCATCGAGAGGTACACTTTGCAGATGATGGTGAGGAGGGAGAGGGACAGAGGAGGCGTCAACTGTGTTTTTCGGTATGGGAAGACGGACAGTCGGAGCAGTGATAGTAGCAGGTGGGGTGGTGACGGCGTCCTCGTCCTCCACTGCCAGTTCAAACTCGTCCATCATGGGTGAGGTGACGGTCTCACCGCTGTCGAGAAAGACTTGTGGGATGGGCATGGATTGGGCGCCGCCTGTGGTAGCTGCTACGAATGGCCAGGCTGTATGGTGCGCTCTCCTTCGCGTCGACGTCCAGATCTATATGGCATCAACATGGCGAAGGGTGGGTGCATTAGGAAGTGAGACGTACCACCAGTTTGCGCTCAGAAGGCACAAGACCCCTCGCTTCAAGACTCTTCGCGCGTCGTTCAAGGACATAGTCTTTCAGTCTCTCGGCGTACTCCCAGCCTGCAGGGTGACAAATCGGAATCGGCTTTATACGAGTGTTCGATGAGTGATTGGCCGGACTATGGGTCAGGTTAAACCATTGTGCATTTGTACGAGGAGGGAAAACTGACTCGAGCAAAGTAGATGGTCCTGAATCGGTTATGGATGTTCATCAAGAAGAACACGATCCGTGACTACAACCCACATCAGCTATCGTAGTCTCACCAAAGAAATGGAATAAATATAAACGCACTTGAAGATACCCTTGAATGCCATTCAAAGTAATCTTCTCTCCCACATTCAAAATCTTGATAAACGGCCAGGTCGTATCCTCTGGATCAATCGTCTCATAATACTGTTCATGGTTCTTGATACGATTGTAATAATCTTGTACGGCTTGGTCGGGGGTCCCAGTTTCGGTAATCGGGAGAGGAGATTTTGACGCTCCGGATGTTGGCTTCGATGATGTCTCTGTTATCGCAGAGGGATTCTGTACGTTCATCGTCCCGTTAGCATTATTCCCACTAACGCAGAGAGAGGAAGGGGGAGACTAACCGAGCATGACGACATGAATCCCCCGATCCTCAAACTTCCTCGCTAGCTCGTCTCGCGTCTCTTTGCGCCCATTGTTGGCGTCGTAGATAACGACTTGACCACCGTTATCAAAGTAGTCCCAGATAAGCTTCTCACACCCCGTCCGAGACCTTCTTCCTCAACGCGATCGTCTCTGCACTCTTCTCTCCTATAAACCACGGTCAGCCATCGACTGGGTATCATGGAACTAGAAAAGAAAGAAGAAAGATAGACAGAGACAGAGAACACACCTGGAGAAAAATAATCAGGAGGCACCTTTTGCGCCCCACCCAATACCTTGCGCCTATAATCCCCCAAGAGACAACAAGCGTCTTGATGCCCATCCATCGTAGATATCGTTCGAGAGCTCGCGAGATGTGCGTCTTTCCGCGTGCTGGGAGGCCGATGGTGAGTATGACGATCTTGCCGGCGTGGAAGAGGAGACCCGAGGCTGTTGTGTAGAGTGGTGCGACCATCTTGCTTTGCCTGAGGTCAGTGGGAGAAAAGCAAGAGGAGGAACGGAGCTAAGTTAAGGCCCCTGACGCGATTTGCCATATGCAATCAAAAGTGATAAGATAAGCAAGAATTCGAATTATACAAAGGGAAAAACAAGGAAGAATCGAATACGAGAAGATGATGGACGTGAAGGGTACAGTATGTATGAGCTCTGGATAGTTGATAGACTATGACATGGGGGGTATCGTCGCCCACGCCGCTTGCGCGGTAGTCGTCCATTTCCTTGTCAAGGTCCGCTGCAGTCAACGGTCGTTTCTTCAATCGCTTGGGACCTTTCTTTGCCGTCACGCGACGTGGCTGGGTGGCTGGCGGAGCACCCTGGCCAGACGCGATGGCCGCTGCCGCCTTTGCTTGCCTACAAGACCGTTAGCCTTCCAGAAGATGTAGAGGGAAAGAGTGGGAGACGCACAGCTTATGCACGAGAGGTTGGTTTGGCGCAGGTCCTTTGGTTGGTGGGACCTGCGTACGCTGTACGAGCGACGGAGCTGCTGGAGGTGGCTTTGGAATCCCTAGTCGGTCCATTAACGAAGGCGCGGCTGCAGCGGCTTGCCCCGGTGCTCCTGGATACGACGTAGGCGCCGGAACACCGTCTGCAATAATCTCAATCTTGATAGGCCGTCCTGCATCTACTATCAGCATATTCCTCGAAACAACGCAAGAGACAGAACTTACGCCCGTCGACAATCTTCCCATTGTATTTCGTCCTGGCAAGCACAGCGTCGCCCTGCTCTCATAAACGACACCACCGCCATCCCCTTTGACTTTCCCTGCGAGTTGTACACCAAAAAAGACTCTTTAACAGGTCCCACCGTCTTTCTGAACAATTCCTAAAGACACCATTCCCAAATCGAACACACAGACAAGAGTGTTACTGCCCATTGAGTCGTCAATTTCCTACAGTAGCGATACAAGGACGCGACAGTACCTCGACTTCCTGCTCTGTGACATCAGGAGGCAACTGGCTCAAGAAGATCCTGCTGCCTTGTTGCTGTTGGAGTTCGGCTGCGGCGCGTGCCTGAGCTACGTTGGGACGCCAGGCGGGTTGGACTTGGTGGTGGCCGACCAATGCCTTTTTGCCACGGTGGTAGGCGTTGTGGGGACGTGCCATGCGTGCTCCGTTCATTGTGCCAGGAGAACTGGGTGGTCGGTGGAAGGAAGGGGAAAGCGTCGTCGTCGTTGTTGTCGTCGACGGAGTGAAGAACGGCTTGAGCGCGACAACGGCGAGGCGCGTTACCCAAATACAGCCAAATCGTGTGGAATAGCCCCTATTTGTTATTCTCCGAGGCTTATCCGGAAGTTGGCGCCCATTGATTTCGTCCCGACGTCGATGTCCATCCAGCTCGTCAACTGTACAGATTCCAGGAGCACGTCGCGTCAGACCATACCCTTACGGTCTCCGAGTGAAGAAGGAAGACGCATGTGGGTTGGATCGAAGACAGTCTAGACAATCATGACCCTTCAGGGAAGAGATGGCCGCCCATGGCATCCTCGCTCTTGGGGCGTATTACGGCTCCATAGGTCTTCTGAGCTTTTATGGATCTAAAAAACGTGTCTTGGTAAGTAATTTCCAAACGTATCCCGAGTACCCCTCGAGTCACTGGCTTATCAAGTCCAGGGTCAGCAGGACAACACCCCAACGCCTTTACCTATATAAGATCAAGCTTTTGGCGGTCTTTCAAGCCCCCAACTTTTGTGTTGTTGCCCTGAACCCTGTGTTATTCCAGGACAAGGATAATGGCTTATCCCCCCAGCTCGAGTCGTAGAGGTTCCTTGGTCGAGCTGCAGGCAATACCCTCCCTCCCGTCTTCCCTTGCGGACAGCAAAGCCGCAGATCCCTCTTCCTCCGCTACAGCTGGTCTCGGGGACATAGAACTCAAACACCTGCCATACTCTCAGACCGTCCCTACGCACGACAACCCGGTCAAGTCAAGCCGACGCAACCACTACCGAGGACGATGATATCTCCCCCGAGCTGCAAAAACGCCACCAGCGAAACGACCGTATCCAATTCGCCGCCCTCTGCTGGCTCGTCTTTCTCGTAGGATGGAACGACGGCACAACGGGTCCTCTCATCCCGCGTATGCAGGTGGACTATAAACTGGACTATGTGGTTGTTTCGTTGCTTTTCGTGGCGACTGCTATCGTAAGTCTCGCCTCTCCCGCATTCAACGCTTTACGGACTCTAGGCATATGTGTAGGGCCATATTGTCGGCGCTGCTGCGAATATCTGGTTGAATGACCGGTTCGGGTTTGGAAAGGTGAGCATGATGCTGTACTACTTTGCAGAAGAACGCATCTCTGACTCTGATGTTTGAAGGTTCTGGTGTTTGGAGCTTGCGTCCAGACAGTGGGGTATGTCATCATGTGCCCGACTCCCCCCTTTCCCGCTTTCGCATTTGCAAGTGGACTCACCGGATTCGGGATCTCATTGGCAGTGAGTGTCACTCAACGTTTCGTGCCCATCTCTTTGCATGTTGATTCGCGACCTTGCTCAAACAGAACGGACAAGCAAACGGCTTCCTCGGAAGTCTGAAGAAAAACATGCACACCAAGCTTGGTATCTACCATGGGTGTTACGGTACGCTCTTCTTCACACTGTTCCAAGAAGCTCAAACGAACGGGCTCTACTCTATTTAGGTTTGGGTGCTTTCCTTGCACCCTTTGTCTCAACAGTCTTCTCGACCCAGCCTCGATGGACGTTCCACTACCTCACCTCTGCCGGGATGCAACTCACCAACATCGCCGCTCTCATCCTTGTATTCAAATTCCGTCGCCAGGAAGGTAAGCACCCTCAACGACCTTTCGATCTAAGCTGTAGACTGAGGAGCTGTGAAAGAAATCTTAGCAGACGCAGGTCAAAACCCCAGCGAAGACGCCGCACTCAACGCCAACGATAACAAGTTCAAGAGTATGATCAAACAGCCTGCTGTACACCTCCTCGCTGCGTTCTGCCTTATCTACGTCGGGATCGAAGTTAGCCTTGGAGGTCTGTGCTTCTCTCATCTCGTGCATCCCAGAACCGTTTGTTGATCTGGGGACTTTGTACTCGTAGGCTGGATCGTCACGTTCATCATCCGAGAACGTAGTGGAGGTCCTAGTTCAGGATATATTTCCTCTGGTTTCTTCGGAGGTCTGGCTCTGGGACGCGTCGCTTTGATTGGCGTCAACAGATGGATCGGAGAAGAGAGGGTGGTCTACGTATACACCATACTCGCAATTGGGCAAGTCTTAACCTTTCCTCTTACCTCTCCGGCTCTTCACATTCGTCTCTCGCTTCACAGTCTAGAATTGACGATCTGGTTCGTCCCATCGATCATCCAAATGCCATCGCCGTACGTCCTCTTTGCTACCTTCTTACATCCCACCATCGAGTGCTCATATTAATGCAGGTCTCGATTATCGGTCTCCTCCTGGGCCCCTTCTTCCCCATCATCGTCTCCCACTCGAGCCGCATCCTTCCACACTGGATGCTCACAGCTTGCGTTGGGTGGATCGCTGGGATAGGCGTGAGTGGCTCTGCTTGTCTTGCCGTTTGTCACTGAATTTTGGCGTCGAGGTTTGGGATCAAGTCATTGCAGCCTCTGTGAGTACTCCCTCTCTTTGTATAGTGGAAACTGCGGGGTGAAGAATGCTGATGCTATGGGCGTTTTTTTGTAGCATGGTGTCAATGATGGGAGGGATGGTTTTGATGTGGTTGTGTGTGCCCAAGGTGAACAGAAAGGATTGACTGATTATTGGCTCTTGGCTATAGATCTTCTACACGTCTCTTATCGCGAGTTTCTCGAGGAATAATCTATCCTTTTTTAACACTCACGGCGCAGCTGTGCGAAGGCCAGCGCGTCACGCGCCACTACCAAATAAGCCAAATTGGCGCGCACCCCAGCGCGTCTCTGAGCCCCTGCAAACTTGCCGTTTGCCAAAACCGCGCCTATTCATGGTGATCGTATCGCAAGACTAAACCCACTCATCACCGTGCTCTCTTTTTGGGCTCAAGCGTAACCAAAGTCCCTGCACGTCTTGGCACACTCCGCCCCCACGATATCTGTAGCCCTGGAGCTTGTTAACTCTGGTGCCTCTTGCCATTGCCATTGCCACCATCGACCTTTCCCCTACGTTTGGTGACCATCTAGGTTTGGGTGGTACCTATAAATCTACCAGCTCCCTTGCCCAAGTCTTATCGACGTATGTCTACACTCGAAGGCTCCACGGATAGGCTCTATCGGCCTTAGCCTAAAGCGAAACAGAAGAACATGCCCTGGATGCCACACTGCGCGTTACGGCTTCGTGGTTCTTCTGGCTTTGCGCAGCCGGGTGGATCTAAACCCTGTCCAGGTATGTACAAACCTATCCGGAGTACTCGAGTCAGAGGCTTATCAAGTCAAGGGTCAGCAGATCCAAACAGGGCGGACAGTGTTATATATAAGTCAAGCGCTCACTTTTGCGTGCCCTGAGCCCTAGACTATTCAGGGAGAAAACGATGACTTCTCCTTATCCCTCCCAGTTCGAGTCGCAAGGACCCCGTCATTGATTCTGCGCTGAACTCCACCAGATCCCTTCTCTAGCTTCCTCTTTCGTGGACAGCAAAGGCGGCATGAGGATGCCTCCTCATTCCGCGGTCGGAGCTGGAGATATAGAACTCACCGCCCCCTCCCAGACTCTCAAACCGTATTGCGCTCTGTGACGCGTTCGAGCCAAGGAGGTGCCGCCACCCAACGCAGACGAGATATCTCCCGAGCTGCAGCAACGATTCAAGCGAACCGACCTCATCCAATTCACCGCGCTCCTGCTGGTTCGCCTTTCTCATCGGATGGAACGACGGCCACGACAAGGCCCTCTCATCCCGCGTATGCAGGTCGATTATAAACGGATGATTTGGTTGTCTCGTTGCTTTTCGTCGCTACGCTACCGTAAGGTTTTCAACTCTTCCTCTCCTTGCTCTTGGGCTCTGAGAGAGACTGTGCAGGGCCATATTGTCGGTGCTGCCCGCGAATGTGTGGCTGAACGACCGAATTGGTTTTGGAAAGGTGAGTTTCACGAGTTTCGGGTGGAGCGGAATGGATGGACGAACAACGACTACCTTGTTAAAGGTTCTAGTTCTGGGAGCATGCATCCAGACTATGGGGTACGTTATCATGTGTCCAACTCCTCCCTTCCCGTTTTCGCTTTTGCGAGTGGTCTCACTGGACTCGGAATCTCATTGGCCGTGAGTGCTCTGGTCCTTCCGTGTTATTGAGTAACCCTCAACTCGTTGCTCAACAGAACGGACAAGCTAATGGGTTTTCTTGGAAGTCTCAAGAAAGGCATGAACACCAAGCTTGGTATCTACCATGGGTGCTACGGTACGCTCTCACCCTTATAAGCCATACCAGGACCCTTAAGGAACTGGCTCTACTTCTCAGGCGGTGGGTGCTTTCCTAGCACCGTTTGCCTCGACCATCTTTTCAACTCAGCCTCGCTGGACGTTCCATTACTCATCTCTGCTGGATTGCAGCTCACGAACATTGCTGCTTTCATTCTGGTATTCCGATTCCGACGACAAGAAGGTTTGTCTACCATGCAGCGCTTTCGGTACATGTGCACTGAGGATGAATCGCGTTAGACGTCCTAGCCGATTTAGGTCAAAATCCAAAACGAAGACGCCGCATTGAACGCAAATGAAAACAAGTTCAAGAGCATGGTTAACAGCCTGCGTTACATCTTCTAGCTGCGTTCTCTCTTGTTTATGTCGGGATCGAGGTTAGCCTTGGAGGTACATTGAGCCTTTCCTCTGTGAAGTCTGGCGTTCTCTGACCAAGGTGTTATCCGTTTTAGGTTGGATTGTCACGTTATCATCAGAGAACGAAGTGGTGGGCCAAGCTCGGGTTACATTTCTTCTGGTTTCTTTGGAGGTGCGTTATCATTCTCACTCACTGTTAATCATAGGGTGTGTCGCTGAGCAAGATACCGCATAGGTTTGGCGCTGGGACGCGTTGCGTTATCGGTGTCAACAGATGGATTGGCGAAGAGAGGGTGGTTTATGTGTATACCTTCTCGCATTGCGTAAGCCAAGTCTATCCAGACCGCCGCGTCACGCGCTTAACTGTCTCGTTTACAGACTAGAATTGACGATTTGGTTCGTCCCATCGATTATTCAAAACGCCATCGCCGTACGTTTCGAAAGCTTCTACATCACCCCTGTATTCACAATTTGCAGGTCTCGATCATCGGTCTACTCCTGGCCCGTTATTCCCCATCATTGTCTCCCACTCAAGCCGCATCCTTCCTCACTGGATGCTCACAGCCTGCGTTGGGTGGATCACCAGCATTGGCGTCAGTGGCTCTGCCGTCCTTCCTTTCATCACTGGGATTTTGGCCTCGAGATTCGGGATCAAGTCGCTGCAGCCTTTGTGAGTAACCTCGTCCTTGCTTTTCCTTCTGCAAATCGCCTTTCTTTCATGCCTGGTTAATTGATACTGTGCTGATAGTGTCTTTCTTCTTGTAGGATGGTGTCCATGATGGGAGGTATGATTTTGATGTGGTTGTGCGTCCCCAAGGTCAACAGAAGGATTGATTAAAACTCTGGCTCCTGGGAGGCTTGGGTACGTCTACCGGATACGATATCCGCCAGGTCCAGTTGCGGCATTTATATTCACAAGCAAAAGTGGGTCGTAGGAGGATTAGAAGAGCTACTTTCCTTTGACGTTGGCATCGTCTTTCAGCACTATGGACCTACATTTGATGGCTTACCGAAATGCCATAAAGATTTTTCCCTTAACCCTTTTAAAGTTCTTGGGCCTTGCGTCACAGGGTCGCCTCGTGTCCAACGTCCTGCTGCTTATCTGTATGCCTGAATGAGGTGAACTGTGCCTGAGTGCTCGAGCCCTTTTGATCACTCAATTTATGTAGTTCCGAGCCTTTGACATGTCAGGGGTAAGCAGCTCCCAGTTGCTCGAGTTCCCTCAGCTCCCTATGGGTATTGCGAAAAGGCATTTTGGAGACCACAAGTTCGCAACAGTATGTGCCCAGCCATCGCGCAATCGCAACCGGCATCAAAATCAGAAATGATTGGAAGAGAGGGCGGTGCCTCAACTCGGCGTTTGTTGTGGACCGCACGTCCCTGCATTTGGCCCCCTGCCATACAAAAATGAAAAGCCGCACAGTGCAGTCGAGATCCGTTTCCAGTGGCCTTTCCACTTCCACCACGACTGCCATGGGGGAGTTTGCGCGCCAATTGAACGAGGCCGCTCATATCGTCGCTCGTGCGGCTGCTGAGCAGGTATGTTCGCTCTGCTCACGGAGGGCAAGTGCTGAACCGGGCTTTGCAGGGAGGTGTTATTTCAGGGACATCCTACCCATTACAATTCTGCGAATCCAATCCGACTATGGGTTATTCAAGTTGGCAAGTACAGTTTGAAGTCTCGTTTAGAGTTTGTCGACTAACTCCCCTGCAGTGATCATCATTGCCTTCTCCCAGATCCTAGCCCTGGCTTGGGTCGTATCCGCCAGCCAAGGGTTATCGCAGAGGTCATCGGTGGCATCCTCCTGGGCCCTACTGTCATGGGTCGCCTCCCCAACTTCAAAGAGACCATTTTCCCTGACGAGTCAATGCCTCTCCTCACGTTGACTGCCAACATCGGACTTATCCTCTTCCTCTTCCTGGTCGGCCTTGAGATCGACACGCGCCTCCTCAAGAGGAACGCTAAAGCATCGTTAACAGTCTCCGTCGCAGGTCTCATCATCCCCCTGGGACTCGGCGCAGCCTTAGGTGTTGGCGTCTACCGTCAATTCATCGACCCCTCTGTCACACTTTGGTTACTTCCTCTTGTTCATCGCAGTCGCCGTCGGTATCACTGCCTTCCCCGTTCTCTGTCGGATCCTCACCGAGCTCAAGCTCCTCGATACTCAAGTCGGCGTTGTGGTACTTTCCGCAGGAATCGGTAATGATGTGGTGGGCTGGGTGTTGTTGGCGCTCACGGTCGCCCTTGTCAATGCCTCGGAGGGCTTGACGGCGCTTTATGTTCTGCTCGCGTCGGTTGCGTACACCATCTTTTTGCTTTACCCTATTCGATGGGGCTTCGTGTGGCTGGCGAGAAGGACAGGCAGTCTTGAACAGGGAACACCTACTCCGTCATGATGACCGTTACGGTGTTGGTGGTGTTCATCTCTGCGTTCTTCACCGATATCATCGGTGTGCACGCCATCTTCGGTGAGTATTTCTGGCCCCTCCAATTCTTGGCTATGCTCATGGTTATTCATAGGTGGCTTTTTGGCTGGACTGATTGTTCCTCACGACAATGGTTTTGCGATCGCGTTGGTGGAGAAAATTGAGGATCTGATACGATCCTCCTCATTCCTATTGTATGTATCTATTCAATTCCGACCAGTCTCTGTCTGACCTTAGTTCCTGCAGTACTTCACCCTCTCTGGCTTGAAGACCAACCTTGGTCTTTTGGACGATGGAATCACATGGGGATACACCATCCTCATTTGCGTTGTCGCTTTCGTGGCCAAGTTTGCGCCCTGTGCAGGTGCCGCTATGGTTTTCGGTTTCCAACTGGCGAGAGTCTGGTGCTATCGGATCGTTGATGGCCTGCAAGGGGTGAGTGGGATCGTTACGGTTTAATACGTTACCACCGCTAACCTCTCGCCTAGTTTGGTTGAGCTGATTGTTCTCAACATTGGACGACAAGCCGGCATTCTCGACCCGCGGACCTTCTCGATGTTCGTCGTGCACGCTTTGGTCTTGACCTTTGTCACAAACACCCCTCAACTCTCCTCTTCTATCCTGTCAAGCACCGAAACACTAGTGGGCTTACCCCAAGCCCTGCGAAGAAGCCCGATACCGAAGGCTCAGGCGACGAGTCTCACGTCGATTCTGAATTCAGGACCAAATTCTCGTTGGTCCTGGAGAAGGTTGATCAACTTGCACCTGCAATGACCTTGACGCAACTACTCCAGCCCAACAACTCCTCCAGCACGCTTGCTACCACCCCTTCTGCGCTCGATAAGGCCGCCGAGGCATATGGGTCCGAAGACGATCACCATGATGCGAGCAGAATTCAAGTCGACGCCTTGCGTCTCATGGAATTGGGCAACCGAACCTCGGACGTCATCCGATCTCAGGAAGCCGATGCGCTCATCTACAACGATCCTGTTGTATCAGCCTTCAGAACCTTTGGAAGTCTAACCGTATTGCGGTCTCAGCCTCACTATCTGTCGTCAACTTTGATCAATTCTCCACTGCATTTCACAGCACGGGGCCAAGTCACAGATGGTCATTATCCCATGGGCCAGAGGTACCACCTCTCTTCTCGATGATCAAGACTCGGCGGGTGGCGTACATGCGCACAACCCCTTCGATGGCGTTTTCCGAAGGACGAGTACCACTGACCAGGACATCGTCTGTCGTCTACTCGGAGTTCATTCGGTCTGTCTTCCTGCAGTGCCCTCGGGACGTTGCTCTGTTTGTCGATCGTGGCGCCCCCACTACATCAACCTCCAACGAGCAGCGGCTGTTCCTCCCCATCTTTGGTGGACCTGATGACCGCCTTGCACTTTCGTTCTTGGTCCAACTTTGCGTGAGGACGGGTGTTTCCGCTACTGTTGTGCGGCATTCAAAAATCTGAGAGCGGGTCTACCGTCGAAGCTCCAACCTCTCCAGGTGTGCCAGGTGCTAGCAACCCGAACGCGGTACGTAGTGCAGCCATCTAGCGTATACAAGTTGCAGGTACTGACATTCTCGTCTAGCTTACTGTCGCAGCTGCTGACACGGTCTACGGCGCTTTGACCACGACTGCCCGCCTCGCTTCTGACACTGAAGACAACCTCATCTGGGAACGATACACTGGCACTTCGTCCACGCATTCCGGCGCTATCAGCTCTGCGCTCACCAAGATCACCTTCTCCACCATGTCCACTGAGAATCCCTTGCACAAGGTCGTTGAGCTTGTCAACGCCGAGGCGACTCAGACCATGGCCAGGAGGGATGGAAAGACCGTCATTGTCATTGCCGGTAGGTCGAGACGTCTGGCGGTCGAGTCTCTGGGCTCCGAGCTGCGCAAAATCATCTCGGAAACAAACTCGTCTATTGGTTCGAGCGCGCCAAAGACTTTTGGGTGATGTCGGCGCTGCTTTGGTCGCTACCAATGCGAATGCAAGTTTGCTCATCATGCAGGCTGCCGTTGCTTCCTCTGCTTAGTTGTATTTGATTTTCGTCTTCACCTTCCCTGTACATCTACATGCCTCTTTTACATACTAGTGTCTGTCTGTCTGAGGGTCCATCTTGGGTTTCTTGGGGTCTATCTTCTTCTTTCATGTGGTCAATATACGCGGTTTAGGGCTTGATGGCAGTGTCAAATCCCGAACTACCCACCTTTCGAACATTCAATTCACAGCGAACACGACGCATAAAGTGAAGTTGATGCGGCCTGGCTAGCTGTGCAAGTCGGCCCTGACTTCTTCCAGACAGTGACAGTCTGCATACTGGGTACCCTCCACTTTGCTGACCCTGTGACTCTACGAGATGATAGACGAAGGGATTTGAGTTGGACGCCGGAACTCGATCCTGATTAGGCGTAATTGATTTGATGGCAAATCCTGATTACTGCCCGCCACTCAGTGGACCTCCATGTTCCCAACCTTGGAGTTCCCAGAGAAAGACCAGGGCCCCGCACGATTGCCGACTGAGAAAACAAGACAGGTATCTGAGGACCTTTGCTACCCGGTCAGCATACAAGCTATGTCAAGGAACGTATGAACCCCATTTCGACGGACCAATATTCACCCGTGCCCATCTCCCACAGGGGTTCTGGACTAATCTTTGGCCTTTTTCTCTTCCTTTTTTTATCAAAATATCTTTCTCAGAGCCTCAAATTAACGGCTTTCGGCATGCTTGCATCTTCAAAATAGGAGGCCTACGCCAGGACGATAAGCAAGCTCGACCCCCCTTTATACAAGTGACAGAGCCGCTAGGAGATTTGAGTCCACGAGTATTGTACTACCACGGCTTCTCGTCAAGGGTGGTGGAGGGCGTCAGAATGTAGCACCAGTCTTCAGCAATAAATATGGGTCTGCTTTATGGTCTAAATTACACTTAGACGGAGACGTTCGGTCACTAAACGCATGGGTCAATACCCCACAGCTTATGGCTGGCGACTGGAGCAAAGTTGACCCGTCAATGATCATCGGTTCAATTTTCGGGTACCTTTGGAGTTTTCGTGCATCGAATTAGTCTGAACCTGTCCGAGTTCACCAGAAAATAGTCCATCAAGAATGGACTCCGATCCAGCTAAAAGGTCTCGGGCCATGCGATGAGGGTCTCCCTTGTGGTCCACCCGCCGTCCCTTCGTTCTCTCGCACCACTCCTTATACACACCTGCTTCTAAGTCTTACCAGTAGCGTCAAAATGGGAAACCCAGCAGAAACTCAGTACGTATTTGTGTTTTTTTGAAAGCCACTTGGTATGCTCACGGCGTCGGCAAGGCATGGCTACATGCTTATAGGTCTGATGTTAAATGTCGTGCTCCTCGGTATCATGGTCACCCAGCTATACATCTACTATACCACCTACAAGAGGTCAGTTTTGATCCTGTGAAGCGACCGTGAAACCTGCTGAATATTTCCTTGAAGGGACCGAACCTGGATGAAAGTATACGTGAGGATCGTATGCTGCGTAGCGTTGGCGAGGAATCTAATGTCGGGTCTATAGGTCGCATATCTGTTCATTGCAGACTCCTTGAACAGTGTCTTCGTCTTTGTCTATCTTTACACAACCCTCATTGTGCGATTTGGTGAGTTGAGCCTAGAGTTCAGCTAGACCTGATGCTGAGTGTCGCCTCAGGTGACAACGAGAGGCTTTTCATCGCCAACTGGGTTTTCGCATCGGGTGAGTCTCATTTTGTGATTCAGCCTGATCCTCGGCTGACCTCACTCTCAGGACCTGCGTCCACTGTCCGTCCTTCGGTCCTCTGTTGACTCAATCCGGGCTTACACCTTCCCTTTAGGCTCTAATTGGCACCTCCGTGCAGCTCTTCTTTGCATGGCGAGTGCGCATTTTGACCAAGCAATGGAAAATTCTGTCCTGGGTTCTCGTCTGCCTGGTGGCTGCGACATCTATCACGTCAGGAGGTACAAGCTACGCCTGTCTTTCCTCATGCGCTCGAGTCTTACCATCTTGGCCTTCGTAGTCTCTGGTGTTCTCTCGGCTTACGAGGCCTCTCGTCACCCCAAGTTCGAAGACTTCAAGTTGTTCAATGTCAGTGCTGGCTACACATTTAATCATCGTATCAGCTAATCGGTATCGTAGCACACTGTCAGCACATGGTTGGCTGCCAGTGCTGCCTGCGATCTTCTCATCACCTCGATCCTAGTCTTCGCAACTTCGCAGGCACAAGACGGGATTCAAGCGATCAGATCTTATGATCGACCGGATCAACAGGTGTAAGTGTTCATCCTGACAGTCTAATGCCGGGGAATGACCTTTCCAAAGTGATTATGCAAACTGGTCTGCTTACCATGATCATCGCCGTGCTCGACCTCATTTTGTTCTTGGTTTCGGTAAGTGCTCCTAGCGACTTGCTTTCTTCCTATATCTGAATGGCTTTTTCTTTCTACAGCCCACCGGATTGTAAGTTGGTACTGTATCCAGTCCGATTCTCAGGCCTCATTTCATCCTAGGCATTTGGTTTTCAACTATACCCTCAGCAAGCTCTACACCAACTCCCTGATGAGTAAGCCTCTCTATCACCCTTGCCGGGCGATTCCAAGTCGTCTAATAAACCTACCAAGGTACCTTGAATGCGCGCCACGTTACCTCGAATGGATCTGGCGCCCACACCGACACGGTTTGAACAGGGTAACACGACCTCTGGCCACAAGGTGGCTAACACTGCCTACTCTGCTTACTATCGGCGCGAAACCGTGAGGTATTATTGCAGTTATCTCTTGAGTGGCTCGTTGATGTCACGCACGTTAGACCGACATTGTCAACCTCAGTCGTCATCCACGCCCCGAAGTCTTCGTACAAGTTGAAGAACATGAGCTTTCGGACGTGAAGGGGGCTACCAGTAGCATTGACTTTACAGAGAAGGCCCACTCTTTGAATCGTTTAGCACGCATCTCTCTACACAATTTCTCTTAATCTTTTTCATAACCCTTTCAATCACTATCTAATGGGTAACGGCGAAAATTTGCGGTACTTAGGCGCTCTTGGGCGCTCAGCTGCCGATGGCGTAGAAGCGAGCATGAACCGATGCTGCGGGATGGTCAGATCTAACTTAGATCTGACCATCCCGCAGCATCGGGTTCATGCTCATCTAACTCTCGGCACCCACGGCGGGCCTGCATGATGTGATCCGTCACTCAACCTTTCCCAGTGGCCCCCGAAACCTTGTTGATAACCCGTACAGTTCTGTGACAACCCACGGCCTTCAGTGGTCCAATGGTGTACCATTGCCTAGCTACCCAACTTCTAATCTCGAGAAGGGCACCATCGTAACCCATACACTTCTATGGCCCATGGTGACCACCAGACGGTATAGGCCATCGCGGTCTCAGCGGCTGCAATATCCCAGGCATGGGGTATGAATGTTACCCAAA
Organism: Coprinopsis sp. MPI-PUGE-AT-0042; assembly: GCA_020736565.1. NCBI lineage: Eukaryota > Fungi > Basidiomycota > Agaricomycetes > Agaricales > Psathyrellaceae > Coprinopsis > Coprinopsis sp. MPI-PUGE-AT-0042. The sequence goes on along the minus strand of JAHBOF010000024.1, from coordinate 774,984 downwards.
CAGGCCACTTAAGACCCTCAGGGTCCTTCGGACGTAGTCTATAGGCACGAAACAGTGTGATAGGAATCCATAAGTAACGATATACAAGGCTACATTTTCTGATATCGAGTAACTTGTGGTACACGGTGCGCGGGAAAATAACGTTAGACAAGATCTCCATGGCCTTGCAACTTGCAAGAGCCGAAATGGCGTAGAAGTTGAAAGAGCATTCATATCGTTTCCTCTTTAATTCTCTAGAGCAACGGCGGCAAAGATCGTGGCTGTAACGCTCCTGCGAGCCAATGTAAGCACCTGCCACGACCCGCTGCCAACATAAGAAAAGCACTTCGGGAGCGTTATGTGGGAACGCTCGGCTCCCAATCGAACCTTGAGCAAAACTTTCGTTGGACATCTTGAACTCTGATCAGAAAATAACGTGCAGGGTTATGATAAGCCAGTCTCGAGCATCACGCCTGTCACCTCGAAACCAATCTAGATATAACGTGCTAGCAGTTTGCTGTACCTCATCCAATTGCTTCCCTTTCCCCTTTCCTGGCGCCCCACAGTGCCATAATAATCCTCGTAAAGCCTGCTCCTCAGCGTCGAGGCAGAAATGGCCAATCCCGCAGAAATGGCGTACGTGCCTGCGTTGCTTCAAGGTTACGATGCCTTCTTACAGACTTTCGTAGCCACGGCTATATGCTCACGGGCTTTCTCTTCAACGTACTGCTGCTTGGTATCATGATCACCCAAGTATATCTATCTTATACGAAATATAAAAGGTAGGCTCAAATTCAAGGGACCATGCATGGGTCATCTCATCAAAGCCATAGGGATGCTGCCTGGATCAAAGTTTTCGTGAGTACCTCTGTAATGGACCGACTCACTCAGTCTGACTCTCCATTCGGCAGGTTTGCCTATCTGTTCGTCGCGGACATTGTGAACACCGCGTTCTGCTATGCCGATCTGTACAGAGCTCTCATCTTGCGATTCGGTACGTCGATACGCCGGCCACTCCACTCTGCTTCAATTGAGATCTTTTCAGGCGATTTTGACAGCTGTTCACTGCCGACTGGGTTTTTCGCAACAGGGAAGTTGCAGTCGAAATGTTCCTGAGGCACACATTGACCAATGCCTTCTACGCAAGAGCCGGCAACTACGGTCCGTACCTCAACAGCCCTCACCACACTTCATCATACTGATTCGGATGTTCTTAAACAGGCCATCATTGGTACCGTCCGTGCAACTTTTCTTCGCCTGGCGAGTGGCACGATCCTTACCCGACAATGGGCGTACGTGTCCCCAGTGCTCGTCGGATTGGTTGCCCTCACATCGTTGACGTCGGGAGGTATGCAGAGTCCCATCTTACCGATATCGAGAATACTGACAGCAGTCCTCAGTTGCTGGAATTATGACTGCTTGGGAAGTTGGCCGCTACCCTAACTTTGGCGAATTCCAAAAGTTCCATGTCAGTGGAGATCTCTTGACACATTGTCCTTTGCACTGACGGAAAACACTAGCATGTAGTCAGCACCTGGCTGGCCGCCACCTCCGTTTGTGATGCTTTGATCACAGCGATCTTGGTTTGCTGCGCTCGAAAAAAGAAGACTGGATTCAAGCGCAACAGATCTTGTCGTCGACCGTATCATCAAGTGTACGTCTGGTAACTTGATATCCACTCTCCAAGTACTAAACGCTTTGAAGTGACGATGCAGACTGGTATGTTGACCATGATTGTTGCCATACTTGACCTTGTCTTCTACCTGACCTCGGTAAGTGGCCATCAGTTTTCAATTATCCCTTTATCCATCTCATTTCTTGAACTATAGCCATCTGGGTTGTAAGTGAACCACGGTTGTCACGCTACATCCCTCTGATCGCATTCCAGGCATCTGCTTTTTCAGCTACCATTGAGCAAGCTCTATGTAAGTTTCTCCGGGGCAATTTCTCTGTACATGGGCTGAAGGGGATTTGTTCTCAAGACGAATTCGTGATGATGTCAACGCGTCCAATGCTCGTCGTAGTGGGACTGATGGATCCGGTTCCACTACTACTGAGACGGAAGGACAGATCAACACTACATCAAACGTCGCCGGTACCAACTATCGTCGTGACGCAACCAGCAAAGGGGGTGAGTCTGTGGTATTTTAATAGCGGAACAGAAACCGTCTTACTGAGAAAATTTCAGAGTGACATTGTCAATCTCAATCGCCTTCCCCGCTCAGAAGTCTTCGTGCAGTTGAGCAACACGAGCTCCGTGACGTCAAGGGCAGTAGCATTGATCTCAGTTCCAGTGAGAAGAGGCATTCATTACGCGCAATATCGGTAATCTGTCTCAGCTGGATGTACTCTATGCACAGTCTGTTCGGTTCAATGACTTTGAATGTTGGGCGTCTATCAGAATTGAAGGTCCGCTGATCGGATATCATGGGGTTTGGGCTTGAGAACTTTGTCGAGCGCTACTTTCTTCGCAGCGTTGCCTGCATCCCGTATGCATTTCTGCGGTCAAAGCAACCCGCATCTTTCATCAAACAGAGCCAAGGAGCGCTGCTCTGGGTCATTCTGAAACAGGCATCAGCCCAATCGTAAACAAGGGCGGCTGTTGCGGCGGATCTTTGCGCATGTTATGATGGTTGTGCGGGCAGTGCTAACCTCGCTTTTAACTCGAACCTTTGCGCAATCTCAAACCACTTCTCTTCCGCAATGTCTTATTCTATCAGTTTGGATTCTCCCCTCTCACTCTACTCTATTCCAGTGGTATGGCTCGTTTGGGTTCTATCCCAATGTTCTGAAGGTGAGGCCTACCGCCTGCGTCCTTGCCAAGGCACCTGGCACAAGCGACTGACCAGGATCTGGAAGGTCACGGCTATCCAAAAGGCTATTGGCTATAACAAGTACGTCTATCTCCCGGTTCCTTGAGTACACATTCTGGATCTCAACGTGGTGCTACAGCGTTCAGCCACGGTCGAATGTTACTAGGGTGCTTGATACAAGCAAAAAAATCTCCCCGGAAGTCTCGCGCCGCATTCAAAGGATGGAAGGTGCTCATATGAACGGGAATGAAGTTTTGCCTCTTTGGATTGGAGGCCGTTGTACGCGTCTCTTCCGTCTGTTTGAGCTGGGTTGGTACGGTTGGTGGCTTACCTTGGTTATAGTTGGCAGGAAACTTTGCAGGGCTCGACAATAGGACCTTGAATATTGCTGCGTTGGCCTTGTACGTTTCCTGACTTGAACCTGCTTGCTCGGGAGAGCCACTCAGGCCATCTATGTTCCAGCATCGGCCTCCGCGTCGCGTATAACCAGATTTACATCAACCACAACCAGTGGTTCAGCGAGCTGGCTGAGGTACGTCTTTCGCATCCTCAGGTAAAAACAGAAACTAAAACGCAACACTCTAGGTCTTTGGTCTTCAACGCTGCTTCTTGTGAGTCTTATCCCCTTGTGGCGTGCCATACCACTCAATGACTTCGCTAGTGGTGCACTTGACCCTGTTTGTCAAGTCCGGAAATGCCCTGTTGGCATTAGCGAAAGCGAAGGCTCTCGCTTGAAAACCTGCAGATATGGCCTGGTCGTGGGCCAAGTCCGACATGAGGCTTGACGTCTGGAAAGAAACGATGCTCCCAATGTATTCGTAACAAAGTGTAAATACAATTCTCTAATATGCCGTTTCTCGCGTATTCGGAATGTCTATAGGTAACACCTTGAGCAATCGCCACCCTTGATCCTGCTGCCCAACTGAATTCGTTGGTAGGTCCGAAAGGCAACCATCCACGCATTCATTTTGAATAGATGTCGGGCGAGGTTGGGCCGCGGTTGACTACTGTCTTGGACGGGAAGAGGTTCATGTCAAAATTCGATATGAATTGCGCCGACGACCCGCCTGTGGCTTTCAAATCTTCGGTACAAACGGGGTACACCGAAGAGAAATGTGGAAGTGCCAGCCGACCCGGGCAAAAGATCTTAAGAACATGACCTGGATGAACGATGTTGAGCAGATACACAAGGCGGCGGCCATGCTCACCTGGAAAGGTCATGCCCCCAAATAGTACCAAGAACATTTTGCGGACGGAGGAGAACCGGAAACCGCAGCATTGGTCAAGCCAGGACGGTGCGAGACATGTTGCAGTGGCAAAGTCGATATCGGGAAATGCACTTCAACCGCAGCGACGTTTGAGTCCTAAACCACCATTCAGGGTACCAACTCAGCTTCCAGCAACGACAGTCTCTTGATCCAACAAGAGGGTGGGCACCCATCTCTGCTTCTGGCTGGATGGGTGGTTCCTGTATGCTTGCGCTTCACGCTGCTAAGCTCGATAGGAACGCCTGCAAGGCATTCACGGAAACAGACAATCATGCGAGAACTGCCCAGGTCCTAGCTGTATCCCGCGTGCGTCCGAGTCCGTATTGAGGGACTGGAAAGGGAATGCCATTTCCTACGGGATTTGCCAGCTTCCCGGCAGCTGAGAGGTCCATACACTAGTCTCGTCACATCGCTGCTTCCCTTTCATCTTACGACCGTGGTTCAGGACCGCTTCCCTATCAATGGATGAAACCGTTGGACGAAATCGCAAAAAGTTCGGGTTCTCTCAGCGGGAGCTAGCACAGATTTCTTGACATACCTAGTCCCTGGACGAACCGTGTCAGTATATTAATGAACGTTAAATGTGATGAACATACCCTTAGCATCGATGATAGGAAAGGACGGGGCGTAGCTTGACACGATACACATTTATCGCTTAGTTGCAGGGAGCATGAAACTGGGGCCAAGCGCACAACTTTACCTGTGCCATCGGATACCAAGTAGACGGTGTGCAAACCAGACCACCCTGGAATTCAAACAGACGATCAAGACCGTCCAGGAAGTGTTTCGCAAACACGGGGTATGAGAGCTGGGATGGAGCTCCCGCCTAGACAGCAGATGAGCTCCCAATTCGCGCTAGCGCGGGTAGGTGGAATGACGTTCTATTATTTGATATCCTTGAGACCGGTGGTGCGGGGAGAACGTCTACTCTCTCTAATAAAAGAATGCTCTATGAGTCTTCTGCCGCAGCCAACTTCTGCTTGGAGAGCTCCTTCATGCGGCGGAGATAGCTGGTTCAAAAGTTAAGTGAGGCCAGTCGTAGCAATTAGAGAAAGACGTACTCGTCATATTGGCACCTGGTAGCGAAGTTCAGGTTTAGAACATCGTTTGCCAAGCAGAAACTGAGAACGCACTTCTCGTAGGTGTGGCGTTCATGGTCACACTCCCATGGTTGAAATTGTTATTCTTCCGGCAAATATTCAGAGGAACCAAGAGCCTAGTATTATGAAGCATTTTCAGAGTGAGCACGTAGCATGTGTCGATTCCGAGGGGAGCCAGTTCAACGAGGGCAGAAGTCGAGTATGGTCAGTCTGTTGGGTCGTAGACAGGGCTAATAGAGGCCACTCACGCAGAGCAGTTATCCCTCCACCCCAAGGGAATTCTGTGCTTCTTCATTTCCTCTTGGGAGAGCGTCGTCGAGGATGTCATGGTCGTACTGAGTAGCGTCGGGAGGCTTCGAGCTCACCAGGGACAACAGCGAAGGGATTCGGAGGTGACTAAGCACCATCAATCCGAAACGGGATTGCGCTACCAGGTCTTGTCGAAGAGCCTCAGAATGCTTGCAATATACATGGTCATAAGCGTAGAAATATAGCATGGTCAATATGTTAGTAATACATAGTCCCTAGAATACCACAAAAAGCCACAAGTTGAAGTGAGGTGGAGTGGAGTGGACGGAACAGCAAATGAAAGAGTGTGCGCAACAGCGTCTACACCTTCCCTTCAAACCATTTCCCACCAGCCTGGTGATGGTAGATGTGTGGGCCACAGTACGGCCGACCAGTGTAAGTTGGAACCGGGCGAGGAGGGAGTTTCTTATCCCTTGACCACAGCTTCCGCACTCCTGTAACTCGAGGTGCTGGTGGCGGTGGATAGCCAGACTGTGGGCGTAGCGAGGAGTGTGACCCGTAGTGAGAGTTGCTATTTGAGTTGAACTGATGATAGGAGCCGTTGAAGATGTTGGTATAGGACGGATGGCGTTGACGTGCGCCGACAATGTCGATGGGCTTCGAAGCCGCAGGAGGTTGTAACTCAGGATAGGCAGTACGGGGGTCGTTGCCAATAGGATAAGGCATGTCCTTTCCCGCTTCCGTCCACATGGAGTATTCCGACGCTTCATGCAGGGAGTACTGAGACGGAGCAGGGGAGAGCATAGTTTCATCGGCGGCCGGCTTGAACAGATCGTTCGAAAATGACATGTCGAGGTAATTAGAGAAGTCCCCAGTGGATGACGGCGGGGAGCATGTGTCGCCAACGAAACTTGAAGAAGGGGAGACATGAGTTGAAGCCATGATCTTGACATCGATTTTGTTCTTGCGTCGCATGAAACCACCTTCTTCTGGTGTCTTTGGGAAGGAAGGTTGAGGAGGCCGACGACGGCTGGGATAAAAATGGGGTATGAGGATCCTCTGGCGATGTCGATGGGCTGAACGAGCCATCTTCTCCTAGGGACACGGTCTTCATGCTCGAATCGCACCCAACATCGAGTGGATCCACGGAGGGGTCTGGATCTTTGTTCTCCGTAACGGCTGGAACCGGGCGACGCTGGGGTGAGGCAACAGGACGAGTAGCTGGTGGAGATGCAGGGCGTGGTGAAGGAGATGCAGCAGCCCTGTCAGCAGTTTCAGGACGAGGGCTCGTACATCGCGGCCTGGTGCCTCTCTTTCTCTAGCATGGAATGGTTTGACTCCAGCAGGAGTTGGAGGTACTGGCCTACGCATGACCGGCTTCCTCTCGGGGGTCTTGACTGCTTTGGGGGGCGCATCAACCCCCACGGACACCTGGCAAGGCTGCCTTCGAAGATCACCTTCGGTGAATAGAAAGTTTTGATCTTCTCCACCTCCTTCCGGAACCGCTGCAACGACATCCTTGTCTTCCAGTTGGGGTCCAGAACTTGGATAAGAACCTTGTTCAGGGAGCAGATAGGGAGGACCGAACAGAAGAGTTGAAGGGGGAGTGGCGATAGGACTGGAAAACGGGATCATCGACCGTGGCTGCCTTCCAGGGGTTTCGCCCGTCACCATGTTCAATAGATTATACCCAAAGACCAGACGTCGTTGGACATCGGGGAATAAGCATCCTCAGCGAACCGTCCAGACTGACATTCTACAACGTCATAAAGTTAGAGTTATTCCCCGAGAAAAAACTAAATCTAGACACACCTGGACTCATATGATAGACGCTTCCAGTACGGAACTCGACGCTGGACGTTTCTGTAGTAGCCAATCCAAAGTCACTGACGGCGATGCGATAGCCATCATCCAGGCAGAGGATGTTCTCGGGCTTGAGGTCGCGGTGGTAAACGCCCATTTTGTGAAGGTGGTCGACTGCGTCAGGAGTTGGAGAAAGACCATCTGATGGTATGATCGTTTCCCAGGTAGTAGCTCTTGTTCAGGATTTGGTGGAACAGGTCTTTGGACCGCGCATACTGCATAACGATACATAAATTGTCATCCTCGAGGACTTGGTAGAGGTCGATGATATTGGGATGGCCCGAGACGTGATAGTGGAGGGAAGCTTCCCGAATATGGGTGTTCCTTCGACCATCCGTTCGACTGAGAACCTTGACAGCAAAGGTCCTCCTCTTTCGGCCAGGTTTGGCCGTAGTCTCAACCGCCCGGTAGACGACACCGTAACCGCCGCTGCCTACAAGCTCGACAAGCTCGAGGCTGTCATTGTCGATCAAGGTGCCGGGGGGTGGGTGCGTTCCAGCCGAAGCGAACTTGGACATGACGACCTGAGGTGGTTCTCAACTGTCAGCGCCGGTGCAAAGGGCTAGATATACTTCCAACTTACGACGGTGGTGAGGGTAGGGGGGGGGGCAGGAAACGCTTGAACGGGCCCTATCAAAGTACCTGTAGTATGGTTAGTGCGTGTGCGCCACGAGGACCAGGGAGCCCACGCACCAAAATCTCGTCCCTCAACCCAGATAAGCTCGCAAGGGCCTATTAAGCTTCAATCTTCGCTCTGAAGTAGCGGACGTAGAAGCAAGGTGCGTTGAAGCAGAAGAGCAAAGCGGGCCATAGCATTGAATCGGTGGCATACTTAAACTGAATTGAGGACTCCACACCATTGTCTCGGAAGTAAGGTGTTTCGAGACGGCACAGAGACACACAGCAGTAGATGCTCCTAGAAGATGAGGCATCATGCTCATATCTTAGACACTGTGGGTTACCATTTATGTCGCAAACCTGCTGGCAATCGGGAGGACTTGGCCTCACCTGATCAGCGGGAGGACTAGGCACCGTTATGACAGGGGAAGATCTGTCAGAAGAGCCGAAGCCCATGTTTATGAGTCGGGACCGTGGCAGGGTGTGACGAGGGTGCACTGTAATGCAGCGGGAAAGGGGGTAACCGGTGATCGAAGGACGAAAACGTGTGATCGATGCCGCATATCAGGGTTGGTCAAAATTTGCATTTGGCTCTGCCTCGCGGAAGACACGCCGAACGCTGCAGGGTGCTGGAAGTGAGGCCAGGATCGACCAAGCGGCAAGACCGCCGAAACCGGAGAGGAGAACAGAAGAAGGGTCTGATGGAAGCCACATCGGGCCCTGCCACTTTGCATCCCATTACAAGGCTTATTGGTTAAGCATTCACCTGAAAACAACAACGTCGATTGGGATAAGCGGACAAAGGGAGAAAGTTACAGTGCACATCAATAGGTGCACAGACAGTAGGGCATAGGGAGGTAGTAGAAAGCCGATCACATACTGATCAATACATCTTGACTAGAAGTCCTTCTTGTGCGTCTAGATTGCGGTTCAGCGCATCATTGACATTGAGGTATGACGCCACGAATTCCTCCCCGAGAACTTGACGCAAGACGGTATTCAAATGGAACTTCTCGCGAGCTTCTGCGATGTTGAGCGGGAGCCTTTGGTTGATACCGTGCGCGTCCCGTTCCTCTGCAGACATCTCTACAGCCGAACGGCTAACTTCAATGGGCTTCTGCGAGAGCTGTTGGCCACTTTTAAGGCCAATGCCTCCTACACCAAGCATCCCAGCAAGCACGAGGTAAGGGTTTGCCGTCCCATCGATCGTCTTGAGTTCGAAATTGCGGTCTTGGGCGAATGCGGGTTACACACGCGCAAAGGAGTTTCTCGTGATTCGGACCCCCAACACGCATAGGTTCCTCCTGACCAAATTCCGTCTACCATCCTGCCATAAGAAGCCGTGGTTGGGTAGTTGATGAAAACCAAGGATGGAAGATGCTCGATTAGGGCAGCAAGGAATGATGCCTCACAAGCTCGCAGCTTGAAGTCAGAGACCTGGATGTCGTCCTGTGATGGGGCAGTGGAATTGAACAGAGAAGTGAAGGTGTGAACCACTGCCAGCCGAGTCTTGATGCAATCGAGGAACCAGGGTGGCTCGTAGGCCATGCTTGTCGCGATGTTGTAGATGGTTTCACGAGTGTGAACCAGAGCGTCTGCTCCGCTTGAAGAGGGGGGAGTGGGCCAGTTACAATCTCGTATTGCTTCGGAGCTGCTTCCGCGTGATACACTTGTAACTCGATGCCAGCGATATGGCAGAGCGTCAGCGATTTCTTCCATGACGGTTGTCTCGACGGACCCCGTGTAGAGGGCCGAAGAGACCGAATAGGCATGATTGTTCTTCGCTTCCTCCTTTGAGCCCAGGAGAATGAACTCGGTTTCGTATCCCACCAGAGAGTTCAACCGATGAGACCTTGCGAAGGTCTTCGACGACTTTGGCGAGTAGAGTGCGAGGACAGAGGGGGTACGGTCAACTCTCGGCCGGGAGAGGAGGCCTTCTCCTGGAAGAATCCCATAACGCTTGCGTGACGCGGTGCATAAGGACAAAGTTTGAGGGAGCTCATATCAAATACGTAGACGTATTCGCCTGCGCTTCCAAAGCCTTCCGCTATCGAAAGCACAACGAGGCCCAAGGCAACGCAGGCGACGTTGATCCCTGGCCTTTGTGCCTGCAGGTGCTTCTTGAAATAAGCGATCGGTAGAAACGCGGAATCGGACGAGGTTCGTCAAGTCGAGCCATTGGACTCGAACATAAGCGATACCCCTCTGTTCGAGCTCATCCGCGACGAGAATGGGAGAACGCTGAGAGGGTTCGTATAGAACTCCCTGACGTGGTCATGTCCTATAGGTGGTCATTAGTAACTGAATGAGACCACTGCCAGTAAACCCCTATGAGGGAAATGCGGATCGAAATGGCTTCAATTCAGTTTACTTACCGTGCTCAGTACAAAGACAGCTGCCAGTGAGAGGATGAAGGAGCAATTTGGGCCAGTGTTCTTCTTATCCTTCACAGGCCGCCTTTGGTAAGCGTGGTGATGAGCTTCTATACTCTGTCAAAGCCCATTAGGCAAATGTGACTCTGAAAATAGGGACCATTCATCAGGCGACGAGGCTCAGCGCTCAGGGTGGGCACACCACTTCGACCGCGGATGTCGCGTCCGGGCGAGTTTGCGCCAAGCAGTGGATCTGGTTAACCTAGAAATAGTCTAGCAGGTAAGAACGGGCCATATGCCCTACCAATCAGAGAGAGAAACTGCTCACATTATATATGAATGAGGCAACGATATTACAGAACAAGAGGCGCATCGGCATAATCAAGTCGATCCACGTCACCAAATACTGGCAAATAGGCGGGCGCTTATGGACTCCTGTCTGCCATTTCGCATACCTGGCCAATTGCAATCCTATGTGCGGATCAACTAAACAGCACTAAGGTCCTTACCTTTGATTCGAGAGTCCCCTAGTGAGTCCCCCCTTTATCATAGGCTCTAATCTTCGCGCATTTGAGAGAAACCTTGCATGAACATTAGCTAGTGAGATCACGAAGATCCGGTATCCCAGGAGAACTTCAAGAGGCTCTAGCATAAGAGACGTCACTACAGTCACCCACGAATCACAACCGAGCTCACATAGCTCAGCGATGATCCCAGTCTTTTCCTACGGAGCCGCCAAAGCAGTGGTCGACATTGACAGATACAACTTGAAGAACCCATAGGTTCTCCGCTCTCCACTCAGATGGTTCAATGCGGAGCTCAGGTACCTTCGTCCGTAATGGAGCAGAATTGTGCCAAACTGGATGGTCGATTGTTGAATATAGATGTCTACTACAAAACAAATAAAGATAGAGGTATTATGAGAGTAAAATACGCACCCATTAGTACAGATAATCAGATCTTTTTCCTTCGCTTCCAGGTCCTGGTCCAGCGCATCGTTGATGTTGAGATACGCGACCTTGAACTCATCGCCCAAAACCTCCTGAATAACGCTATCGGATTCGAAGTACTTCCGAGCTTGTGCCAGGTCCAAGGGAAGCCTTTGATTGACTCCAAGCTCCTCCCGCTCCTTGCGTGACATCTGAGCTGCGCTGCGCATGCCCTGCAGCGGCCGTTGGGAAAGCACCTGAGTCTTCTTTACACCAGTGGCCCCTACACCAAGGATCCCCGCCAACGCGAGATAGGGGTTTGAGGTGCCGTCCATCATCTTCAGTTCGAAGTTGCGGCTTTTGGGGAACTGTGGTTGCAAACGCGGAGGGGAGTCTCACGATGCTCGACACCCCAACAGACGTAGGTTCCACCAGACCAGATGCCATCCTCCATCCGCCCATACGAGGCGGTTGTTGGATAGGTTAGGAGGGCGAGTGCTGGTAGGTGCTCGAGGAGAGCAGCCACGAACGAGGCTTCGCTACTTCGTATCGAAAGCCCATCCATGGCAAACTCGGTTTCCTTCGCACTGGGATCGGTGGAATGAAGCGAGAAGTGAACGTGGGCACCGTTGCCACTCGTGTCCCTGGTCAGTCGTGGGACAAGGGTTGCGCGAAGGCCATGTTTATGAGCGACGTTGTAGATGATTTCGCGAGTGTGGACCAGGGCATCCGCCGCTTCCAAAGGAGGAAGGGGACCGGTAACAACCTCATACTGCCTCCTGGCACCTTCAGGATGGTACATCTCGAGGTCGATACCCGAGGCTGTGAGTGCATCCGCGATCTCTTCCATGACAGTCGCCTGGACAGACCCGCTGTAGATAGCAGATGAGCTGGTCCATGCGTGGGTGGTTTTGATAGGCCTTTGGTCCTCATGCGGGTCGAGGAGGAAGAATTCGGACTCGAATCCGACCAAGAACTCGATGGATAGTGCCTTGCTAATGTCGTTTACGACCTTGGACAGCAGTCCGCGAGGGCAGAGAGGTACGCTTAGACCTGCGCTAGGTGAAGGGGACTCTCTCTTCGAAGTAGCCCATAACGCTCGCATGCCGTGGCGCATAAGGGCAGATTTTGAGGGAACCAAGATCGAGGACGTAGGCATATTCGCCGTCGCTCCCAAAGCCCTCGATGATAGTACCTCCGACTCGCCCAAAGGCAAGCTTGGTGACGGAGATACTAGGCTTCGGGGACTTAAGCAGCTTGCGGAAAAAGGATATAGGCAGGACACGCAAACGAAGGGTGTTCGTGATGTCAAGCCATTGGACGCGGATGTAGGCGATGCCCTGCAGTTGCAGATCATTTACCGCGTTGGGACTAGGAGTGCGCGGAGGGTGAGAGGGTATACTCGATAGAGGTCATTTCTGTTGCAGTGATACATACCTTCAACAGAGTGGACCTTTATAGGTTTACCTCCGTTATAGACGATGCATACCAGAGCAGAGGTTCCCTGGGCTAACCCTTCACGCCCCACGTCGGGACGAGGGAGTGAATTGACTCCTCGAGCCTGTTCCAAAAAAAGGCCCAGGAGACGAACAGTACGTCAAAATGTCACCTTTGTGGTCCGGTCAAGCCACAGAAACGCTTCGAAGTCATGCGAGTCGGGGCGACTTGGGGCTACCCAGGAGAACTTCCACGAGTGGTCAATGGGCGTTCGAGCTTCCATGAGGCCCCATTGCGTGCTCATAGGGGTGTCTATTACCTCGATATTGCCGTCACCGTCTAGATAAGAAAAGCAGATCACCCAAGGTGAACCTAAGTTGAATCGACAGAGCGTCGGGCCGCAGCGATGTTGAGAAAGGCTTGAAAGCGACTTGATCTAGTCGCCTTCATGCCTGGATTCGGAAAATATTAATCCAGATGCTTCAGTGTACCATAGCACTGATCAGGATGCAAACATAGACCAAGAACCTCAAGTTAGTCTGCGAGGCAGACTGGCAATGGCAGTGCAGCATTATTTGCACTCGCTTGACGCGTCGCGTTTGGTGGTGTCGCGTTCGAGCATTTGGTGCTTTACTAGCAACAACGACTTGTACAAAGCAACTCTGGGGCAACAGCAGGCCTGAAATCTACAGTGAGAGGATTCATGGCGCATTCCTCGCAGACTCCCCACCGCACAACCCCTGCGTCGCATCTCCCAGGGGTCCTTGTTTCGCCTTTCTCGTTCAGGGGCATATCCAGATGCGCCTCACGGCCTCGGGTTCCTGGAACCCGCCATGACTGAGTTCCTGGATGAGGCGGAAGCTCTCCAGACCAATTTGGAAGGCATAAAGAAGCTCAGCGACTCCCTGGCGACATTTAATGAGTCGTTCGCGAGCTGGCTGTACGTTATGAACATGAACGCTCTAACAACCGATTGGACACAGGTAAACGGTTCATAGTAAAGAAACAACCGGTTGAGGCTGATAAACTTTCGTTTTAAGGACACCCACAGACGCTTCCTTCCCGATGTATCTCAGGAAAGAGCAGGTTCGTTACTGTTGGTTGTGCTTTATCTTACCCGGAGAGGGTTGCTAGGGAATGTTGATCGTGGCTTGCACATCGCACAACCTCTGATCTGGCTCATACTTTCCTTGTCTATTCAGACATTGATCTGGTTCATCTCCTTTGCCCCATCTTCATCCGCCTACCGAACCTCGAATGTTAAGGTGCTACGGCAGAACGACAGGCAAAGGAGACTGCAGAAGCTCTGCAAAGAAGCGCAGGCTGAGGAACAGTCAGGCTAGAGAACGAAGCCCGACAAGCTGCGGCAGATTCGAACAGCTATGGTCCGAGATGACTGAAGTGGGACACGACCTATATGGCCAACACACACCACTACGAACCGCCTCAAGCTCTCACCAAAGAAAGAAATCTGCCGTAAAAGGCAAAGATGAGCGTGAAAGAGAAGAAGGAGAGAAGGGCAAGTCGCGCCATCTGACAATGGTCGTATCTGACTAGCGTCCTTTTAGCTGGAATTGGACAGAATAATTTCTTGCCTTCCTCTCGAGTTCCGAGGAAGTGAACCAGTGAGTAATCTCTTCCCAAAGGCAAACATCTCCCCCAACTTCTCCTAGGCTCTTCGTCGTAACATGGAGTCTGTGATCGAGGGCCTAATGAACGCGCCTGGGAATAAAGTAAAACGTGGGTTATTGTTGTTAGCCATCCACGACGTATCACTCACGCAGGAGCTTAGTTCCTGATCTCATAAAACCCCCTGACTTGAATCAAGCGTAGGGTGAACAAGTGCTTGATTGCGTTGGTAAATCGTAAGGCCGTTCAGAAGGACAATAGCACAGTGGGGTCGTCTCGCCGCCCGTTCCTACCGTCCTCTAATGCCACTGCACAGGGTACTGTAGTATATAAGTGGATCGGTATACCCTGATTTGGGCACGGCATCCTGCAATATCAGCATTTGCATTTCCCGATTTGAACCGCTTCAGGACATCTTCAATAAACTACGAGTGGTGAGTGCCTCAAGTCTTGGCAGTCGCAGGATAGCCATCTTTTCCAGAAGATATCCGACAGTGGCATAACGACTACACATGACCAAGGTTTGTGTCGAGGGTGGGGAAAAGACGGTATACCAAGGACACGGGCCTCCGACATTCTTCTCAGGTTGATACTCGGGGAAAGTGTGAGCGTAAGGTATAAACCCAGTTAAAGGTCCTGAGACAGCTCCCAGTCTGCACTTCATATTCCGGTCGCACCACAATGAAGGCAAATCTATGCTCTGTTCGTTTCCTGCCTATTCGTTCCTGCCTTTGTTGCAGCGCAGAGCTCTTTGGGGGTGCCCCTTTTGGGACAATGTACGCCTAACCTTTGCTCTGCACTCTCGTATAGTGTTCCTAACGTTGTTTAGGTGGCGGAATTGGCTACACGGGGCCAACTCAGTGTGCCCAACCCAAAGTCAGTGCAGGCTATTCCGCGGATGTAGAGATGATCGTTGCTGATCGACCATGCTAGCTTTCCTCAGGTTGTTATCGAGTGCAAGGCTCTTAGTACCCGTGAGTATCTTCAAGTGCGATCAAAGAGGTCGAGGTTGATACGGGTCCAAAAGACTTCTCCCAATGCCAGGACATCTCCGATCGTACCTGTATCAAGGTCGCATGCAAGTGCACCGGTTGGATTACGTTACAGAATGGTACACAGGCCCTGAACCTACGAAGTGGCCGCTTGTGCAAATGCGTGCGTGTGGCCCTCCTCAGCAACTCCTACCCTCGCCCCGACTTCCACTTTCATTGGCACTACCAAGCCTACGCCATCCTCTTCCTCGCAAGTAATTTATCCATATTAACCCCACCCTCTCCTATCACCACGAGCAGCGCTGCCCGGCAACTGTCTGCCCCAAGACCTGCAGCTCTCCTGCAGGATCTTTCTCCCAGTCGTCGACCGTATTGACGCCGGGAACTGCAAACCGTCTGCGCGCATGTTTCTGCCTTTGCCCGATTTGGGATTGCTTTCTGCCAACCGCCTGCGGTATTTGTCCCGGTGATTTCTGGGGCATGCTCAGCCTGCCACATGCTCGACACCACTCAGAACCCTTCTTGACCCCACTGCAAAGCCTACTTGGCCATGGACCAGTCGGTATTACAACACGGCCTTCCTGGAGGCGGAGAATGTGGTCCACTGGCATCAAGAGACCCAACCAGC
This sequence comes from Coprinopsis sp. MPI-PUGE-AT-0042, assembly GCA_020736565.1. Lineage (NCBI taxonomy): Eukaryota > Fungi > Basidiomycota > Agaricomycetes > Agaricales > Psathyrellaceae > Coprinopsis > Coprinopsis sp. MPI-PUGE-AT-0042. The sequence continues at coordinate 759,107 of JAHBOF010000024.1, read as the reverse complement.
AGACATTGGGACGACTTGGAGGAAGCGTATTGCGATGCCTGAGGTCAACCCAGAACTGAGTTTCGACCAACAGTTTTCCTTTTACATGAATGACTTTCTCTCTGTAATAAGTAGCGAATGCTTTCAAGAGTAGCTTCCGTTTTCTAGGCTTGGCACAAGAGCCCAAATTAAGCGCGCCTTAATTAGCGGCGCGGCCGATGCCGCTATCAGTTTCAAGCGTGCCGGAGCCTTGCCCTCCTCTTGCCCCCCACGCCCGCACTGACCTCGCAGGATGCCCTCCAAAATGTCCGAACCTCCAGATACAAGGATTGGGCTCGCCTTACCACTCGTACCTCCGTCCGCGAGTGGCACTTCCAGCAACTCGTCGTTCGCCGTCTCGGAGACAAAGCATCCCGAATTCTACTTTTCCGATGGCTCTATCGTCCTCCGGGTGCAGGGAACTCTCCTAAGAATACACCAATCCGTTCTTGGAAGGCATTCAGATGTCTTTGGTGGAATGTGGGGATGTCCTCAGCCTGAAGGGGGTTGAGCTCGTTGATGGCTTGCCCAGTCGTCGATCTTCATGACGATATGAAGGATGTTACTGATACGATGTGGGCGGTCTACGACTCTTTGTGAGCTCCCTTCTTGACGGATTGCTGCTTTCAATTCATCCAGGGCGATAGCCATTTTGATTCTTTAGATCCACTCAAGAGCTCTTTGGGTGACCTCCTGACCTTTGTCTCTGGCGTCCTCAAAATCAGCACAAAGTATAATAGGGTCAAGCTCCGCCGAAAGTGCATCACGTTGCTCTTAATCAAGTTCCCGAACACGTTTGAGAACTGCACCCAACTCTTGCAGAGCAACTCCAAATATGATTCTCCAGAAATCATTCGCCTTATCCGTCTTGCACGACAGACCAATGTGCCAGAGGTCCTTCCTTGGGCATACTACCTCTGTACAACACATGTCTGTAAGCGATATCAGAAGAACTCTGTTCTCACTGGGAGGACAAGGCACTTTGTCTAGCTGGCAAAGAGCGCCATATGGCAGGCGCAAAAGACCTACTCCAACTCTGTCTTATTCACCTTCACACCTGCCTCACAGTGTGCGAGCTCATGCCAGACACGGCTCTTGAATGCTGTCCCTGGTACCCAGCATATCTGGATCTGGTGCGTCTTCGTCTCTACTGATGGGCATGTCCTTCGAGAGGCGGATGAGATGCGCCAGTCCCCCGCATCCTCTTGGCGAGTTTGACGATGGGCCAACTTGAAGCAGCAGATCTGCACGAGGTGCATGAATCACCAGGTTTCGCTGCACAAGATCGGGCGACAGAAGATATGGGACGCACTCCCGACCTACTTCGAACTTGGGGACTTGGGAGGACATTCGTCGAGATCAAACTCTTGATTCCTTCCGTTCTGCTCAGATTCTCTGGCCCTGTTCTTCGATGCCATGTCTTGTCCCAGTGATAACCCATGTTTTACTATTGACCTGATTAATTCGACCGTACAATACAGCAGCGAGCGAGATGATAGAAAGAGTGGCGGCAGTTAGTCCATATTTGAAGGCAATGTACACGTCAAAGAAACAGAAGGCGTAATGAAAGCGTCCCAGGTATAGCAAGTCAGAAATCACTAGATGCGCTGGTATAGGCGCCGCGCTTGAGTCAGGTTTTAGTATTGTCGTTGGAAGGAAGCCTGAGAGTACTGAGAAGGATATGGATTGTGGCCATAGCCAGTGTTCTGTTGCTGTGGAATGTACTGGTGATTTGGGTGATAGTTGTTGCTTGAGAACGAAGTCTGACTCCAGTTCTGGCTGTGGTTGGTCTGCCTGAGTGGCACGAACGAGGTTTGGTCTGCATCATGAGCAGCCCTGCCGTCGCCGTAAGCGGCGCCACCAGCGACGTTGGCCATTGAAGGTCCTCCTCCAAGGGGCCCATAGCGGACGGTGTCTGCAGCAGTCGTAGTAGTTGCAGCAGCTCGTCGTCGTCGAACCACGAAGAAAGCGATGGCAGCGATGATGGCAAGCAAAGCGGCACCACCAGCTGCAAACCCGATGATGGCACCCATACCCAAGCCGGAGCTCTCGGAAGATCCAGAATTTGTGTTTCCATCCCCGCCACTATTTGTGCTCTCCGGCGAAGCCTTGCCTGAGGCTCCATCGACAGAAACGCTTTGAGGAAGAACACTGGCGTCTTGGACGGGCTGCGGGCCCACCTGACCGTTCCCAACGATCACATAAGTCCCGTTGCTAGGAATGCCATTGATCGTGACATAGACAAAGGCGGGTCCGGGTTGGAAGAGGTTGGTATTGGGAGGCATCTGGCCGACATGGAGTGTAATAGTTCCCTCCTTCTTCACGGTGTAGGTATGATCGAGCTGGAGGAAGCGCTGGCCCATGTTCATGGCGTGCGTTGTGAATCCAGGACGGATGACGGCCACGATTGCGCCCTTTGCAGCATCGTTGGCTGACCCGGAGAATTGATCAGCTGCGATGGTGATATCGAAGGGATCACCTCCGTATGAGAGAGACTTGGGGATGCCTTGGGGTTTGGGTCGGACGGGTGCACGGAAATAGGGAGGATAAAAGATTCGGCATCATAGGTGGTCTTGAAGGTGGTTGTCAGTGTAACATCGACGTTCGGGTTCGAGCCAGCGACGATAACTGATGCATCAGGGAAGCAACAACGACGGATGAAGGTACATGCGGGAATGGTCGAGGCCCTCCAGACCTTGCGACTTCCATCGACTTCCAATGTGGTGCATTGGGGGTCGTAGATGGCGGGAGTATAAGACGGGGCCGATGGCGAGAGATTCACCGGCTGGCATGTCTGAAGGATCTGGGACGAGGGCGATAGACTTGGCGTAACCAGCAGTCCCGTTGAGTGCGCCGTTCATTACCAGGAGATTGCCGTCTGGAAGGAATAAGGAATTGGCCCATGGTCCAGTCCCTCGAGCATATCGTCGTCCTGTTCATACACAGGCTGTCGCCTTCCATCATGGGCTCGGGAGTGATGCGTTGGTCAAGTCTGTGGGATGCAGGGCTCTCCCAGACTAGGATTCGGGGGTATGCGAAGTCAACCCCACTGTTCATCTAGTCATGTCCTGACCACCGCAGAAGAGAATGGTCGGATTGTATTTATTGGCGGGGGTAAGGGGGAGCATGGCGACGGCTCCAGACGCGGGATAAACTCGCACAACGCCCTTTGGCATATCTGGCAGTGGGAACTCCTGATTCTGATCATAGTCCCAGAGAACTGCATTCATGTTAGTCAGGCGCCAGCCGACGGAGGAGAGCTTAAGACTCACTCGTCGAAACGTTTGCCTGCAAGAACATCCTTCCGGATGCATCAAGAATGCATGCACATAGGCATTTAGTCCTGAAGTCCTGGTCAAGAAAGGAGAGGGGACGGGCGTCGCCTCGGTTGGGGAAGAATTCGAAGGAGTTTTGGGATCCTCCACCATCTGGCTCGTTGTTAGGATAGTTCCTATTGATGTATCCTCCTGCTGTGAATCCACCAATCATGACAATCGTGCCATCGGCCAGGTGACTCGGGCGGTTGAATACCATCGAGGTGTCGCGGCAATCGCAAGCACTGATGCATCATCGAACCATCGAACAACTGAACAGAGTTGAAATCGTCGCCCTCAATACATGGGTCCAGGATACGGATGGCTTTCGCCCGTCGAAATCTTGATACTCTTGATCCCACAGAGGTCCGGAGCCATCTGGGGCTGCCTGGTCTCCATCTTTGCCACCCCGACCAACTGCAGCGTTACCACCAAAAGTCGCGAAAGAGCCATTGGGAAAGTGCATTCCAGACGCACAGAAGACATTGGATGGCACGTCCATGGGGGATTGATTGTCTTGTATTGAGATCCCTGAGTGTTGCCAGGCAGTCTGAGTCACAGTCACCGACCCCGCAGACCATAGAGAGCTTACCAAACAGAGGCCCATGCTGGGTGGTTGTTAATCCTCACAGCGTTGTCTTCAGCCTTGTCCATGATATACACCTTCTCTTCGTTCCCTACAAACATCTAGTTCGGGCATCAGGGCCAATTTGAACAGAGATAATGTCTGGAAACGCACCATCATCGCGCTACACCTGTGTGACCACCATCTTCGAAACCGCCAGGTTGGCTGCCAGCAACAGGGGACAGCAAAGCCAAAGCTGAGGGCTAGCAGGGGCGCGGGGAGGATCATTCTGGGTGTCGACGCCTGGACGAAGCAACCAGCTGCAGCGGCGCAAGGCGCGAAGATTGGGGGGAGAAAAGGTTATGGGAAAAGCTTTTTGAAGAACAACACAGGGCTTTTGGGCAATGGATTGACCTGCCCGCGATGGCAGTGCTATTGATTGTCTTTTGATGTTGCCAGGGCATCTGGACCCGTGTCGACACAGTCGCGTGCGGTCGCTCGGGGAAAGGGGCATTTAGTCCCACGCAGTATTAGCGGAGGCACATCCAGTCAAGCCTTGGTCAAGTCTGGATGCTTGGCCAGGCAGAATCGCCATGGCGTATGTACATCGTACAACAATCGACGAGTTAGCTGATTTTTCTGGACACAGCCCAACGCGGGGAACATCGGGAGACTCGGGGTGGTATAAAAGATACGGCGCTAAAGATAGAATCAATCGAAAGCATCATAGCAAGGACGAATCTGGATGGTTAGTCAGTGAGAAGTTCAGAAGCCTAGTGAATATACAACTCAACAAAAGAAGACTTCACGGAATTCAGTGAATTCGCGCAAAGGGATAGCCCAAAGAGCTGGTGCCAAGGGGCCGTGTTGCACAAAGGGAAGGACATGTATTCTGGGATCGTCATGCGAAACCAGCTTTCTGACCGCTTCTAATGTCTCCAACACAATACCTGCATGTCCTGCGATGACAAACTCTAACCTCTCTAAATGTTGGGGAAGGGATTTGTCGGGGCGCTGGGATACAGCTAGCTGATGTGCTGCGAGACCACTTGCTGACACAATTCTCCTGAACACCCTCATAGATGGGTGAGTCAAGACGTCGTCGATTTCTTCATCTCTCATGAAAGATGCTATGCTGGTGAAAGACTGTATACTTGGGTGCTGGTCTAGGTCGCTGGGCAGAAAGGGACCATGCACGGGGCCAAGCGTAATGTGGACTAGGGAGGAGGGTACGACATGTTCCAATGGCGTCCATTCATATTGGGGCAACCCTCTGATGGTCATTCGCTCTAGTTTTGACCACTGTCGAAGGAGCTGTAAGACGATAGTGCAGGGCCAGTCTGTGCGATGGTAGCCCAGATCAGACACATCTGCTCTGCCGATGTTGCCAATGAAAACACTTTTGACCAGCCGAAAGCGTCGCGATAAACGCTTGTTCGAAACGTCGTGTATTCGATGGAACAAGACAAGCTGCTCAGACCGGGAAAACGAGATGGAATGATAGTGCAGAGGCAGCAGCCACTTGTGGACCGTGCGACATGTCGACAAGAGGATAGAACTTGAGCACAGCGAGTCCAGAAGTGCCAAAACCATCACTAGGATGACTTTAGCGCCCATGAGGTGAGAGAATAATCTTTTGTTTACCCTACGACACTGAGATTCTGACTGTGATAAGCCATGGTAGACTTACATTGCAAATGACTTCCATGGGCAGTACATCACTATGGCTGTTAATGACTAGGTCCTCCGCAGAGGTAGACATTTTCAGATTTTCGCAGCAAAGCGCCTGGAGGGTGGAGGAAAGCAGAATTGGGATTCTTCGTCGGCGCTTGCGGGTCCGTGAAGGATGTCAGCAGGATGATGGCAATGACGGCAGCGTCGAACCCCTTTTTCGTTTCCAACAACCATCGTCGTCGTCGTCGATCCTGCTCAACACTGGCACACAATAGCTCATGATACAGATATGCACTGCAGAGAATGGACAAGTCTTTCAGGTTGGTGGGTCATCACAAGGACGTTGAGTTCGCTCAAGCCTAATATTTCGTTCAGACCAAGGCATCCCTCAGAGACATTGAGAGGTTCGCGAGATTCAAGGCTCTTCGGTACCTTGTGAGCCATGCTGAGCGCCTTCTAATAGAACAGGGAGTCTTGAACAGTTCCTACACGATGAAATTGGCATAGACCATGACGCAGTCATCGCATACATCTCCAACGGTCAGCGCTTGACGAACGGGAACATCAGGGAGTTGGCTGGGACCCAGGACCAGGTAAGACTACCTTGAGCGTATCTGGGTCCTTTACATCTAACCCGATGGGCAGACCATATTCGTATTCAACAAATACTACCTGGACTACGACCTTGACGAGGTATTACGAGACCTGCGGCATGAGCCCCAATTCCAACCACCAATTGAAGGTATGCGTTGTTATATGGGCTTTCCTATGACCATTCTGACAAGTGTAGACGCCGTCCTCTGCAACACCTCCTCAGCGACACGTTCAATTTGCTGCAACATGCATTCGAGACGCCCATCGCCACCACGAAGGGCTTGTGCAAGTGCAACGAGCTCTGCTCTATCAACACGAAGCCCTACGGATAGGGACAACCGCCCTTGACGCCCACGTACTGGCTGTCCTGGATAGTTTTGAAGGGGTTTCTGTCAACGCAAAACGAGAACTCGAACGACAAGGGGGCCTGTTGGCTGGACTTGACGGCCGATTTGGAGCTCATCAACCGGGTGGCTTTGCACGTGGAGTTCATGTCCCCCGCAGTCCGCAAATCCATCGAAGCAGGGGAGTCAAAGCACCGGACATTGGGGGACTATGTGTCAACGGTGAAGATGAAGCAAGTCGCGGACGCATGCTCCAGGACTCATGGTACGTGTGCTTACGTCCTGCAAGCGCCCATGCTAATCATAGTGCGTAGACGATTTGAAGGTCCGCTTCGAGCAGGTCGAGTTGGCAGTGTCCAGAGTCAAGGAAGGGTCCTGATATCATTCGGGCGTCCCTCGACGAGATCAAACTCCTCCAGGAGGCTGAGGCATGCGTGAGACGGTCCCAAGAGACGCTTGACAAGATTATCGAAAACAGTGCCGCTGTCGAGAGCCCGGCAGCCAACTTGGATACAGTCTTGGGGAACTACGGCGCTTGGATGACTCTCATCGACAGGAAGTGCAAGCAATATCAGATATCAAGGTGCGTTTACTTCCTATCCGAAATTCCTGTATTCATTAACGATAAAGCCCAGAATGCGTACAATCAACAAATGCTATCAACCCTGCGTCGCATAAGCCTCCTCAACAACGACATCGTTCAGGTACCACCTCACCTGGCCTCACTCAAGCAAGCTTCAGGAACAAGAATAGTTTCGCACACATTCAGAGGCTGCACAACATGCTCTATGCGTATGTGGCAACAGTAATTGAGATCGTTCGAAGGAAGGAGTTTTGTAAGAACCTCTCTCTTCGCATGATTTTGTGTCCTGTCTCATCCTAACTCTCAACTCAGCACGATTCTTCTACCAAAGAGCTCAAAGCATTCTCGAGGTGATGGCCAAGTTCTCGTACGTTCCATAACTACATAGTTCGGACGTTTTTTCTCACTGGCTCTACAGCGCAAGCGAGCGGAAACGGCGTCAAGTTTACCGCAGCGAGGTCCACGGCCAGCTCCCGTTCGAGACTAGAGGTCTAGACGATCCCATTTCCCACCATCGATTTCTCCCCTACTGGGAGCACCGACTTTACCTACCTCTCTGGAACGGGCTGACGTCGAAGGTCTGCTTCAGATCCTAGACGACCTCGAACGCTATGCCCGTGCCAAACCCGACTCGATTGCCCTCGATACCATCCTCGAATGCCGAGATAATATGCAACGACTGATCCTCAAGATGGATAACCTAGAGGCTGGATTTGACAAGATCGCTGAGAAGTCGAGTGGGGTGAAATCTGCACAAGATCTATGCAGAATTGCTGATTCATGTTCTAGTACTCTCCGCTTCTCGGCTCACGTCGTCACGCAGGCGCTGTAAGTAAACAAATTTGTTATCTCGGCAATTTCTTGATCAAATGGCCTTTAGCTCTCGAAGCCGATGAACAAGCTTACCAAGCCCTCCTCGACGAGCTACGGGCTACAGAAGAGGCCAAAGAACGCCAGGCTGCGATATTCAGTGAAGAACGGCGGACTATGCAAGGCGAGATTCAGCGCCTCAAGCGCTCCCTGGACGAAACGGGATCGCAAAAGCAGCAGGAATCTGAACGGCACAGCCAGCTGGAGCGAGAGCTGCGCCAAGCTCGAGCCCACGCAGAAAGCGAAGCCACGGCTCGGCGTATCATCGACGAAAGAAACCAGGATCTAGCAAAGGAGATTGAAAACCAACGTCTCGCACTCTCCAAAGCTTTCACCGACGCCGCAGAACAATCGAAGGGTGTGGAGCGCATGAAACAAGAGCTGACCCAAGCCAAAGCCGAGTTCGAAGAAGTCAAAGCGCTAGAAAGTCGGAATTCGGCGAAGGTTGCGGCCTTGCTCGAAGAACAAGGCAACACGCTTCGCAAGCTGGAAGAAGCTCGGTCGAGAGGAGAGGATTTGGAAGCGCAGATACAGGCGGCCAGAGCTGAGAGTGACGATGTGCGACAGGCGTTGAAGGATACGAGCAACGAAAAGGAGCGGCTTTTGAAGGTTCAGGCTTCCGAGCACGACCGCATAATCCGCGACCATATCGCTGAAGCGGATGGCGATCGTGCTATTTTGGAACGACAATTGTTCGAGCTCAAAACGACCCAGGACTATGCGGAACGGCAAGTCAAGGACCTCCGCGCCGAAATCGAAGTCGCGAACTCTGATGCTTCAGGCCTTCGGGAGGAGTTGCAGAGGGTGGAGATTGAGCTGCGGGACGCTAAACATGTCGAAAGGCTGCTTCGCGAAGATATTAAGGCTGGCAGAGCTTCTCAATCTGATTACGAACGTCGACTCGAAGACGTCAGTCGGCTAGTGGCGCAAATCCTCGACGTTGCGATCAGCTTCCGTAACACGCAGGTCAAGGCTTTGACAGCAGCTCAGGTCATGTCTTCGCTCCCGACTCCCGGAGTGAAGCATGGGGGTCCAAATGTCATGGACTCGATGATGGCCTCTGGAATGCGGCATCACGGTGTCATGGCCGAGACAGGAGAGCCTTCCCCTATCGACCCCCTCTGACCCATCTTCTGCTCTCGAATTCTCCGGGAATTCGACCACGACCACTTTTTAGAAGCAATTCACAAGACGGGTTCGACTATTAAGAAGTGGCAGAAGCAGTGCAAAGAGTACCGAGAGCGCGCCAAGGGGAAGATTTCGTTCAGGAACTTTGCGAAAGGAGACTTAGCGCTCTTCCTTCCTACACGAAATTCGATATCGAAGCCATGGGCCGCCTTTAATGGTATGTATTGTTTTATCCTTTAGGAGCTGGGTTCTGATAAGCCGTGACTTTCAGTGTCATTTCCGCATTACTTCCTGCAGGCCACTGGTCATCTTGCTGAGCAACTGAAGACGAGAGAGTGGATCGTCGCAAGGATTACTTCGATAACCGAGCGGGTGGTGGACCAAGCCGTAAGTGGCCTCTTTTACAGTGTAAACAGCCAAACCCAATGAGCACCTAGGATCCCTCAAGTAACCCATACGGGCTCGGCGATGGCGTCAAGTATTACATGTTGGAAGTTGAGGACTGGACCCAGCCCAGCCAGAACAAGAGGAGGGTATCGTCAAGGAAGGTGACTGCGATGGAGAAGGACCACAACGATATTTCGCCTTCTGCCTTGGGCATGTTGAGGACAAGTCCTCCAATGCCCACGAATGCACTACCTGTAGAAGTGGAGGACAAATTTCACCTGTCAAATGCCTATCCCGCCCGTGGGCGGTCGAATTCATCTCCCGCTGCTCGCCCATCCTCCCTTTCTCGACTACTGGCCCAAGCTTCCCCAATACAGGACGGTCTTTCTGCAGAACCGCCAACCGTAGAAGGCCCTCAGCGTGGAGAAGACTCTCCTTCAATGCCAGACCCAGAACCTGCAGAACCTTCAATTCCTGAGCCTTCGGTTGCTTCCTCTGTCCCCGAGGCCGCTGTTGTCAGTCCTCCTGCCGAGTCTCAGGCCGTAACATATCCAATATCTCCACCTCCCCAATCGCCCTTCTCAATTCACCGACTCTCTTCCCCGCCATCTGGCCACTGGACAACCATCACCCCTCAGGCCAGGATCGAGAGCGTCGCGCATTTCGTCCACATCGCGGTTCTCGCTGGGGCGGAAGCCAACGCTAGGTGTCGTCGCATCTGGAGGCCCCAGTAAGGCCACTGCAACAGTAGCTGTTGCCCTTGCCGACCAGCTCGTTCCTGAGTCTCCGTCAACGTCCAATGATGGGAACCCGTTTGTCTCTCCGATAACACCTTCCCCAGACGATTCAATATCTGAGGCCCTGGCAAATGCAATGGAACCTAACCATCGACGACGCACGGCGTCCCCGCATGTCGCAAGGGCACCCCCTCTTACCGCTGCATCTTCGCAAAGTACGGCGCATCAGCAACCTATTCGGCCGACACCGACAACCGCAACAAGCACTCTCGCGAACCTCGCAAGCAGCTGGGGCGTGCCTTTTGGCCGGAAACGGAGGAGTGAGCCTGTGAATCGCTCCGCTTCTTCCACTATTGGCCCCGCTCAAGGTGCTTCCACCGAAAGAAGCGGTCCTGAAGGCCCTGATGGAGTTCATTCTCGACAACATTCTGAATCGACAGATCCGCCTTCCGCTCGCGAGCTTCTGCAACAGTTCTAATAATGGCCACACATCTCGCTATTCTTTCAGTGCCTGTCATTACTTACTGGCGTGACTCCCCTGGACCCCCACGCCCACGTGTACCCTATGCCTGTTGAAATTTGCTCTGGGTGCTATGTATCTGGCGGCCTGGCCGTTCTCTGGCATATCAATAACATTGTATGCTCCTTTCCAAACACGACAAAGCCTACGATCTCATAATGTAAGTGATTCACCTGAAACTCAGATGATCCGTACGTGGCTCGCACACTCTGGGCTGTACGCGCAGCCAACAACGAACAAAGAGGAGTGGACAACTACATTGTTCTTCAGGGTTTAAGGCACTCTTAGGAAAGGCTGGCCATCGATCGAGATCACCTTCGCGACTCAATAGTTGCTCGATGGAGTGACTAGCGTGAGCAAGACTCAGGATGTCCAGTGACTTTGGTATGCCAAAGAGATATCGTTTCATACACCCAGAGATCTAGCCGAGAGGAGCTGCAGGCAAGGCGGACCATCTTCGGGCAAAATTGCTGATGCGGCGCTAATGGCGTGGTGCAGAGGGCGACCCACCCCACCCCCGCGTCCACGCAAGCGCCCACACGTGGGGAACTGGGGAAACCTCGTCAAAATCCAACTGGTAACGGTCTGGCGCCTCCTGCATTTTTGAAATTAGACCCACAAGACTCGATGATCCGTGCGGCACCCGGTGAGTTGCGGTCTCAGCACAGAGCACTATGCCAATTAATATGCCGACTCAGAAGGCCAACGACCTGCAGGCTTTTGAAAGAGGAGGAACCAGTGAATTCTATGCCAGGCCGGTGCAGGATGAGAAGGTAATGACCCCACTGGCCCCAGAGGAGACACGAGGATGTAAGCTTCTGAAATTAAGGCTGACAGGAAAGTCAAGCCCCGCATAGAGCCGATTTGATGGACTCCTGGTCGGAGCAGACCAAACGGGGGAAACGCCGTGCGTCCACGCCGGCGTACCTCTGGAGATACCATGGAGAATCGGCAATCAGGTCGATGGTTGGTCTTGAAATGCTTCGTTTGTGAAAGGATCCGTCAGTGGATGAGTGGCCTTGGCTGGTGCACATAAAAACCCAAGAGTTACTCGCAGTTTTCTCCAACCCTTGTCCCCTCTTCTGTTCATTTGAGAGCTCAGGAATCATGGGTGCTGGTCCCGTCGCATCTTCAGGCACTGACCTTGCCTACGGGCACCTCATCGACCCAAACCGCAAGTGGTACAACAACAGGAGGTAAGTCGCGTGTCTTTCGTCGTATTGGTGCCTGCCTAACCAGTTGCTTCAACAGAATTATCACGCTTAATGCATGGATTGTCCTCCTGCTGATCACCTCGTCCACGAACGGTTACGATGGTAGTATGATGAATGGTCTTCAGTCCGTCGACCAGTGGAGGCTCTACTTCAAGGAACCACAAGGCTCTCAGCTTGGTCTCTTGAACGCCATTCAGGTATGGTTTCTTCATCTACCTCTTAAGTAGCTGGTATTGACGTATCTCGCAGAATATCGGCTCTCTGGCTGCCTACCCATTTGTCCCCTACGTCGCTGATGGACTTGGTCGTCGCAGCTCAATTTTCCTTGGTGCTGCAACCATGTGCATTGCGACTGTTATCCAAACAGCAGCGCAGTCGGTCGGCATGTTCATTGGTGCTAGGTTTTTGATTGGTTTCGGTCTCACTTTCGCGGGTACGATTGGCCCAAAAATATCACTGTTGCATCGTCTCATCACCCTCCACAGCCGGTGCTGCTCCCATGTTGGTTACCGAAATCGCCTATCCTAGCCACCGTACTGCCTTGACCGCCACCTACAACTCCCTATGGTACACTGGTGCCATTGTGTACGTTGGCCCTCCTTGTCAAACTGCCTCACTATGCTAACCCTTGCTTCTCAGTGCTGCCTGGACCACCTTCGGTACCTTCCGTATCAACTCAACCTGGTCGTGGCGTATCCCTTCTGCTCTCCAGGCCCTTCCCTCCGTCATTCAAGTCTTCTTGATCTGGTTCTGCCCCGAGTCTCCTCGTTGGCTCATGAGCAAGGGCCGCAATGGGCAAGCCCTGAAGACCCTGGCATACTACCATTCGGACGGCAACGAGCAGGACCCCCTCGTCAGGTATGAATATGACGAGATCAAGGCAATGATCGACCGTGACCGTGAAATCGCCCACACCATCGGGTGGAAGACCCTCTTCGCTACTCCCGGAAACCGCAGGCGTATGAGGATCATCATCGCCCTCGCCTTCTTCTCTCAATGGTCCGGTAACGGTCTGGTCTCCTACTACCTCAACGAGGTCTTAAGACCATTGGTATTGTCGACCCAGCGATTCAGCTCCTCATCAACGGTATCCTGCAGATCTGGAATTTGGCTTGGGCTTTGGGTGCATCTTTCTTGGCCGAACGACTTGGACGTCGCTTCCTTTTCCTTACCTCCTCCGCCCTCATGCTGGTGTTCTTCACCATTCAGACCATCTGCACAGCTGTCTATGTCAACAAGAAGAACGATTCGGCAGCTCACGCCGTCATCGCGTTCATCTTCTTGTTCTACGCTGCATACGAGTAAGTCCACAGTTCCTTTCGTGTACGCCATTCTGATCGAGACATTCTTCCAGCATCGCCTTCTCCCCGCTCATCGTTGCCTACACCGTCGAGATTCTGCCTTACAACATCCGTGCCAAAGGCTTCACCGTCTTCAACTTTGCCATCTCCCTCTCGCTCATCTTCAACCAGTATGTCAACCCTGTTGCCATGAAGAGCATCTCATGGAAGTACTACGTGAGTGCAATCTCTCTTTCCTTGTTGTGCAGTGACTGACGTCCGTCTAGATCGTCTACTGCTGCTTCCTGGCCTTTGAATTCGGCTTCCTCTTTATGTACCTCGTTGAGACGAAAGGACGCACACTCGAAGAAACTGCTGCTCTATTCGATGGTGAAGATGCTGTCAAGGAGCTTCACGATGCTGCTCTCGGTGGCCACGTCGTTGACGAAAAGGCCTCTGATTCATTCCGAGAGGATGAGAAGGTCAAGGCTTAAGCCGATGAACCTTTCTTGCATTCTCATGCTCACGGTGTTATGTTTACTTTCTATTGTAATGACACAGTTGCGACCCATTGCTCTCGACAGTGTTTGGGTGGTTGGCTTATTTTATTGTACCATATGTAGATTGTCGACATATTTCCCCTTCAAAGGTCGACTTCTGGCATGTATCATAACCACTAAAATCGATTTCTCTACACTTGACATGATCCTGCGATGGCCTTGAAGTCTGACTAGAAGCATCACATCATCGAACATTAGGCCAAACCTTTCCAAGAAAGGAGTTGGCGCAAATCATCATTAGAAAGATGTCAAGATGATATCGAAGGCAGACTGACGAAAGCTAACCGAGGAAAACGAAGGAAACCTTTTGGTTGCCCCTTTCAACGCCTTTACAAACCCTCCCAACGTCCGGTCCAAACTAGCCGCCAGCCGCGAGATCTGTTTATCCTTCTTCAAGTACAAGCCCCACTCTTTGGGAGAGGCAATAGATTCTACATATGCTCGTATCTTCACAGGAACCTGTTCTTTCCTTGGCTCTCTCGATTTTGCTCCATTCTTCTCTGATTATCGAACCTCAGAGTCGATGCCTACCACCCGGTGCCCCTAATAGCCCGCGTGCCGATGCCGGGGTCCAATCCTGGATTCCTGTCTAACCCATGTGTGCGCTGGTCACAATGTGGTGGTATGAACCATCTGACCCTTTACGGGGAACGAATCGTTTGCATACTATGGGGTGTGGTTCCGTGCGCCGGTCCGCAAGGGGGGCGTTGGGATCGGCGGCCTTTTCCTCATCTCTTCAGTATGTGGACCTATTTCGATTCTTCTACGCATTCGACCGCAAGAGTGTATGTGTCTCGAAGCCAAAGGCACCATCCCAGAAATCGGAATATAATATTATGAAGATATTCCCCTGCCCCATGGGCTCCTGTGGGGTCGGAGTCGGTGAGTTGGCTGGTTTGCCCCTATATCGTGAATAGGCGCCCACCATCAGGCCCGGCTGCCAGGATTAGTACACTCTGTAAACCCACATAGGATATTAGCTGCGAAGATAGATTCACCCGGAACTCGACTTGAGTTTCAGATTCAACAAGAACAAAAGGAAATGAGACAAGGAAACGATTTTTTGCCGTGCTAATATACAACCCGCTACCTAGATAATGAAAGTGCCGATGAGCCCATTCAAGGGCTGGCCGGGCCAGCATGGAGCTGCCTCGGAGGAGATCGCTGGGTATCCCCTCGTCGTGCAGAGCGATGAACGTGATAAAAGAGAGAGGAATGGGGTATGAAGGAAAGAAATCCAAAGCGGTAATGTACAATGCAACACTAAGACTTTTCATGCAAAGAGCCTGATGACGCCTTCTCGTCGACAACATGGTGTCCTGCGGCAGCTTCCTGGAGTTCAGCTGCAGCCTCCTCACCGTCGAACAAGGCAGCGGTCTCTTCGAGTGTGCGTCCCTTGGTCTCGACAATGAAGAAGTAGACAAAGACGAGCTCAAAGGCGATCCAGCAGCAGTAGACGATCTAGCAGAACGGTCAATCAACGGCATGATGAAACAAGGGGGGTTGACAACTCACGTAGTACTTCCATGAGATGGCCTTCATTGCAACAGGGTTGACATACTGGTTGAAGATGAGGGAGAGAGAGATGGCAAAGTTGAACACGACGAAACCCTTGGCACGAATGGCGTAGGGCAGAATCTCGACAGTGTATGCGACGATGAGGGGAGTGAAGGCCAAACTAGAGGGAATACATTAGCCATGATCCAAACCGGAATTAAGCCAAGAGCTTACTCGTATGCAGCGTAGAACAAGAAGATGAACGCGATGACGGCGTGAGCTGCCGAATCGTTCTTCTTGTTGACATAGATAGCCGTGCAGATGGTCTGGAGGGTGAAGAAGAGCAACATGAGGGCAGACGAGGTGATGAAGAGGAAGCGACGTCCAAGTCGCTCAGCCATGAAAGATGCACCCAAAGCCCAAGCCAAGTTCCAAATCTGCAGGATACCGTTGATGAGGAGTTGGATGGCTTCGTCCGTAATGCCGATGGTCTTAAAGACCTCATTAAGGTAGTAGGAGACAAGACCGTTACCGGACCACTGGGAGAAGAAGGCAATGGCAATAATGACTGTCATGCGCTTGCGGTTTCCAGGGGTAGCGAAGAGAGTCTTCCAGCCGATGGTGTGTGCAATTTCACGGTCACGGTCGATCATTGCCTTGATCTCGTCGTATTCGTATCTGACGAGGGGGTCCTGCTCGTTACCGTCGGCGTGGTAGTATGCTAAAGTCTTCAGGGCTTGCTCATTGCGACCCTTGCTCATGAGCCAACGGGGGGACTCTGGGCAGAACCAGATCAAGCAGACTTGAATAACGGATGGGAGACCTTGAAGAGCAGAAGGGATACGCCACGACCAAGTGCTGTTGATGCGGAAGGTGCCAAAGGTGGTCCAGGCAGCACTGAGAAGCAAGAGTCAGTTTGGGGATGTTTCACGAATGATAGGACATACATGATGGCTCCGGAATACCAGAGAGAGTTGTACGTTGCTGTCAAAGGAGTACGATGGGATGGATATGCAACCTCGGTGACCAACATGGGAGCAGCACTTGCTACAAGAAAGTTAGGTCGCAGTTACTGGCAACTCGAGAAGCACTGACCAGCGAATGTAAGGCCAAAACCAATCAAAAACCTAGCACCGATGAACATGCCGACCGACTGGGATGCGGTCTGGATCACGGTCGCGATACACATGATGACAGCGCCGATGAAGACTGAGGTACGACGACCAAGTCCATCGGAAACGTAAGGGGCGAATGGGTAGGCGGCAAGGGAACCAATGTTCTGTACAATTTGTCAATATCTGCAGCCGCGCAAGAGGTGGACTAGAATTATACCTGGATGGCGTTCAAGAGACCAAGTTTAGAACCTTGTGGGTTCCCGAAGTAGTCCCTCCACTCGTCAACAGACTGAAGACCGTTCATCATACTACCATCGTAACCGTTGGTCGACGAGGTAATCAACAGCAGGAGAATCCAGCCGTTAAGGGCTATGAGTCTGGCGTAAAGCTGGTCAGGCAGGTGCAAGGACCAAGAAGGTTGGCAGACTCACCTCCTGTTGTTGTGCCATTTGCGGGTAGGGTCGATGAGATGCCCATAGGCGAGCTCATTGCCAGAAATAGCAGGACCGCCAGCCATGTTTCCTCAAACTTAGGGAAATGTAAAGAGGAAGGGGGATGGGTTGGGGGAAACCGAGAAGCGAGCACTAGAGGCTTTTAAGTTGTTCGATAGCTTCTTTCACAGGCGGTGGAATTCTGTCACGAAGTGTCCAAAATAGCACTGGAGCCAGTTCGGTAAAACTCCAAGGAAAGTCCACAGGTACGCCGTGCGGGTGGGCGTTTAGATCCTGCAGTTGGCCTTCTCATAGTAGTCGTCTGAGACAAGGAGGACATCAGTTCGGCGACTTGTTGTCATGATGATCTCTCTCACCATTTCTGACCTTCCCACCTGACCTTTAATGTATTAGTTAAATGTAGTTTGCATCTTTCAGCATCTCCCTCCGTTCACCTTAAAATAGTAACCCAGCCACACGACGCTGGCGTATCGATCCTCAGCTTCCCTCTGAATGTGGGGTGGGTCCAACTGACCCCGATCGGTGGTAACAATAACTCCCTCCTTCTCTACGACACATGGCTTCTGGCAAGTCAATAGAGCGTTTCACGGTTTTCACATCTCGTGAGGGTTCAATTTGGCATCATCGGCTGCTCGAATATGGACGCCACCATCCGCGGGGACTGTACTTGAATTCACCAAACCCCATCAGCGTCGTTACAACGTACTTTCGACATTTCTCCGGGACAGTTCTATGAATAGCACTCTACCAGGCCAGAACCTGCTCCTACTCGTCTAGGTATCCTTCTCCCGGTTTTAACGCGCAAACAGAGCACCAATAGAGCTCCCATTGGAGTTTGTGCATTCAGAAGCTGAACTCTTAATACGAAACACGAGGCGAGATGTTTACGATACCATCACGAACCATCAGACAACCATATGGAATCGAATCCTAAGGATCGGATGGTATGTTGAATCCCTTTAAGTGAATTTCTCACTGTCAAAGCTTGAACTGTGAAGGTGACTTGGAGGCTCTGCAGGTTCTCGGATTCTCAGCGGTCAAAAGGGACCCTTCCCCTCATCTTCTTCCGACGGCTTCGCTTGACCTTAGACGTGGCACACCCGTGTCCCGTGGAATGGTCGTCGGTTGACCGCTTTTTGGGCTGACACTTGCCTTTTTAATGATCCATATCCGTGTCCCGCGCGGCTTGGCGACCTGGCCCGCCCCGTCTTGCTTATCTAGGCCGCTCTCGTACCTTTAGAAAAAGCCAGCGGAGAAAAACCCTGGCCGAGTGCATAAAAATCAGAATTTAAGAAGGTGGGCTCATTTTGGAGAACCCCTGACCTGAAAGGACTGATAAGATGAGCAGATCATTGAATGAGGTGAAGAAGGATGTGACTGCGGCAAAGGCATCCGGTCCTTTGCACCATATACAAGGATGCAAACCAAAAAAGGGGCCACAGTCGATGTATGGAATCCCATCGTACTTCGCTATCATGAAAGGGGGAAGACGGAGCGCTCAAGTCCACACCATGGGAAGTAAGAAGTAAATAGATCGTTATGAGCTCTCATACAACTACAAAGAAAGACAGACGCAACAACTTGGAATGAATCACGACACAATCGGGTTCAGGCTAGGAAAAGGACGGCAAAATGGGGAAGTGTCGGCGAACACGGAGAAAGGGAGGCGGGTCCTAATACTGAAAGAATGTACAGGGGCCTGGACAATCGTCGTCAAGGACAGGATTCAGGTTATCGTACAAGTACCTTTAAAATGAGCGTAGGTGTAAGAGGAATTGCAAAGAAAGGAGGGAAAAGAGAGTCCAATGTCATCACAGGCCGCACTGTCGGAACGCAAGCATTTTGACGGATTGCACAAACGACATGGTAGAAACATCAACCAACCCCTGGAAAATTAATAGAAAAACAAAGATGGAAATACGCGTGCCGACACAGCCAAGGGCGAGACCTGAAATAGAAAAGAGGCAGAGGGAAATAGAATAAGAGAAGCATTGAGGAGATGTGCGTTCGCCGATCTGTGTGAATGCCCGTCTTGCTCTTGCAGTTCGCCTCAGCAGCCCTCTGGGTCTCCCGCTCGTCCCCCCATCATGCCCCGCCTCCGTGCCTGAGGTCTGTGGTCACTCAACCACCCATCTTGCCATCCTTCTTCTTAGGCTTGCGTGGAGGTGTCACAGGACGTCCCATGTTCATACCCCCGTAGGGATATTTGGCTTTCTTCTCGGCTGGTTTCAATATCTGAGGGACGGATCAATATAGGTAAGATTGGCTAGACAGGAGAAACACACCTGGAACGAGCACAATAGCGTTTCGTCCACGCTCATCATGGCGCCTGCATTGTCAAATTCACCGCAGTAGTTGGGGGCAGAGAAGAGAGTAACCAAATGCCGTTTGGCAAAGAACTCGTATCCATCTTCAACGACCTGGAAGGGAGATGCTCAGGCTAGGGAAAGGAGTCGCCTCAGAACCACTCACTTGATGAGCTCTGCAAATCAAGTCCATGTCATGTTTCTGCAGGAAACGTGACACAACGTCTGGGCCAAAGGTAAACGATACACCACGATCGTTTTCTGACCAGCCGGTGATATCCTTGTCGGGATCAGACCACAACAGGTCACACAAGAGACCTGGAAGATGACGGTCTCAGTACGACCCCATAGATGCCTGCTGTACGCTACTCACCCGTGTCAGGGACATCCGTCGGTCGCATGACTCTGCGAATCTGCTCCATCGACTGAAGATCCGGACTCAGGCCTCCGTGCATTGTAAAGATCTTCTCGTCGATAATGGCTGCAATGGGTAGGCAGTTGAAACAATCGGTGAAGGTCTTCCACAGTTTTATGTTGTAACGACGTTTGCCTGGAAATTATGAGGTATAAGCCATCAAACAGCGTCTGAGAACCGAGCAAGCCACGTACATTCGTCGTAGAAGCCGTATATCCTGTTGATACTTGCACATTCGTGATTTCCTCGGAGGATGAAGAAGTTTTCGGGGTATTTGATCTTGTATGCAAGGAGAAGGCAGATGGTTTCGAGTGACTGCTTTCCCCGGTCGACATAGTCACCCAGGAAGAGGTAGTTGGCTTCTGGAGGAAATCCACCGTATTCAAAGAGTCGCAACAGGTCGTAGTACTGGCCATGAATGTCGCCTTAGGGGATCAAAAGAGTATCGTGAGCGATCAATGGCCTGATAAGTGGTCGCTAGGCGCCCACAAGGGAGCAGTGAGCGACATACCACAAATCTTAATGGGTGCCTCCAGCTCCAGGAGAATCGGTTGGTTGATGAAAATCTCTCTTGCTTTCGTACATAGATACTTGATTTCGTACTCCTGTAGCTGAACCGGCTTTCCTGGTCGGTTGCCTCGGACTGTCGACAAAGGAGTATAGGGTCAGTCTGGTGGTCTGAAGCGGGTCATGAACATTGGTGGCTGGCGTCCAAAGACCCATGAACAGCTTCATGAGCTGTTTTGCTGGCCTAAACGAGCAATGCAGCGCCCATAACCTGGCAGGCACACTCGGTGCAAGGGACACGTCGCATGGAAGCCGCCCATATCGATTCCTGCATAGTGCCACCAATGGGGAATTCCAGGCAGCCATTCTCGTTCCATCACCCACCATCGCCTTCCATCGCCCGACCGCTACCTTTCCCTAGACATAACTGAGCTATAGAGCCGACACTCACCCTCCAAAAGTCGGTCTATCACAGAGTCGAGATCAATCTCTGTCGCTGTGTCCCCCATCATCACGTCCTACTGTACTCCTGGTAGCTCTGGGTGACTGGTTTGTGGTGGTTCTGGTGAGCTCTAGCAGACAAAGTGAAATCCCCCAGATGGTCGTGTCGAACAGCAAAACGGAGGACAAAAAGGGTCCTGAATTTTAGCAGGTGGTGTGACTCGGATGAATGGGCTGTGCTGTGGGCGATTTTCGTCGTCGTCGGACGACAACGTTGAGCTGCGCTGGATGTCGCTCTGGGACTGTTCCTGGCAGTGACGACGTCCACAGCGTTCGGGAGGAAAATGGTCGAGGAGGGCGGTGCAGATAACGAGAACGAAATCGTTTTGTTTGATGACCAACGCACACCGGGGGGCACTCGTGGGAACTTGAGGCCCTCTCCTGTTTTACAACCAATTTCACTCAATTCCCTGCCTAGCATGACGATAAAATTATGGTACAACATGTATAAGTACAAGGAGCATTAGACGAGTATAAATCCACGAGAAATTCTAGGAAAGTGTCCGCGTATTGCGACCGGATTAGCTTCTCCGGAGTGCAGGCTGGCCTGCAGTGGCAGATTGTGGTGTGTAAGTTTCAGTTGCGTTACCCGGCGGTCTTGAAGAAATGCCATTCGTTGAAATCGGGGCGATTTGTGGCCGCCTCCGTCGTCGTCGTCTGTCAAACAAGCATCAGTATCACCCTGGCCTAACAACACTATTCTCCTCCGCCACTTACCTCGGGAAGATGGGGCCCGCGAGGCATAGGCCGGGTGTCGAGATCGAGAGCAATATTAGTCGCAGCTTGAAGCCCCTACATACAAGTATCAGCAAAGTGCCACCATGATACATCCTTCAACACACCTCTATCCATTCAACCACACTAGACACGTCTGGCGCCTGAAGCAGAAATTGCTCTCCCTCAAGCCTCACTCGGATCACATTCTTCCTCTTCACATAATCGTTCCCGAGGCCGCTCTCCGCGTTCTGCAAGCTATAAATACGGATCAAGTCGTCTGGGCCAGGCTCGGGAACATCATCCTTCGTTTTACATGACGTTGACGATTGGGTACGTGAAGTCGTGGCTGAGCGAAATCTTGATCGGGATGAGCTAGGCGGCGTGGAGGGTGCGCCAGGACCGGGCAGTTGGCGGGCTGAGATGTGAAGAGGAAGAGCCGCTCGGTATCGAGGACTCGGACCCATACGGTGTCGTCCCCGATGTCGACGCTGAGGGCATTGGCGAGTGGGATCGGGATCCAAGGGTTCCACTGGACATGGAGCTGGGCGCTGGCGTCGGGCTTCTCGACACATCAAACGATGAGCGACTCGTCCCAGGGCCCGCAGATCGAGGGCTAGGAGGGCCACCATCATGCGATCTGGACCTTGAATGCCTTCCAACTGGTGGCTTCAACAGATTCACTGCAATGTTCAAGGCTGACTTTGAGAGTGCGATTTGCGAGTGGTCTTTCCCTCGTAGATAAGGAGTTGTGGATGGTCCAGCACGTTGGGGTTGAGGCTCTGGCTGCGGCGGGCAGTTCTCCAATACCACCGACGCAACGGGGGGTTCCCCACTCTCGTATTGGTTTAGTGCTTTCTCTTCCTCCAGGTTCCTATCATTGATGACTGGTGTCGGTCTGCGACTGGACCCAGGACCAGTGGGCACAGCGGCCTGAGCCGCCACATCGCCTGCACCGACCTTCTTCTCCCACCACTGCTCTATCACTGACACCCCACCAGGCCCCGAGGGGCACTTGAACACCTTCAGCATCGTCCCTTCCAGGATACACAGCACCCTCCTCCACTTCCTATCCTTGGCTTGAAGTCCAGGCGCCGAAAATTCCATCTTGCGTGGGAGAATCGCTTTGAGATAAATCGTATTCGAGTAAGGCGGAAGTACCTCTCTCCCCTCGTCGTCTCTCGGCTGAATCGTATGATTGGCGAAACGAGCAGAAGGATGGGGAGCGAAAGTGGGATAGGGTGGTGGTGACGAAGCCTCGTTAAACACTGGCATGGACCGTCTCTTGCGGAGAGGATGAGGGCCCGCATCATACGCCGGCGCCATGCTCAACCGGTTTTGGCTCTTCTCTTCATCCTTCCAAGGTTCCGAGTTGCCCCCAACGGAACTTTCGCGCTTGCTTGACGCTCCAAGGCCGCCCGAGGTGTGAGGAATCGAAACACCACCGGTCTGTTGCACGGCGAGGTTATCATACCCACCCTGTTTCGCCATCTCAGCCTCATCCATTCCTTCAGAGCTAGCTTCTTCGATCACATCCTTCCTTGACTGCGTTGCTTGAGCCTGAGCGTCCAATCGTATCGAATAGAGGCTATCTCTGTTCCCAACAATGCTGTCGCGGGTACGACGCATGGATTTGCGCCGCATCTCCTTCTCCTGCTCCTCCTCGCCTTCTCGCACCATCCGCTCAACTTTCTGCCGTTTCTCCACCGCATGCAGGTCGATTAGACTCCTCGATGCATGCTTGTATATTGATGGTCTCTGAGCCGAGAGGGTTCCTCCCATGGTGCTCACCACACTATCCCGATTCGATGAATACGATTGCGAATGGGGCAGTGGTGGTGGAGGGAAGCGATGTTGGGAGAGTCGGTAGTCTTCAGGACGAGGTGTTTGCAGAGGTGAAGGTGGGATGGGAGGTGGGCGAGGACTCCCTCCCGGAGTGGCTTGTGGACTAGGGCGAAGAGCTTGCACATGTCCTCCTCGACTAGCGCTGGACGAAGCGAGTAAAGAAGCTCTTTGTGGCGCGCCATGGATTGAATCGAAATAGTGCGATCCGCTGCTGCCCCGACTATCATTATTTCTTGTCAAAGATGACGCAACCTGGCCTTCTCGTCGTCCTTCCACATGCATGGGTGAGGGGCGAGACGGGACCTCGGCCTCATCCTCACGAGGCGTCACCAATTTGCCCTTTCCTTTAGCCAAAAGAGAGAACGAGCCTGCTGGTGTTTGGGCTGTAGCCGTGTTGGGAGAGCCTGGGAAGCGAATAGTAAATGGGGAGGATGCCACATTGAGTGGAGGAAGCTGAGGTTTTTGATGGAGCGAATTGAAGTCGGAGGAAAAGGCGCTAGAACCACTACTTCCACCACTCAACGGCTGGCCGAGGTCGTAGGAGCTGCGACCTTCGCTCATGTCGCTAGCACTAGTGCTCAGACTTGAGTCAGCAGTTTCGTTTTCGTCCATGTAATCAGGATCGCCATCCCCCATGTCGTCTTCATCATCGACTTCTTCGACGTCATCTTCCATATCGTGTTCCTCGTGCCCACCAGTCCCTCTGCCGGTCCCTTGCCGCGGCAGAGCAGGCATGGCGTTGAGCCCTGCAGCCCTGCTTCTCCTTCTCTGCAAACGTTCTGACTCCTCATCAGGCACCGTGGAAGTGGGTGTTGTAAGTTTGGGAAGGTTAAGGATAGGGAGTGGGGGTGCTCTGATGAACACGCTGGGCGAAAGCCTGGCCGTCTCGCCAGATGAAAGAAGGCTAAACTTGCGCGTGGGCAGTGGGATCTTCAAATTAGGCAGCGCTTTCTTTGCCATTGGGGTCGTTGGCGACTCTTCGAGCGCAGGGGAAGATTCTGCTTCTGCTTGGACATTACTTGGTATCGGGGCCTCGAGAACTGGAGGTGGCAGAGGCAGGGCTTTTTCTGCTGTTGATGGTGCGGTCTCGCTCTCAGTAGAGATGTGTGAGTCGGCTGTGACAAAAGAAGAACCTGAGGATGATACAAATGATGAGACAGATTTCTTGTTGGTCGGATGTGACGGTGCTGTGCGATAGGGAGCGTTCACCGGTCGCTCCCGCTCTTCCTTGATGAACTGGCGGGATTTGCTGGACTGCAAGATACTGCCTTGAGTCTGGTGTGTTGCCTTTGGGGCTGCGGTGATGGTAGATGTGGTGGAGGTCGACATTGAGAGTTCGACTGGAGGCTGTGGAGGATGTTTCAAGGATGCTGGTATCAGAGGAACCGGGTGTTCATAGCTCTGACTGAGGTTTGGTTCGTGACTTGGATGGTCGTCTTTCCAGGGAGGTCCTGCCTGGGTTTCCTAGTGTTGCGCCCTCTGAAGAACCTGTGCGTGGTTATGGCCGACCGATTCCGCGCTTTGAAACCTTCAGTCGCTGGCGTCGGAGGGGAGTCTGGTGATGATTAATTCCGGTACCTCCAAAAAGGTTGTAAATGACCTACCGAATGTTCTGCTTATGTGATTTCCTGGTGGGGCTTGTCGAGAGCGACGAGTAACCTGGGCGTGGTCATGGGTCATATCATGCAGTGATTGAGCCCTCGAGTGCGTGCGCAGATCGTCGGTCTGCTCTTGTGACTGGAAAGACTGGACGAGGAGGGGAGAAATCCAGTCGTGAGTCGTAGTTGCGCTCAACAGGAGAGATAGATGAGGATGAGTCTGGATCTGATTCCCCTGTCTGGCTGGGAGAATGACCACGGGTAGGATGGAGTTGGCCAAGAGCTGGATGAGACATGTAGGCTTTTAAACCCATACCACGAGGAGAATACGGTCCCTTGTCAAGTCCTTCGTCGTCGCGGCGGGGCGAAGTCGCATGTTGGTTGTTTCCGCTGGGTTTTCGTCCCCCCGGGAGGCGAATGATTCCTTTGAAACGGGAAAAGGTTTGCGAGAATTTACTATTTGTGCGCACCTGATTAAACTTTCAGTAATCGTCATCCGGATGCATTAGCGCAGAGAACTCACCGACTTGGGACTCAGAGGACGAGTCTGAGGGGCCTCCATGTCGCCAGACCGATGTTGGCCACCGTTTGCTGATGATGCGGGGTTGTTGAGGTGGGGAACAAATCCTTGCGCTTCCTTGCAATGTTCGGCAAGTGAGGAAAGGCGGATGCGGTGCTTGTCAGACAGTCTATTCTGGGCAGAGATCTGAGCTTCTTCTTGACCCTATCAGGCTGGGCGCCGATATGAGGGCTTATACAAGGCCCCGGAAAGGTGTTCAGCAGTGCTTGGGCCGTTAACTGCGGGGCTCGGTGTGAGTTTCAGAAGGTTTCAGAAGGCAGCGCTTAGCCGTTGGCCCCGATAGTGGGCTGCCAGCGTTCCGTTAAGTAGGAGGTGCTCGAAAGTCGCGAGGCTCAGAATATGTTTGTGACATCACAGGGAACCATGCCACGTGCATCTAAAACATATCATGCCGAGACCTTATGACGAGGATGAGCGCCTATCTTGTTTGGGCCTAAGTGCTGCCAGGTGGGGTCAATGATGACTGCGGATGGCAGGGACGGCGGGTTCGTGTCCTCGATGGCCAACCGAAGCAGGTTTGCATCTAAACAAATCGAGCAGCAAACGTTGAACCACAGCTTTTCCGCGTCATCCTCGCCTCTTGGCTCACCGAAATGGTTCGAGTAGTGGTTAATTCGCGTGGAGGAGAAGAGGTGTGCAGGAATGTCCTTGCACCTCGGCGCCTAATTCACAACCCACGAAGGCCGAATGCCGTAATCACTTGAGTTGAAAGGCTTGATTTAGGTTTGGTTCTACACCCAACAACCCCAAGCCAAGCTAGCTCTGTACTCTTGCGTGGAGAAGCACTTAAAGAGTCAATGAACAAGATATCATAAGCCAAGGCAGTAAGTTATACATGCGCGAGTTGGTTTAGATTACAGGTAGTGCAGACAACAAACGGAGCAACTATGGTATGCAAAAATCATTTGGCAAAGCTCTGTGGAAAGGAGGTCCATGGGGGATAGTAGTGGTAAATTTGCAAGAAAAGAAAAAGAGAATCTACAATTATGCGTGATAACAACTGAACGTCCTTGGAGCCTTCTTTTATCGAATCAAGAAGCTTTGGATGACGGTCACAGCGCAAACGGCTGAGCACACCAAGAAACCCATGTAATACCCAGAGGGGTGGCCCTCCACGCTTGAAGACCAGAGCTGTACAATCGAGGTCGCACGTCAGCACAGCTTGTATAGAGGAGAACAATAGGACGTACGTATCCTCCAAGGACAGGCCCAAAGCAACGCGCCAAGCTGACAATACTTTGTGCAACACCATTTGCATAGCCGACCGCAGCAGGTGGGGTCACTAATCGAGCGTTTGTCAGTCCCACGATCAAGACAGGCCAAGCAGCAAACCCACTATAGTTCAAGAGAATAGATATCGAGGTATATCCAAAGACGATACCACAGTATCGCACAGCAGTGCTGAGAGCCAAGGCTGCGTGAAAGGTGCCGATAAGTCCGCTGAAATTTACGAGAAGAAAGTGGGGATACTCACCGCACATGAGAAGGAAGTTTCCACCATCTTCAGCACTCGCCAATGGTCGATAGAGAACAACAGTGAGGTATGATGGAATGAAAGCGATTGAACCAATTCGGAACATTGCAAGGTGAGAGAATCTTCCTCGTGGAGGTCTATGCAATGTTTAGCCTCAAGTGAACGGATCATCAAGAAAAACGGCTTACCCCATGTTGGGATACAAGTAGAACTGCAAGGCAATTTGAACAAAGCACATGAGGGCGACTGGTCGGGTTCAACACTGTTAGGAAACGCAACCGATTAGAATAAGGGAGGCAACTCACTGAGCTGAGCAAAATGCCCCGCATTGAGGTTCAAGCCGCCAGAAGTCAAAGTCACTGGCAAGAGAGGTCAGCTTGACCGACCGACATGACCAGAATTCACTCACGAAACAAGATACGACATGAACACCTGATCATGCGTAGTAGTGTATGCAGTGCCAACACACCATATTGCACAATGATGAACAGTGGCAGCTGCGACAGCAGAGAAGGCGGTGGTTTATCCAACGATTCGGGATCAGCTTCAGTGCTCGAAGTTGTCCTTCCCTCCGTGATGGTGCCCAGCGCGTCAACATCGTCTCCCAAGCCTTCTCCCGACAGGAGCCTCTGAGCTTCCAACATGGCCGGAGGTGTCCGCACTCCAACGTGCGCAAAGATGCTCGGGACGACAGAGGGTCGGCGGTGCGTCAGGACCTATCATGTGCGACCCGCCAGGGGGTCGCAGAGACGGGTTCATGGAGCCTGTGCTTGGACGGTGGAACCGAGATGGTGTGGCCGTTGCTTGAGATAGTCGCCTGCTGACTGGCGATCCAGGAGCTCCATCCTCATCCTCGTCGTCCGCGATGGCTTGTTCGTTGGGATCGTAATCACCATCCGAATCACTTTCGAAGGGGTCTTCGTTCTCTGCGTTAATGGCTGCAGCCACCCAGAGATCAGCAATGTTGGTGACCGCATTCTCGTTCGCAAGCAACAGTCGTTGAGCAAAGTTGAGGCCGCTGTCGGTAGCTGCTGAGTCGCGCTGAGCATCGTAGTTGGTTCCCCTCCTCTTCCTCACTGTGCTGGCTAAACTTCCTCTCCTTGCGGTCCATGCAGGGGCACTTGCAAGCCGGTTACGGAATCCACCATTGTATCCATAGGCCGAACCGTTGGCCCGGCTGGTTCGAGAGAACGCTCTTTGTCTCTCAGGACTAGGAGGCGGGTGGAGAGGGACAGGCGGTTGAGAAGAGGATATCCCACCAGCATCAGGGACACGATTGGCGAACATGTTGGAGAAGCGTCGAGAGATCTTCCTCGTCAACCCTTGAAGACCGGAAACTGGCTCTTCCTCAAAGTCTGTGTCGATAGGACTAGATTCTTCCTCTGGAATAGGAGCAGGCCGGTTGTTATCCTTCTCAATCGGGAGTTGGATGGCTCCAGTTCTGGGTCCTCCGTCTGGTCCCAGGAAGCACCCGAGAAGGGAACCAATGGCCATAATCCCTGCCGCAACTGCGCATGGCAACAGATATGGATAATCGACAAAGAGTGGGATCTTGCCAAAGAATCCTGGCCATTTGTCGGCGGGGCGTTCGAAAGAACCGCCAACGATAGCCCCTGCAACACCACCGAAGCCCCAGCAGAAGCTACAAGCAATAAACACTCAGATATTAATTGTAGGAAGCGTGTTCGAAAACTCACCCGAGAATAGCGTATGCTCTTCCCTCGTTGCTGGGATCGGTGATAAACGCGACGGACCCACGAGCAACACCAACTGATCCCGCGAATATACCTTGCAGGAGCCTGATGCAGATGGCCTGCTTGAGGGACGTTGCGGTTCCGAAGACGAGTACAGTCAAAGCTCCTCCACCTAATGAGGCCACCAGGACGGCCCTCCGGCCATGCTTCTCGGCCACCGTAGCCTGAACTAATTGTCATTAACGGTTATATGAAATCCCTGATAGGAGCTTACCCAAAGCAAGGAAGTCATGAATTGAGTCAGGAAGAAAGTTGCGACTGAATCCTGGATTAGTATGCCGCGCTATTTTGGCGGTAGGTTGGAAGGGCGCACCGATAATGCCAGTCCAGAATGCGACTTCAGCTTCGTTTGGAAGCTCTCCGAAATCTAGTGCATCCGGGTGTGAGATGGGAAGTTGATTTCAAGGGCATAGGCTACGCACCTCGCACCATGAACAACAGGAAAGGGGTTGATACGTTTGCAGATAAGAATTCACTCAGCATGGTCTGCAAATTTTAGTATCCATAGAGGCACCAATACACTGAACACTCACGATGGATAAGACAATCATCGAGAGCAGGGGGAGCGGTGTTGCATTCGCCTCTGCAGTCGTCGACGGTATAGGGGCTTGCTCCATTGCAATATCTTCCCCCTGTGCATCGTGAGCCCTCAAGAAGCTTGGTCGTCGAGTTGAACTCGCAAACGACAGCCGACTGAGCACCCTGCGCAATCCGGATGGCGTAGGTGCTGGTTGCGCCTCCTCTTGGGGTACATCTTGACGCCCAAATGAGCGAACTGCCCCCGACGGTCGCCTTGAGCTAGACATTGTGACAGCCTGTGGTGGTTATCTCAGAGTAAACGGTGGTAGTGGTTCATGCCCAATGGCTGTAGTGGTGAGCGCCTGTGCTCCTGCCAGAAAGGGGAAACGGACCCCTGCTTGGCTGGAACCTCCGAGACAAACAAAATGCGTCAAGAATAGACCGTTCGGAACGGCCCTCCGTCAAATTCGAAGACCCAGGAGCGCTGCAGGAGCTTTGAGCTGTGATGAGGTTAACGAAGCCTAAGGAAGGCCATGTTAAAGAACCGGCTGCGTATGGATAGTCTAGAAGATGTTTCCAGACTTCTCGTGCTGTTAACTTGTCGACCTTTGTTGGACCAGGGGCTTACCAGAAGTCCCCTGGACAGTCGAGGAAGGCCCGGTGTCCCTATTTCTAACGTTGAAAATACTGAGCAACGAACTTTGAACCACAATGGTTGCTGCAGTCAGCCATACATGAAGCGTCATTGACGCACTCGTTT
The DNA here is from genome assembly GCA_020736565.1 of Coprinopsis sp. MPI-PUGE-AT-0042. Lineage (NCBI taxonomy): Eukaryota > Fungi > Basidiomycota > Agaricomycetes > Agaricales > Psathyrellaceae > Coprinopsis > Coprinopsis sp. MPI-PUGE-AT-0042. The sequence goes on along the minus strand of JAHBOF010000024.1, from coordinate 729,282 downwards.
TAGCGGATGTAGTTACTGGGTGCAATGAGGGAGCAAAGGAGGTCCATAGTCCACTGAAGGAGCACTATTTCTAAGAAGCATAGCCTAGAAATTGGCCTGGCCTTCTTTGGGTGAGTTCTGGTGAGTTCCGAGAGATCTGACGCTGCTGACAGTGCCCACATAAGAGGACATTAAGCCTCTTAGGCCAGCCAGCGTACAAAAGACATGAACAAGGTCCTTCTTAGTAAGAGTATCGTTACCTTGAATCACGGTTTGAGCAAGAACATGAAAAAGGTACGATGATACGCGCGACGTTCCTTAATTGCGATCATGTGAATTCCACATGAGCCGCTCCGATACAGGCGGAGTCCAGTGGGCGCCTTTTGAATTCAGGCTTGTACCGCGTCGCGTTAAGCTTCTTCGTCTCCTGCTCCCATCTGCCTTCCCGTCAAGCCATGACCATTACCACGATCCTGCTCTGCCATGGTATATATGGCGCCTCGTCCTGTGGGGGTCACAAATCGTCTGGGTAAAAGACGGGCAAATTTCGCCACGAAATGGGAGGCCAATTTCCAATTCAACGCGGACAACGGCATCCTTGGTGTTCCTGACCATTGACCATCGTATGAACCAGTGGCCGTGGGGGTCGGGATCGACTCTCCTCTCTCGGCAGAGGGCCACGATCTTCGTGTGTCCCTTGAGCCTGGGATCTTTCATTGAAGGTGCCAACTCTCTTCAACGTGGCTTGACCTGCGACCGCTGGCGTCCGAGATCCAAGAGGGTGTGCAGGATCTGGAAAAGGCTATCATTAGGCTGAAATGTCTCGCAATCGGTGAGCTCAGAGTTACAAAAGCCTTCCATGGAAAGGTGATATTGATCCAAGCTCAGATTATCGCTGTGTCAGAAAGTCATGCAACCCATTTTCTGGCCCTCGGTACGGTTTTAAAGGCCACCTGAACGTGCAGTGGGTATCATTCCTCATGACGCTCAATCGGTTCCTCAATATCCGCCTTCCCAAAGGGAACCCGAATTCCCTGAACGTCACCCAGCACAACAGGCCATTCAGTGGAGATGTCAAGATCCAAGGCAGACAGTGTTAAAAGCATATTCAAATCTCATCTGTGCTCTCAATCGGGCCTATCGAATGAGGCTCTCGTCTCACTAAACTGGACGGACCGATCGTTGATGGTACCGTATAAATTCCAGGGCCGTACGATGTCAGCTCCTCAGGCTCAGGAATCCTGCTTTCCTCTCTCTCTCTCTCTCTCTCTCTTCGTTATCACCTACCCGCCACTGTCAGCTTGCTGCCACCATGTCTTTGCTTGACGCAATCACCACTTCCTCCACCACCACCTCCATCCCAGGCTCGGAAATTCGTCCTCCCAGACCTTGTTTCCCACTGCACCTTCAAGGCTCCGCGTCAACCGACATCGCAAGCAGATAACCAGCGAGACCAAGCGCTGGTTGTTCAAAGGCGACTCCAACATTGTCGGTGGCGCGCAAGCGCAGTATCATGGACTGAAGGCTGGCCTTCTCACCGCCATGTGCTATCCTGATGCTGCATACCCCCAGCTTCGCGTCTGCAACGACTTCCTCACCTATCTGTTCCACCTCGACAACCTCTCTGACGATATGGATAACAACGGAACATGCAGCACGGCCGATGTTGTCCTCAACAGCCTGTACCATCCCCACACCTACCGCTCCCCGGCGCGGGTAGGGAAGATGACGAGAGAGTAAGTGCCTTCGTTGGACCTATCGCCCCAGTTCTGACGACCCTCTCCAACAGTTTCTACAAGCGGATGATCCTCACTGCGTCTCCTGGATCACAGCAACGTTTCATCGAAACGTTCGACTTTTTCTTTCAGAGTGTCACTCAACAGGCGATTGATCGTCTGTCTGGAGAAATACCCGACCTGGATTCCTATATCGCTCTGCGGAGAGATACGTCGGGTTGCAGGCCATGCTGGGCTTTGATAGAGTGTGAGTTAACCCATGCCGCTTCCACTTTCATTCGCCCCTTAACGAGACCGCCGATCCTAGACGCCAACAACCTTGACCTTCCTGAGGAAGTCATGGACCACCCTATCGTTCGTAGCCTCGGTGAGGCTGCCAATGATCTCGTCACCTGGTCCAACGTATGTACCTTTTCTCGACCCCAACGTAATCTTTGGCTGACATTCTACGCAGGACATCTTCTCCTACAATGTCGAGCAGTCCAAAGGCGACACCCACAACATGATCCCAGTTGTCATGCACCAAGAAGGCCTCGATCTCCAAGCCGCCGTCGACTTCGTAGGCGACATGTGCAAGTCAGCCATCGACCGGTTCATCGAGGAGCAAGCCTACCTCCCTTCTTGGGGTCCCAAGATTGACCGGGATCTCGCCGTTTACATCCAAGGACTCGCCGACTGGATCGTGGGCTCGCTTCATTGGTCGTTCGAGACGGAGCGTTACTTTGGCACGACTGGCCGCCATATCAAATCGACCCGTGTTATCAATCTACTTCCCCGGCGCTTGACGTAGAGTTGTTGGATGATTACCGGTTTCTTGTGAGCCTACTCTTTCACCTTACAATCGTCTCATCGGCTGACTCTGAAATTTTTTGTGGTAGCAATGACATTCTCACTCTGGCGCTATAGCCGCCACGCCGCTAGACAGGCTCCCTCGCCGATGGTCCCTTCAGAGGACTGTCGGCTGCCTGCTGGCACCACCACCACCACCACCACACTCCTGGCCACTCCGCGCTGAAGCGCCTAGTGACCTGCCCGGCAGCTTGGCTCTGCCACCGTCAATACCCCCGCTTCTACCCTGAGGATCACCATGTGCATCCTCGATCACATTCATTTCGCTTCGCTTTCAGTACACTTGCTTTCCTTGCGTTGTCCCTCGTTTGCTTAGATGTCGCGTCCTGTGGATCTCCACGTTCTTTGTTGTTGCTTTGCTTTCGTGTATGTTTCGTGTGCTATCGTATCAATAAACCCCCACCGGCCGGTGATCCCAACTCTTTGCCTGTCATGAGACTACCGAAGGTTGCCTGCTGGCACCAAACGATGCACCACTTTGGCTGTAACTCGAGTATGAAAAGTAACGATGTAGTGGTATTGAATAAATCCTTTATGACGCCCCCCCAGATACGTAGTGACTTCCGACTCGCGATCGGGAAAGGATCTATTGTAGTAAGTGCTTACATTCCTTCAATTCTAGTTTCAATAAAGAGTGTCCAAGCACCCGAGATATCGGCAAGAGTGTCGAGCAGTGGCTTCAACTCGATAGTGTTAATTCTCTCCAAATCGGTCCTCGCAAATGCAGACTGGCTCTCGGATTCTCCCACTTCGGCGCGTACTTTGATATGGCTCTCTATTCGTCCTTGTTCCAGCATACTCTTACGCCGCACCATCCTCCTATCCATAGCATAAGCTTTGGTCAAAAGTATCTCCCTCAGCGGGTCGCCGTGGCTCGCAGCGCCTTTTATTGCAGCACATGGGATCTCGATCAGCGAGCACCAGAGGGCGCGGCGGTCCCCAGTGTAGCTTGCGTTGACGTTGATTGACTGCAGATCCTTCGCAGACTGAACCAACCTTTGGATAGGGCTGATTGGAATGGGGATGAGGTCGAGGGGCCCTCCAGATACTGCATGGTGGTAAGGTAGGTAAATACCTTCAGTGCCGGGGCGTCGATCTCTCCTGGGGTCATGACCTTGTTGAGAAAGCTGTGCGGATCCCGGAGCTCGAGAGCATGAAGCTGAGGTAGATGAACAGCTCGGGTTGGTAGCATGCGCTGGGATTGTAGATCTCCCACTTGATCCGACCAAAGGAATGCGTGCATCTCAATGCAAAGGCGTTCGAGATTTGGCATCTGAACCAAAGACGGAGACCAGTTTCCTGTACATTCCGAGCGCGGCATAGCCCATGGGGTACGGCCAGGAGATAGAAAGTTCTTTGAGAGATAGGTAGTCAATTTGAAGGTTGAGGAATCCGTCTCCGCCAAACGATGGGCAAAATAGTGATAGGGATGAAAGCCTTGGGGCGGAGAGAGGTGTGATGGTTTCACTCAACTCGTTACCGTGAAGTACGAGGGCTTCAAGGCAGGGAAATTGCAAGAGAGTAGCGTCGAATTCTGACAAGCGAGGTCGAAAAGCAGTCAGAACTCGAACACGGTCCTTCACATGCGACAAGGCCATCTGTGTCCATTGGCAGGGACCTCTCCCGTGCCGGCACCAGGTCGTACCAAGTTGTGGGAAGGTGAGTTGCAGCGGCTGTGACCTTGACCGATCGAGGATCAGTCGGAGCCCTGGGTAGTCCTTTCCTTCACTAGTGGCACCCTTGCAAAAACAGCCGCTGTTGAAGGTCACAGAACTCCACAATTGCGGGAGGCTGATTGCCACTGTGCGCCAGTAGAAGCAGACAGCTGCAAGTGACCAAGGGAGGGACTTTGTACTCCCCAGGCAACTGCTCCCAGTTGGAAAAATGTGGTCTTCCCCACGGGCTAGAAGAAAGATCTCGGCAAGAACTTCCACTGGCAGCCATCGTACTGGGGGGAAAAATGACCGCAACTCTTCCAGCTCGTCCCTTAGCGCCCAATATTTACTCTCCAGTCGGGGAACAGGCCCATTGACTTCGGCAGCCTTGATCTCATCGCGCAGGGTAACTATGTCGGCTTTCTTCTTCTCGATCAGGTTCAACAGTCGAATTAGGATGTCAGGGTCAACGTTGCCCTCCCCTCGTCCGAGCTGTACGAAGCTTCTTTCGTCAAATTCAGTGCTCATGCTACATACTATGGGAGATGTCAGATGGCCGTGCACAAGAGCAAGGTCTATACAAGTCCCTGTACCGAGAGCACAAGCGATGATTCAGTGTCCAAGATGGTACAGTCGAGCCCTGCCCAACTGGCCCAAGATGATTGCAGGGAATCAGGGTTGGAATGGGCTGTGACCTGTCAGGAAGCAGGATCAGACTTTCCGAACGAAGCGGAAATGCATCACACAGTACTGGAAAGCGCGTATGTCTGTCAGAGCACAGGGGATTTCTTTATCTACTGAGGATACGACCTAAATTGATGGGAGACCCTAAGGGCCAATACCTACCTCAATGAAAAGAACCCAGTCCCCTGAGACGCCAGCGAGAGAGGTTAAAAGAGGCTTGAAATCGGTAGTGTCAATATTAACAAATTTGCTTTCCCCGGGAGGACTGCAGAGCGGATGGGTGGCCTCTGTCCATTCAGTCGGAAGATGAGACACTTTGACGTGTTTTCGTGTTGACGCCCCTGCAGTGACCAGACCAGCGCGGTTTGTGTCCGCAACTTTGAGGAAAGTACCATAGGCGAGAACCATGTGCTTTAAAGGATCGTCCAAATGTTTCGTGGCTGCATACGTTGTTTTGAAAGCGGTATGCGAGATTTCAATCAACAGAGAGCCAGAGGAAGAGGGTTCCTTGAGCTCGGCACGTACGGTGATAGTTCGTAGGTTCTGGGCAGAATCGAGCAGGGTTCAAAAGGAACGGTCGAAATTGATATTCTTCCAGGCATGTCTGCAGGAGACATAGTCAAATGTTTCGAGGCCAGGGGCATGTATCATGGCTGTTGCATTTGTGCTGGCAGATCGCCCGCATGGGTCCTTTAGCCGCAAACGGCGCAGATGAGGCAATTCGATGCTCTCGAAGGTCGACCCCGCCAGTTCGGTATTCACGCGCACGTCATCTTCGTGACCCGAGCCAACGTGCCCCTCGATGTTGAGGTGCTCTAGGTTCTTCATCTGCGATAAAGCCCTAATGAGCATCCTGTACGTGGTGACCGGTTCTTGAACCCATATATTCTTCCAGGACACTGACAGCTCTTTGAGAGCGAGCCAATCCAGTCCAAGATTGAGGAACCCGTCACTACCACCCAAAACTGGGCCCAGCAACGAAAGAGAGGCGAGCTTGGGAGCATTGAGAACTGCGACATGGTCGCTCAGCACATGGTCATGGATGATAAGATGTTGGAGTGAAGGAAAATGGAGGGCGGTATAATTCGCAAAGTCAATAGAAGACGTGGAGAGCTCCCCGACGTGAGATGTCAGCTGCAGAAGAGACGCCACCTTCTCTTGGGTGATCATGATGGTCTCGCTGCTCTGCCAACCTGTAAATGGTATCCGGACTCGTAAGGGCTGTGGCTTTGCCCTGTCCATTATCATTTGCACGATATCCCAGTTTATTCCTGTTCGAGCGTTGGCCTGAGGTGCTGAGCACACGCAGGTGAGGGACAAGGATAAGGCCCGGTTAATAATTATTGGCCCGATGTTAGAAACGTTTATAACAATTTTGTTTCTTAACTGAATTCTTAACACAAGTTATAAACGTTAAGAATTCAAATGTTAATAACATGTGAACAATCCATTTATTAATGTGTTTTTAACAAATCTCAGTGTGAAGAATGCTAAAGGTACCGGAAATGGCGTCCAAAGGTCCTCTCCAAGAGTCCCGGCTCCTTGGGACGTGGGATTTGACGTTCGAGAACTGCTGTATCACCCTTCTCAATGAACTCCCGAAGTGCCGGTGCCTTGAAATTAATGTCAAGACACCCTGCAGTGATCTCCCATTCCTCCATGTTTCCTATGACCTCTGCCTCCCAGTCTTGACCGCAGGCCTCCTCTTTTTCGTCTTCGTCTTCAGAGTCCGAATCAGACGAGTCGTCACCGGCACCCTCGGCGGATTGGTTGTTGATGAGTAATGATTCAAGGCGAGATGGTGGGTTGGATTTGCCTGATTGGTGGGAAGCCGAGGACACACCGGAGGGCAGAGGTAGTCCATTGGCGCTTTCACGGATGACGGAAAGTTCTTGCTTCATATCGCGGAATTTTACCATCGGTGTCTTACGAGTCTTGGGCTCTGCGCCGGACTAAATGTGAACTTTCTCCTTGCCGTGTATTCTTAACATTATTAACATCAAGGTATGTCGCTTTGTGTTATAAACACGTTATTAACATGTTAATAACATGTTAATAACTATCATGTTTCTAACAAACCCTTTATTAGCCGGGCCTTAGACAAGGAGGACCACAGGGATGGAAGATTGAGGGCTACTACCCTCCAGTGATAAGACACTGCTGCGAGGGTGAAGGGAATGGGGTGGGAGTGGGATCCGAGGGGACAGTCGATGTATTCATCGCCATGGGCCAGCATAAAGATGTCCCCCAGCAATTCGACTGGGAGACGGCGAATAGGGGCAAACAAGGAAGTCAGCGATGCCGACTCTTTCAAGAGGGCAGAGCATTCTTCCCTCATTTGGGCTGTAGGGTCTTGGACAGCCAAACAGACGGCCGCGAGGCTGAGGAGAAGTCCCCTATGGCGGACCATCGCTATGTATATGTCGAGCTGGGTGCGGGGAGAGACGTGGGTATTCTGTCTTGCAAGGTCAATGAAGCGGCCCGTCATATCTATTGCTTGGTCTTCAGATGAGATAGTCAGAGACGAATAGCCAAGGAGCGAAGTTTCTCAGATGCACCATACCTTTGAGAACATGAAGGATAGCTGCGAACTGCAATGCTGAAGGTTGCAACTTGAACTGAACAATGTACCACTTTGGCTGTAACTGGAGTATGAAAAGTGCCGATGCAATGGCATTAGGTCAATCCTTACGAGGCCCTCAGGATACATAGTAACTTCCGACTCGGGAAATAATCTATCGCAAGTGCTTTACACGCCTCGAATCCTTGTTTCAATAAAGAGCGTCCAACCTCCTGAGATATTGGCAAGAGAGTCCAGCAGGGGCTTTAACTCGGTAGTGTTAATCCTCTCCAAATCGGTCCTAGCAAGTGGAGATTGGTTCTCAGATTCCCCCGCTTCGACATGTATTTTGACATGCCTCTCTATTCGTCCTTCTTCCAGCAGACTCTTACGCTGCACCATCCTCCTATCCATGACACAGCCTCTGGTCAGAAGCATCTCCCTCAGCGGGTCGTCATGGCTCGCAGCGCCTTTCATCGCAGCGCATGGAATCTCGATCAACGAGCACCAGAGGGGGCGGCGGTCCCTAGTGTAGCTTGCGTTGACGTTGATTGACTGCAGATCCTTCGCAGACTGAACCAACCTTCGGATGGGGCTGATCCAAATAGGGCTGAGTCCCACGCCAGGCTTCCATCTACGCATGGTGGTGAAATATGTGAACACTTTCAATGCAGGGGCGTCGATCTCTCCTGGGGCCATGACCCTGTCGAGGAACCCGCGTGGATCCCGGAGTTCGAGGGTATGAAGGTGGGGTAGGTGAACAGCTCGGGTGTATAGCAATTGCTGGGAGTGTAGACCCTCTGCCTGATCTGATCCAAGTAATGCGTGCACCTCAATGCAAAGGCGTTCGAGATTTGGCATCTGAGCCAAGGCCAAGACCAGTTTCCTGTACATTGCTTGAAGCGCGTCAAAACCCATAGGGTTGGGGCAGGCGATGGAAAGCTGCTTGAGTGACAGGTAATCAATTCGAAGGTTGAGGAATCCGTCACTGCCAAACGAAGGGTAAAATAGTGATAGGGATGAAAGTCTTGGGGCGGAGAGGGGTGTGATGGCTTCACTCGGCTCATGACCGTGAAGTACGAGAGCTTCAAGGCAGGGAAAATGTAAGAGGGTTGCATCGAATATTGACAAGGGAAGACGAAAGGCGGTCAGAACCCGGACACGGTCCTTCATATATGGCAAGGCCAAATGCTCCCATTGGCATGGACCCCTCCCGCGCCGACACCAGGTCGTGTTAGGGTTTGGGAAACTGAGTCGAAAGGGCTGTGACCTTGACCGATCGAGTATCAACCGTAGGCCTGGGTAGTCTCTTCCTTCATTGGAGCAAAAACAGCCGTTTGTGAAGGACACAGAACTCCACAATTGCGGGAGATTTATTGCTACTGTGCGCCAGTAAAAGCAAACAGCGGCAAGGGACCAAGGAAGTGACCATGACCTCCCAAGGCAGCTGCTCCAGCTCGGGAAATGAATGTAGTCTTCCCCATGGGCCAGGAGAAAGATGTCGGCAAGTACTTCCGTTGGAAGCCGTCGTACTGGGGGGCATAATGACCGCAAACCTTCCACTTCGTCCCTTAGCGCCCAATATTTGCTCTCCAACTGGGGAGCTGGCCCATTGACTTCGGCAGCCTTGATCTCGTCGCGCAGGGCAAGGATGTCAGCTTTCTTCTTCTCGATCAGGCTCAACAGTCGAGTTAGGATGGCAGGGTCAACGTCTCCCTCCCCTCGTCCGAGCTGTACGAAGCTTCTTTCGTCAAACTCAATGCTCATGCTAAACACTGCGATTCAAGAGGTTAGATGACCATGTACAGAACAAGGTCTCTACGAGTCCCCTTACCAAGAGCAAAGGCGATGTGTTAGTATCCGACGTTGGTTTCACAGTCGATCCCCGCCCTACTGGCTAAGATGAGTGCAGGGAATCAAGGTTGGAATGGACTGCGGTCTGTCAGGACGCAGGATCAAGACCTCCCGAACGAAGCGGAACGGGACAGAAGGTGCTTGAGCGTGTCTGTCAGTTCAAAGGATATCCTGCTATCTACTGTAAATACGACCTAAATCGATGGGGGGCCCTCAATGCCTATATCTACTTCAACGAAGAGGTCCCAGTTACCTGAAACGCCAGCGAGAGAGGTCAAGAGAGGCTTGAAGTCGATCGTGTCAATATCAACAAGTTTGCTTTCTGTGAGGGGGCTGCAGTGCAGGGGGGTCCCTTCTCTCCATTCAGTCGCAAGATCTGACGCTTTGACGTGTTTTCGTGGTGACACCCCTACTGCGACCAGGCCAGTGCGGTTTGCGTCCGTACCTCTGAGGAAAGTGCCCTGAGGGAGAACCATATGTCTTAGAGGATCGTCCAGATGTTTCGCATCTGCACACGCTGACTTGAAAGCGGCATTCGGGATTTCGATCAACAGAGTGCCAGAGGAAGAGGGTTTCTTGGGCTCGACACGTATGGTGATAGCTCGCAGGTATTGGGCAGATTCGAGCAGGGGTCGAAACGAACGGTCGAAGTTTACATCCTTCCAGGAATGTCTGCAGGAGGTGTAGTCAAATGTTTCGAGGCCAGGGGCATGCATCATGGTTGTTGCATTTGTGCTGGCATATCGCCCGCATGGGTCCTTTAGCGCAAACGGCGCAGATGAGGCAATTCGATGCTCTCAAAGATCGACCCTGGCTCGGGGTTCAGTTTGTCTGTGTGACTTGAGCCAACGTGCCCCTCGATGCTAAGGTGCTGCAGGTTCTTCATCCGCGCCAGGGCCCGAATGAGCATCCTGTACGTGGTAACCGGTTCTTGAACCCATATATTCTTCCAGGACACTGACAGCTCTTTGAGAGCGAGCCAATCCAGTCCAAGATTGAGGAACCCATCACTACCACCCAAGACTGGGCCCAGCAACGAAAGAGAGGTGAGATTGGGAGCATTGAGAACTGCGACATGGTCGCTCAGTGCATGGTCATGGATGATGAGATGTTGGAGGGAAGGAAATTGGAGGGCAGTATAGTTCGAAAAGTCAATAGAAGACGTTGAGAGCTCCCCGACGTGAGTTGTCAGCTGCAGAAGAGACGCCACCTTCTCTTGGGTGATCATGATGGTCCCGCCGCTCTGCCAACCTGTGAATGGTATCCGGACTCGTAAGAGCTGTGGCTTTGCCCTGTCCATTATCATTTGCACTACTTCCCAGTTTATCCCTGTTCGAGCATTGGCGTGAGGTGCTGAGCACACACAGGTGAGGGACAAAGATGACCACAGGGATGGAAGATTGAGCGCTACTATCCTCCAGTGATAAGACACTGCTGCGAGGGTGAAGGGAATGGGGTGGGAGTGGGATCCGAGGGGACAATTGATGTAGTCGTCGCCATGGGCCAGCATAAAGATGTCCTCCAGCAATTCGACTGGGAGACGGCGAATAGGGGCAAACAAGGAAGTCAGTGATGCCGACTCGTTCAAGAGGGCAGAGCATTCTTCCCTCATTTGGGCTGTAGGGTCTTGGACAGCCAAACGGACGGCCACGAGGCTGAGAAGAAGTCCCCTGTGGCAAACCATCGCTATGTATATGTCGAGCTGGGTGCGGGGAGAGACGTGGGTATTCTGTCTTGCAAGGTCAATGAAGCGGCCAGTCATATCTATTGCTCGGTCTTTAGATGAGATAGTCAGAGACGAATAGCCAAGGAACAAAGTTTCTCAGAAGCACCATACCTTTGAGAACGTGAAGGAAAGCTGCAAACCAATGCTCTGGGTTGATATTCACTGGCAACCGGTACTGCATACAGATGTTCGGGCTTGACGGTGGGACTGAATGGGTGCTATTACTGGGATCCTGATGAAAGCATTCAACGCTGGCAAAGCCTTGAAAAGATCACATTAAACACACGATAGATGGATAGTCTATTAGTCTAGAAAGGTAGTAGTAGAGAGTGGCCAAGGGCAACAGGAGGTTCGCACAAGTACACCGTTTTGGGAGAGATGATAAGGAAGGTGTGGTAAGACTAAATCGCGCGTTTAGACCACGAGACTAGATAAAACCATGATCAGTAAGTATATCATAGTCGACTAGAGCGTAGAGGATACATACCTGGGCTGCTTCTCAAGAGGGATGTGGATCGAGTGGTGGTTCTTGATAAGGTCAGCGCGGTGGAAAGCGTTCAAGTTCTTGTGGATGGTGATCTGGTAGACGGAAGCACTTCCTTGTCTACAAAGCAACCCATGAGCACCTATATGATTCAACCGAGCAGTTCAACGCTTACCGGCTAGCAATGGTGGCCCAGGCCAAGAAGAAAGACCAGGTCCTGAACCAACGGTCACCGTACTTGGCGAGGATCTTCTCCTTGTTGGAGATCCAGTTCAAGTACCACCTGTGGAGAGTTGCAGAGTAGTGGACACCGAGGACGTCAATGTTCTTGACTTCGAAGCCGGCACTCTCGAGCTTGGTGATGACCCAGCCAAGGGAGCAGGAAGCATCGGCACCGGGGAAGACGTATTTGTTCATGAAGAGACCCCTGGAGGAGGCTCAGTTAGTACCTGCGCTTGGGAGTGGAGGAAGCTTCGACTCACCAGATCAAATCTTCGTATTGCCAAGGGGGACGGATACCAGCGACCTGGTAAACAATGGTGCCATCGTCGTCCAACAAGTTGTAGAGCTGGCTCAACCACTCAGAGTAGCGACGGATACCGACGTGCTCAGCCATCTCGAGGCAAGAGATCTTGTTGTAGGTAGTGCCAGCGGGAATGTCACGGTAGTCTTTGCAGAGGATGCGGGCCTTGTCGGCAGCAACACCGTTGTTGGCAATCCTGTCCGTGGCAAACTTGGCCTGGTTCTCGCTGAGAGTAACACCGGTGCTGTCACATCCAAAGTTCTTGGCGGCATAGGTGACGAGGGTTCCCCATCCGCATCCGATGTCGAGGTACTTGTCCTCGGGCTTCAAGTCCAACTTGCTGCAGACAGCGGCGAGCTTGTTGTCCTGGAGTTCTTCCAAAGTCTCTTGAACGTCGGGCTTGGTGATGATACCGCTGGTGTAGATCATACGTGGTCCAAGGAACCACTCATAGAAATCATCGCCACCTGTTACACGCGTGTCAGGGTTTGCCAACGCGCACTATTTGCAAATGAAAAACATACGATCGTAGTGTCCGCGAACCTGATCCTCATCTTGTTGCCGGGTGTGGAAGATAACGTCGGGGATGAGGACCATGAAGACATACTTGAAGAGGTCCCAAGTAAAGTTGAACTTAGTGAAATCGTGTCGCTGTTCCAAGATTTCCAAAACATCACCTGAGACCCTTGATTGTGAGCTTGCGCCGCCACGTCACAAGAAACAGCTGCGGGACTGACCATTGATATCGATTTTGCCGTCAAAGTACGCGTCGTAGAAGACCTGCATGGGGATCTTGTTCTTGCCATTGTACTGCTCCTTCAACGCCGCGTCCTTGATAGTGATATAGGTCTCGATGTCCTTGCCGGGCAAGACCACCTTTTGGTTCTTGCGACCACCGTAGGTGCTCATCACCGTCCAGTACCCAACGGCAACTGGCGCACCAGTCAAGAGCGCCACGAACAGATAAGTCTTGAATCCACCATACTTGACAATGGGGATCCAAGATTTCAAGAAATAGGGGACGACGACGAGGAGAACCGCGAGGTGGAGGTTGGAGAAGGTTCCGTTGCCCTCTGCAAGACCAACGACGGGGGCGTTGGCAATTGCAGGGTACGTCGTCGACTTGACCGTGGATGAAGACATGACCAGACGGTTAAGGAAGAGATGGGAAATCTCGACGTGGCTTTTTATAATTTGTGCAAGACGCCCACGGACGCTCCGGTCTAACTGCGTGTGGTGTTTGCAAATATTTTGCCTAATCCAGTATCGTCCCATCATGTTTTTGGAGATCGTCTCTCTTCGCTGGCACTTTCCAATCAGGCTGTCATTTGCGCAAAGCTCCTTCGGTCTATGAATAGATATCGTTCTAGTCGTAAAATATTCGTTAAAGTAGAATAATGCGTGTCCCCAGTTCATCCACAGGCCACGCAAACTTGGGACCTGGACAACTAATAAACATCAGGGATGTTGGTATATCGAGTCGGTGTGCAAGTGCGTGGACAGATCGTGGCTCGAACGGTCCTTCGACCAAGAGCTGATGCAAGGTGTCAGTCGCAGGGAAGTTGGAGATGGCGTGTGCAGACTCACCAGGTCTATCGTGATCTCGGGGAAAGCTTCGTCTAAAACTATACCCGCTATCAGCATTCGAAAAACGTTAACGAAGTAAACTCCCATACTTTTAGCATTAGCCTCCAGCTCCGATGGGATGCCTCCCTTCTCCTGTTCCCAAAAGTGTACGATTTTCAAATGTGACGTCTCTTCGTTCTTTTGCACGTAGAGAATCATATGGAAGAGGTTATTGATCTGCCAGACATTCAGTCGACGGTTTCTACTTGAAGGCTAAACGCACCTCATCACCTTTCGTACACACGCAGATGACCTGCCTCTTCAATCTCGTCATGACCTTGGTCAAGTGGTACCCAACCCTATCTTGGAACATAACAACAGCACTCGACCGCGAACTCGTCCTCGAGGTGTCCAACGCTGTCTCGTGTCCGCTGCTGGCAGCAGCAACGACGACAACTGGCTCGTCCGCTTCCCCAGCTGCAGTAGTGCCATCACACCACTGATCATATGCCCAATACACCCACCTCAACAAGGCCACCTTGTTCTGCGTCACAGCGAGGATCACAACCAGGCTGATCGTATACGCCGCGAAATACCCTGCCGTCCTCGGGTTCAACGCGATATTGCCACCCAAGACAACAGGGCAGACAGCAAACAGAGAGACAAAGATCACGGGTAAGGGAGCGTGATACGTGCGAGGCAGACGACCACGGTTGAAGCGGAGGATGAGAAGTGAGAGCGGGAAGAGGGTCATCACGACTAGCCAGACGAGCGAAAACATCTCGGAGATGATAGCTAGAGAGGCACCAGAGGAGGCGTAGATGACTCCGCAGAACGCTGCAAAGCTCAACACCGAGACATATGGTGCTTTGGTTTTGGGAGTCAGCGCTAGGAACGCAAGTGGTAGGATCCGATCTTGTGAGAGTCGTTGGAGTAGCTCGCAAGCACTGAGGATGCCTGTTGGAGGATGTTAGATGAGATGGGGAAGAAGGTAGGAGAAGAGTTACCTGTGAGCACACCGCCGCAGAGGACGATGAAAGCATCAACCACGACCAATACTCGAAGCCATCGACCCGCAGACTTCAGAGAGGGTTAGCCGGCTTATGGTATGATATGGTCAAGGACCTCACCTTCTCTCCTAGAACACTCAAGATGTTGGCTCCGCCACGGGTGACATCGAGAGGCACGATCGCCATAACCAGCAACATCAGGAGAGCGTTGAACACTATCGCCGGCATATGGAGGTTGCGCAGCACTGCCGGAAACCTCCCGGGCTTGATACGAGAGACGTATGAAGGTGTACCTATCCAGACGACTCTGTCAGCGGTTGTCGAATTGAGGAGCAATAGGACACCCACATTCGAAGCCTGTCAGACCGAGCATCCCAATACAAATCCCATAATAGATCTGCCTTGCGATGCTTGCTCCGTCAGGTTGTTCCTGTTTGCTTTGTGCCCAGTTGTCCTTGAGCTGCTGATTGCCCATCCTGGACCAATGTACGATGCTCGTGATGATCAGGACAACCATGGTCAGAACCTACAATACAGTTGAACCCCCGTCGTAACCAGATCCCAAAGCGCAAGACTCACATGCACAGAGAGCACAGACAAGGCGATCCGAGCACTCTCTCGAACGCCAAACAAGCTCACGATGGTAAAAAGGACCATGACAAGGGCAGCAAGGGCCCACACAGGAAACGGAAGCGTAACTTCACCAGCAAGGTAGGTGGCAGCCGTAGCCGCCGAAACAACTGAAGTAGACGCAAAATCGAGCAGCAGCAACGTTGCGCTAACCAGAGCAAGGGGCTTGGATGAAACATTAAGGCTATTACAAGTTTAGATGAAGGATTCACGCTGCATGGGCTGACAAGGGGACTCACAGATACGTGTAAGGAGCTCCACTAATGGGAAGTGCAGAAGCCAACTCTACCATCATAGGTCTCCAAAGGAAGAGCACTAGCGTAGCCACAAAAAGGGCGATGGGTGAACTGAATCCCAGACGTCAGTTTTCACAGCCCCTATTATGTAGGAGAAGGCATTGACGTACTATGCACCCGCGACGACGACCACTGCAGGAAACGCGTAAAAGACGCTGCCTAGAACAGCGTTCCCAGCCAAAGCAGCAGCAGTGAACTGGCCCAAGATTTGCTCATTCTGCAGTCGGTTCAAGGAGGCATCGGCTGCCGTATAATTTTCTGGCGACAGTTGCACCTTTCGGATAGAACCCCAGCCAGCAAATTCAAACGAGTTGGGGAGGTTGAGAAAGCGCGAGGGTATGACTGAGTAGTCTTTCAGTCCAGAATTATCGGCAGGTCGATTTCGTTGTCGCCTTAGAATAACGTCGTACTGTGCTTCTCTGAAAGGAGGGAAGACGGAACCAGTGCTCGCTGTAACGTCCTGATCAGAAGCTATGAAACCCCGACACTATGGCTGCTTACTGCTCGTTGTAGGCGCCATGGAAGGCTCATTCCCCAACGCGGCTGGTTGTGGTGGCGGTTCAAATGCAAGCCGCGACGCGACATAATCATCGAGGTCATCGGATGCAGCTGCTTTCGAAACTGAAGACCCTTTAGTTTCAAAAGGCGGTCGCTGGGACATTCTTAGCGAGAAGGATGGAAGGTAACCTGCTCTGAACTAGGCCTTATATATAGGGGTCTTTACCCACCCAGGAACCGAACTAGGCCACTGAATCACCCATTGTGGCGATTGGGTAAAAGAACTGTGGCCTGGTGGCAGCTTTGAGCAATAATCCTCTTCGCGGAACAAAGAGAAGGATGTGGACTGGCTCTCCCGAGCCATGAGTCCCAAGCCATGAGTTGTATGATATGCGAGGAAGTAAATGACTACTGTACAGAGCAACAAGTTGTGCGATTTAGTATGAGAACCATCTTGTGAAGAAGCGCTCGTCGTGGATAAGGTTGATGGTATCGTCGACGAGCTTCAAGTCTAGGGCAAGGTCGAGCCTATTGTAAGGAGCTCAAGACTGCAGTAACTTACCGACTTCAGACCCTAGACCAATACACGCCAGCATCTGCAGACTTGTCGGGCTGATAACCTTGCCAATGATTTCAAGGAATGGCTCAGACAGAGATTGGTGTTCCTGCTCGACGTTAGACCACATTCCCACTATATCCAACTCAAAGACTTACCCCCATTACGGTGACGGTCAGCTGTCCCCCGTCTGACGCTTGCACAGTCAGACTCCCGGTATCATTGAACTGTCGGGACCAAATCAGGGTGCATTTCGAAGGAATGAGAACACTGTTTTCTTACCTTGATCAGCTTGCATGGTACTCTGACCATCTTGCCCGACCAGTTTGGTAGCATGGCAGAGTTGACCCTGGGCGTAATCTCGCGGTCGATGGTGGACATGGTGAGCGTAACTGACAGAGGATGGATTCAGAGTTCCAGCTCGACGCGCCGCGTGAGCCCCGCACGTGAGATACGCGTGGGGTTGAAAATAGGGGCTCCCGGCACCATGTAAGGAGTCCAAGTCAACTCTTGCCATTAGCCACATTGGTTACCCCCAGGTACGTCGGAAATGTATCATTACTTCGTCAGCCGATCCCGTCTGCTGACGCAAAATACGCAACTGACACTTTCTCAATGAATTCGACTTGGCCATCTCGTATTCAAAATGGGTCTGATCGCTCCTAACACCTCAGGACTCCTTCAAGTCAGCCTCATTTCCGTGGACTCTATAAGCCTAGCAAATCTTCGCTCTTCGTTGCACATCCCATTACCGTCCCTTAGCTTCATTCTTCCCAATGCCGTGCCCCCTTCTGCCAACGGAATGGGCCTGCTCGTGTCCTATCGCTACTCTGAGCCACCGTCTTCGCCAGCCCCGATCGCGACATTGAGTGGCGAGTGCTTGAACCGCCAGTCCTGGCTTTGCCGCCCTAGTTTCTCAGTTTGGGACTTCTCCCTCGTGCCTCACGCACACACAATATTATCAGTCATCCTCCACTTCCTCACAGTGATGCGCATTTCGCTAGCTCAGGCTGCTTGTGACCCGACGACCAAACCATAATCGACAATCCTCCTTGTACCCATCCCGTAGGGTCCTGTACGTCGTATCTTTCCTTTCCTAACCTCACTACAGCTGAAGTACTCTACAGTGATGCTCATAAGCTAGCTGATAGCGGCCCTCGTGCCTGCCCTATACCTATCAACTTCCTGCATCCGCAGTGTCCCCATGGCCAGCTTGCACGCGTTTCCTGCCTTTCTGTGAACCCACTCACTCTAACGTCTCTTCAGTGACTCGGATGCGCTTGGGTTAGGTGGCCACGCCAAATCGCCGACATCTGGTCCCAGCAAATGGCCAGGACGGAGGGAGCGATAACGAGTGAGCACGATCAAGTCCACTATCAATGGCCTCGGCCCTACCATCATACCAATAGAACAACGCCATTCCTCGCACACCTCGTGACCCACCGAACATCAGGATTGTGAGGGCAGCGGGAGGTCAAAAATGCTATTTCCCTCCTTGTTTCTACTTCTCAAGTCACTGCATCTTCTTGCGAGTTCCACCACCAAACATCAACCAAGTATTTAATCGTGTCTCTCTGCACTTCAATCATACCCACCGTCTCACTGGTAATCACCCCCTTGGGCTATGAACGACGACGACAAGCTCCCAAGTTACTGTCTCCTCGATCAACCTCTACTCCGCAGCCCTCTCCAACTGTTTCCTAGTCCACGTTTCCCCTCCTTCTGACCGGGGCTTCGATCGGAGATGGCAGTCCTGCCTGGGCCATTCAAGCCCTGCCTTTCACCAAAGAACACCTCGTTGCTTCCTTTATGTTTCGCCTTGGCGGCGATTTGCTGAGCTACGGCTCTTCTGGATGCCGTTTTATATTTCATTAGCATTCATTAGGAACCTCTGCCCACGGCTCGTGTACTCGAGTACAGGTTCAGCTAGCCAATTTATAGATTAACTCGTGTTGTGTAATATCGTTGTACAAGTGTGTAGAGAACAAAAAAATTACATCCTGGTACTATGCGTGTAGAACATGCTGACTTGCGAAAGAAGATTGTATGGGTATCCAAGAAGCTCAGGTCGGGGTTCACGAAGCAAGGTAGCTGCCACTGCATCAACCTCCCCTCCCAATGGATGCTCGGCGTCGAAATGGAGATCAGAATCAGATCCATGTCCATCGTCATTCACAAGCAGCTGGTCAGTACCGAGGGGGCTTGCAACGGCGGCCTTTCGTGATTCAAAGACTTGCAAGAGTTGAACGATACCACTGTGGCCGTTGGCCAGCGCCGCCGACATCGCGGTGTGTCCGTCTGTAGTACTCCTGATGGTGGTGTCGATGTTGGGTGCATTGAGGAGCAGACGAACAATAGCTTCGTGGCCCTTGTCAGCTGCCATCTTGATGGCTGTGTCCCCGTCGCTGTCAAATGCATTGACATTGATACTGCCAGTGGCAAGAAGCAGTCCAACAGGGGCTTTGTGGCCACAATACGCAGCTAGCTGTAAGGCTGTCGACCCGTGGTTGTCGGCCAGGCTGACCTGGATCTTGGGGTGCGCCAGGAGGGGCTTGACCGTACCTTCGTGGCCATACCTAGCAGCCAGCATGAGTGCTGACCACCCATCGCTCTTCGTCAGATTGACCTGGATCTCGGGGTGCGCTAGGAGGAGCCTGACATTGCCTTCGTGGTCATGCCTGGCAGCCAGCATGAGTGCCGACCACCCATCGTTGGCGACCAGGTTGACCTGGATCTCAGGGTGCGCCAGGAGGAGCTTGACGGTGCCTTCGTGGCCAAACATGGCAGCCAGTAAGAGTGCTGACCACCCATCGCTCTTCGTCAGATTGACCTGGATCTCGGGGTGCGCTAGGAGGAGCCTGACATTGCCTTCGTGGCCATCCCTGGAAGCCAGCATGAGTGCTGACCACCCATTGCTGTCAATCAGGTTTATCTGGAGCTCGGGGTTTGCCAGGAGGAGCCTGACGATGCCTTCGTGGCCGTGCCTAGCAACCAGTGTGAGTGCCGACCACCCATCGTCGGCGACCAGGTTGACCTGGATCTCAGGGTGCGCCAGGAGGAGCTTGATGATGCCTTCGTGGCCATACCTGGCAGCCAGCATGAGTGCCGACCACCCGTCGCTCTTCGCCAGATTGACCTGGATCTCGGGGTGCGCCAGGAGGAGCTTGATGGTGCCTTCGTGGCCGTGCCTGGCAGCCAGCATGAGCGCTGACCACCCATCCTTGTCGACCAGGTTGACATGAATCTCAGACAGTGACAGGAAGAAGGCAACCAGGGCTTCGTGACCGAACCAGGAGGCCAACATCAATGGTGTCTGTTGGTCAAATTTGGTCGTTACATGTGGGCTGCCCACAGTGATCTCCAGCAATGTCAATGGTAGATTGTACAGGCCCAGAATATGGAGGGGAGCAAGGATGTCGAACAACAAATAGTGGGAGTCAGGATAGATGAAAGCAGGGAAGGCCTTGATTCCTGTAATGAATTGCGCAGTTTGGCGTCTGGTCTCCTCAACATCCAACCCTCTACGGGCATGGAAGGCCCAAGCGTCGGATGCATAGGCAAGTAGGGGGTCATTTTCCAAGATGGCTTGGAACTCTGTCTCTGAGCTGATGGTCGTATCCTGGAAGCCACACTCTGTGAGATGGGTCATGCAGATAGATGCGAGAAGAGTGTGTGGATGGGGAAATTCCTCGTGGAGGAGACCTTCCAATGTCTCCTTAGCGGTGTAGTCTGACGATGGGTGAGTCACAATCAGGAAATGAGCGACGATCTGCAACTTACGAACGAGTCGAACAAGCCTGCTCTCTTCCTCGAGAGTGATCAAGCCACCACACAGAGACAAGATGGTGGTCCCCGGAACACGACGGCTAGCTTCAAATTTGTGGGTATCCGGCGACGTGGCTACGGCCCGCTCAAGCTCCTCCATCGTCATTGACCTTGACGCGTTGAGAACCCATACCAAGACAGATTTTGCAAGGGCGGCGTATTTGCGAGTTTGATTCGATATCCTGGTCCAAGTTTTACGGTACACGTCCTCGATACTGGACGGAAACACTTTGAGCGTGTCGCTCACGTCCTGAGGGCTGAGACACCCGCTCAACGCATCCAGCTGGAGGGATGCATGCAAGAACCTGGGAAGATGATTCTGTTAGCTCTGTATACCAACATCCGCATGCATGAGAACTTCTTACATCCCGCCACAATTGCGCTTGATGGTTGAGACAACCTCGTCCCTCAAAGATGGGTCGGCATGTAGGAGACGCCGCAGTTCCGCATCCTTGTTGATCCCGTTTGCGATATGAAGATCGAGGTCAGCATCCTGGGCGACAATGTCGAAAGTGTGCGCTTCCGGGAAGTTGGCCTCCACGGTCTTTAGGGGCCGCGATGTGATGAAAAGCTTTACATCCAATGATGCAAGTGTCTCCACAACTGCCAGCTGAATCTTGGTGGGAGCCTCGTCTAGGGCATCGAGAACATAGAAGGTAACTGCCATGCACTTGACCAGTTGGTGGAGAAGAGCTAGGAGCTGTGCCTCCGTGGGGTCTGTCCTTTCGCGGAGATGCTGAGCATAAGCTTCTTCGACGAGGGCGAGGCACTCTGAGTGACGCTCGAGTGTTTGCATTACGAGAATCTCGAGAACGTCGCGAACCGATAATTCCGAGTGGTCACTGTAGCGAAGGTAGACATAGCAAACACATATTTTTGCGTTTGCGTTCTTGCACAAGGCTTCGAGGTGTCCTATGACGATCGATCTGGAACCAAGCTTCAGCGAGAGATTGCATGAGCAATGGGAGGCTAACTTACGCAAGGAGGGTCTTGCCAGCGCCGGCTATACAATGAGGTGTTAGACATTGGAGATGGTGTGCATGCAAAGGTGACTTACGGATTCCTGAGCCCCAAAAAATCTTGATATCGCCATTTGGCTCGAGCCAGAGGCGAAACGTATCGCCCTTGACGAGCCACATCCCAGTCCCTTCCGTCGCCTTGCTCAACATATCATGGTAGATTTTGCGAAAATTGGGTATCGACTCCAAGATCGCCCATATATCTCTCGGGCGCTCGTAATGGTAGTGGATGTTGTGGCTGTGGTCGTTGTTGTGAACGACATCACCTCCAATGGCGGTGAAGGTCGAGTCTGCGATCTGAAGATTGTGGGCGTTGGAGAACATTTCGGGTCTTCTGAGTGAGGGAGAGCCGTGTCCAGCTCCTGTGGATATGTCAGATCGACGACGGATGATTAGGCATGAGACTCACCTCCACCCCGCCCGACGGCGGAAGACCTTTGTACAATCTATCAGACAGGTCAATTGCGTACGTTTGCACGTTAGGACAACAGTACTCACATTGTGTGTTGAGTACTGGGACATCGATTTGTGCAGGAGCGGAACTGGACTGAGGAAGACGGTGGGTGAGGGTGAAGAGGGAAGGAGAACGAGGTAAGAGTGATCACTTGAGGCTTGAGCGCTTGAGCTTGGGCTATGTGCTCTGATGGTGATGGCAGCCATCATGGAAGACCTTCCGTGAATGGAACTGATACATAAGATGAAATATTCCACTGAGCGCGTATGTATCTTATAGCGGATTCAGCTGCATAAAGAAGGACCAGGTGCCACCAGATAGGAGGTTGAAGCAAATACTGAGGTGCCCGTCCCTCCTGCATCGCGGTGGTTGTCGTCGTTGGAGAGACTCACTGTGACGGAACCGATACAAACAAAGGCTCTGGAATAGGGGGCCATCAATTACCAAAGCTACAGCTGCCGAAGTCGCGACTAGCAGCGCGTTTACCTTTTTGCTTCTTCCGTCTCTGCATGCCTGCTTTGTCCTAGAGACTTCCGTTCATTTCTTTCACTCCTAGCATGGCCAGCACTAAGGGACAACAGCAAGACCCAAGACCGACCGTTATGTCTCAAGATACCCCCGATTTTCCATGAAGCTCAGACGTCGGCTACGAACCATCGAAAGAACAGCGTCGCGCTGTACAGAGGCTTGGGACATCGTCGAAGAAAAGAAAGGAAAGCTGAAAGCCGTTGGCGCCAACGCCTTCCAGTTCCAGAGGACACTTGACGTCAAAAAGGGCAAAGTGGAGGTGAATGCTGAGCGAGTCGCAAAGTTCGTGGCGGCGTATGTTCAGCGTATCAATCAGAAAGGTTCGTCGTTGCACATTTACAGGGTTCTCTGCCCACGTTCTGAACTAGAGACGCAGGTGTGGAGAACGATGAAGAGCACGACGAGGACGACCTTGGGGCTCGTTTCACCAGAGCCTTGCTCAAGTTTATCGTGGAAGGCTTCCATGCAGCGAATAAAACGGTGAGATACCGCTCGGTCAATGCGCTATACGAGATGGTCCGATTTTTGGGTACCCTGAGGTATGTCTCATAGGCATCCGCACTTACGAGGCACCTTGCTGAGATTGCGAGGGCAGCACTGAAACCTATGGCGACCTGAAAGAAACCCTCATCGACGGCTTGCAACACAAAGAAAACTCGATCAGAGCCGAAGCAGGCGCGTCACTGGCCATAATCTGTGCATCGGAAGAAACCTCTGCAGATAGTGACGATGATAGCGACGACGAGGGAGCCGTGCCAGTGCGTGAAGCCTTGTGCAACCTCATGGCTCTGCGTGAGTGGCTTGGTCTTCGCTTCCCCTAAACACATCGACGGATTCTGACAAGACTTGTAGTGAAGTTCGAAAGGCGATCATTGGACACATTCGCGTTGGTGCAGAGAGCCTACCGCACATTCTTTTGAGAATGCGCGACGTGGACGCGAGCATCTGAAAAGCCGTCTTCAGCAAGTCTTGAAAGCCCACATCTTCCACGGGGATAAACAAGGACCGTGTCACCCCTCGAACCTCGACTGCCAACATCGTCTAGAGATCGTCAGGCATGGTCTCAGCGACCGAGACCTGAACGTCTGCAAAGTAGCTGAAGGGCTCATGAAGGATTGGTTGGAGGCGCATGAAAGGACGTTCCACGCCGTCAAAGCCGACCCAGACTCTGTTTACCGCAGGGAAGACGCACTCATCGCTTTACTCGGGGACTACAACCTCTACAAACGCAAGCCTGAGGACCTAATCGTCCTCGAGAAATTGGTCAAGTGCATCTTCAAACTGCGCACCGACATTCGCGACGCGATAGAATTTGGCGGTGAGCAACCCCCTCTCGACTGTGTGGCGTAGGCAAGCGTAGTTGACATGGTTGACAGGTCGGAAGGAGTGGGAGACGGTCGTACTCCCTGAGAGAGCCTTTATAACTCGCGTCTTCGTGCAGTACTGCTTTGAACAGGACATCAACGATGACAACCACGATATCCTTCCAACAGTCGTCGATATGGCTTTCTTGCTCGAGCAAAGATACAACGCGATCATGGCGCTTTATGAGGACGAGTCCGCCACAGAGGTGTCGATTGCGCGAGCGAGCTTTGTCTTGGCTGAATTGCTCCGCACCAGCCATTTCCTCGACTATACAGATCATATGGGTACTCACAAGATGCGTCTCGTCATTCGTACGTTTCCTTCCAGCCTCTATGGT
This sequence comes from Coprinopsis sp. MPI-PUGE-AT-0042, assembly GCA_020736565.1. NCBI lineage: Eukaryota > Fungi > Basidiomycota > Agaricomycetes > Agaricales > Psathyrellaceae > Coprinopsis > Coprinopsis sp. MPI-PUGE-AT-0042. The sequence continues at coordinate 705,148 of JAHBOF010000024.1, read as the reverse complement.
AACTCAACGTACTCATTGCTGTTCAGGAAGGATGCTCTCGGATCAGAACCTACCCGTAATCTTCATCAGTTTATGCCTCGACGTCCTGCGGGCGTTATCCGCCGACGAGAAGGAGCTCATCCGCATCGGGATTGAGATAGTCCAAGGTGTGAGGGAGCACGCCACCGACGATGAGGAGCAGGTCAGTTCTTCTCTATCTGATCGTATTACCCACCTGACATTTTGAAACCCAGGCTCCGGCCGCAAATCCGGGAGAGGAAGAACAAGAGGCGCCTGTGCCTCTCTTTAACCGCCCTCGATGGGAGATGGAGCCTGAAATGAGGCAACATCTGGACGCTGTAGATTTGCGGGCACTGCATATCGCTCGCGGGCTATCTGAGCGTATAGACACGGTACGAATCATTCACACCTCCCCGTCGGGCCCTGTCTGATGTACCTTGAGTAGACATTCAAGAACCTTCCAGCACTCAGCGGCCTCTACGACGACCTCATCCTGCCGATGATGAAATATGCCGACGCAGCCCTCCGGTCTGGCTTTCTCAATGAAGAAGAGATCGGACGGTATCAAGAGCTGTTCGAAGAGGCTCTTTGCTGTATCAGCCTTTCAGCGCTCGTCGCAGAGGTAAGCGACGATAAACAATTCGACGATATTCTGGAAGCTTATAGACGTAGACCATTGCGTGGATGTCGTACACAGGGTTCAAGAGGCGTGTCAACAAGGAAGACCTCGCAGATGATGTTCGGCTGCTCCTGCTCAAGGGCATGTTTGACATCGTACTCGTGTATCGCTCGAGCTTGGTACCCAAGGAGGATAGCAAGGCAGTACGTTATCTGGTTTCTATCATCCGCGCTGGTTTCATGTTGACAACGAATAGTTCGATGCCGTTTTGGAGAACCTGCTCGACCAAGTGACTAGCCAAAGCAGCTGTCCTGCTGCGTTGACAATCGTCTGCCAAGGCCTCGCAAAGCTTGTTATGGATGGCATCATCCACGACGAAAGGGTGAGCACAATGTGTACCTTCACTTCGTGTCCTGGAGAGATCGCTCACCACATTCCTTTCCAGTCGATTTACAGGCTATACGCTGCCCTCATCGTTCCAGAAACAGCCGACAACGCTGAGCTACGACAGTCCCTTCACATTTTCTTCCAACTCTACAGCCACTTGCATCCATATAACCAGGAGATGATGGCCAAGGTGCGTGCTATGTCTTCCAAGACTTTTGGATTCCTTTTGCTGATGCACTGCGTTGTATCCGCAGATTTTCATGGAAGTATTCAAGGAAGCAGGGGAGAAGCGCAAGTCTCTGGACTATCCCAGGGCAACTATGGTCACACCAGACGTACTGTGCCGCCTCTTCGAGGAATACACTGCACCACCAGGAGAAGACGCGTAAGTGACACTCCGCTTCTTTTGTTGTCAGTTCTCAGCGATGCTTGAAAGCAAGGAGAAGAGATTCCGCCTCAAAGACAACGTTCATCTGAGCGTGGCCAACTCCATACCCGAAGCGTTATTCGAGAAACAGCTTCCACACGAGAAAGAGGACTATATGTTTGAAAGTGGGTATCTTCAATTTATCGCTGGTGTTGCCTCTCTAATTGCAATGGTATAGAGAACGACAAGAAGGCTTTGTTCTTGTGTCTTCCTCGGTTGCAGCTTCCTGCTAAAGCCGACAGTCTACTCCTCCTGCGTATCAAGGTCCAAATCGACAAGTTACGAACTGTGAGTGTTTAGTTTTCCCTCTAACCTCCCTAACCTAAGAACCGTGATAGTGCCATCTGCCGCGTGACGCCGTGTCAACCAATGCTTTGAACAAGTTTGAAGCAAACTTTGTCAACAAGTTTGCGAAAGAGCTCGAGCTTTTGGAATCTGAAGACTACGACAAATATGAGGAACTTAGGAGCTCTTCAAATTCCTGGACGACGTCATCCCTGATGATGAAAGGGACAATGGTGAGCGTGGAGGGCCGGTGACTCGTGGCAAGAAGAGGTAAGGAACGTGCTCAAAGCTCATGTGTAGCGACACTTACCAAGCTTGAGCAGGCGCTCGATGAGCACGACCAACGGTGAGCTGGAAGACGTCAAACCGAAGATCGAGGAAGAAGAGGTGGTACCGAGAACACAGAACAAGTACGCTTATACTCCCGCTATCTTCATATGTGCCCAACTAAGACCTTTGCAAGGCGCCGGCGAGCGTCATGCTTACCTTCAGATGACAATGGGGAGGGCCCATCTACCTCCACTTCCCCACCTCCCCCGCCGCCATCTCGTCGGCAAAAGAAGAAGAAAAAGTACGCTTCCTATCGAAGACCAAAACCCTGCGCGCTCGTTAACATGCTACCTTCAGGTTGCCTAATCCCCCTGAAGTTATTGTTATCAGCTCTGACTCTGATGAAGAGCCCCCATCTGCGCGCAATCCTGCTGCCAATTCCTCGTGAGTGTTTGCTTCAACCTATGTAGTGTCAGATACCAACCGCGTGTAGGTCCCGTCGCCAGCCAGCAAGAGAGGTGAAAGAGGAAGAAGATGACGACGAGATACAAGATTTGACCGAACAGCTCAGCCAGGGTGTCTCTCTAGCCGAACGAACATGGGACTCGATCATGGACTCTGATCCTCCCGACGAAGATCACGACGAGGATGAGGAGGCCGAAGTCAGCCGATTGGTAGCAGATTCTGATTGATACCCTTTCTTCCTTCCTCTGCCCCTTCTTTCTGCCTGCACATTATTCTATGCTCGTCCATTTTATTTTATTTTGATATTCTTACTTTATTCTGCCATGTATTTTATCCTACTCTCTATCGAAGAGGCTGCGTGCTGAGATCTACACATGGGGAACCAACGCCTGTCCCTGGTGCTGAAACTGCTACCCAGCAGTGGTCTTTTAGTGTGAGGCAGGTAATGGGGACAATGATGTTGGCCGAAGAAAAACTGGCGCAGACGTTCAACAAAGTGCATATCATGTCTTGAATCAAGTACTGACGAAGGCAACTGACAGTGAGAGCGGTGAAGGTGTTTGAAGTTTGATGGAAGGCACGTGCCCGAAAGTTCCGGTGGCGCTTATTTTTTGCCGCCGATGCTTTTACGCCGCTGCTATCATATTTCTTCGTTTTACACCGTGACTCCGTCAAGATACACAACTGACACTTTCCAATGATTCGGCTTGGCCATCTCGCACACAAAACGGCTCTGATCGCTCCTAACACCTCAGGACTCCTTGTCAGCCTCATATCCGTGGGGCATATAAGCCTAGCAATCTTCGCTCTTCGTTGCCCATCTCATTGCCGTCCCTCGGCTTCATTCTTCCCGATGTTATTCCCTTTTCCGTCAACGGAATGGGTGTGCTCGTGTCGCTACTGTGAGCCACCGTCTTCATTAGCCCCGATCGTGACATTGAGTGGCGAGTGCTTGAGCAGCCAGTCCTGGCCGTACCGCCCCAGCTTCTCAGTTTGAGACTTCTCCCTCGTGCCTCACGCACACGCAACGCTATCAACCATCCTTCACTTCCTCACAGTGCTGCGCATTTCGCTAGCTGCTTGTGACCCGACGACCAAACCATAATCGATAATCCTCGTTGTACCCACCCCGCAGGGTCCTGTACGTCGTATCCTTCTTTTCCTAAGCTCACTGCGGCTGACGTACTCTATAGTGGTGCTCATAAGCTAGCTGCGTATGCAGTGTCCCCAGCTTGCACGCGTCTCCCGCCTTTCTGTGAATCCACTCGCTCTAACGTCTCTGCAGTGATGCACTTGAGCTAGATCGCAATACAAACCCACCGACACCCAGTCCCAGCAAATGGCCAGGACGGAGGGAGCGATAATGAGTGAGCACGATCAAGTCCACTATTAATGGCCTCAGCCTTACGATCATACCGATAGAACGACGCCATTCCTCGCCTACCTCGTAACCTACCGAACATCAGGACCGTGAGAGGGAATGGGAGGTCGAAAACGCTATCTCCCTCCTCGTTTCTACTTGTCAAGTCACTGCATCTTCTTTCGAGTTCCACCACCGAACATCAACCAAGCATTTGATCGTGTCTCTCTGCACCTCGATCGTACCCACTGTCTCACTGGCAATCACCCCTTTGGGCTATGACCGACGACAACAGGCTCCCAAGTTCCTCAATCGACATCTCTTCCGCAGCCTTCTCCAACTGTTTCCTAGATCGCGCTTCCCCTCCATCTGACCGGGGCTTCGATCGGAGACGGCAGTCCTGCCTGGCCATTCGAGCCTTGCCTTTCATCAAAGAACATCCCTTGTTTCTTCCTTCATGTTTCGTCCTGGCGGCGAGTTGCTGGACGTTGTAGTGGAGCATCTACGCTCTTGGCAAATATGTCCACGCACCTGTCCAGTTGGCCTTTTCTAGGGTTGCGCACGAGACAGCTACGGCTCTTCTAGATGTCGTTTTACGTTTCATCAGCATTCATCAGGGACTTCTGTCCACCGCTCGTGTGCTCGAGTAACAGGTTCAGCTGGCCAAACTCCTTTGGTATAATATTGTTGTACAGGTATGTAAATAATGAAAATTTCAGATGCTCGTCTATGTGTAGAACATGCTGATCCGCGAAAGAAGAGTGTATGGGTCTCCAAGAAGCTCAGGTCGAGGTTCACGAAGCAAGGTAGCCGCCCCTGCGTCAACCTCCCCTCCCAATAAATCATCCGCGTCGAAATGAAGGTCTGGATGGGACCCATGTTCCTCGTCATTCACAAATGGCTGGTGGGTATCAAGGGGGCTTGCGACGACAGCCTTTCGGGACTCAAAGTCTTGCAAGAGTTCAACGATACCGCTGTGGCCGTTGGCCTGCGCCGCCGACATCGCAGTGTGGCCGTCTTTGATGCTCCTGATCGAGGTGTTGACATTGGGTATATTGAGAAGCAAACGAACAATAGCTTCATGGCCCTCTTGAGCTGCCATTTTGATTGCTGTGTCCCTATCGTTGTCGAATGCCTTGACGTCCGCATCTCCAGTGGTGAGAAGGAGTTCGACGATGCCACTATGGCCGAATTCAGCAGCCATGAGAAGTGCTGTCGACCCGTGATTGTTGGCAAGGCTAACCTGGATCTCGGGGTGCGCCAGGAGGAGCCTGACATTGCCTTCGTGGCCATGCATGGCAGCCAGCATGAGTGCTGACCACCCGTTGCTGTCAACCAGGTTTATCTGGAGCTTGGGGTGTGCCAGGAGGAGCCTGACGGTGCCTTCGTGACCATGCCTAGCAGCCAGCATGAGTGCTGACCACTCGTCGTTGCTGACCAGGTTGACCTGGATCTCGGGGTGTGCCAGGAGGAGCCTGACGGTGCCTTCGTGGCCATACCTGGCAGCCAGCATGAGTGCTGACCACCCATCGCTGTCAATCAGGTTTATCTGGAGCTTGGGGTGTGCCAGGAGGAGCCTGACGGTGCCTTCGTGACCATGCCTAGCAGCCAGCATGAGTGCTGACCACTCGTCGTTGCTGACCAGGTTGACCTGGATCTCGGGGTGTGCCAGGAGGAGCCTGACGGTGCCTTCGTGGCCATACCTGGCAGCCAGCATGAGTGCTGACCACCCGTTGCTGTCAATCAGGTTTATCGGGAGCTCGGGGTTTGCCAGGAGGAGCCTGACGGTGCTTTCGTGGCCATACATGGCAGCCAGAAGGAGTGCCGACCGCCCGTCGCTGTCAACCAGGTTTATCGGGAGCTCGGGGTTTGCCAGGAGGAGCCTGACGGTGCTTTCGTGGCCATACATGGCAGCCAGAAGGAGTGCCGACCGCCCGTCGCTGTCAACCAGGTTTATCTGGATCCCAGGGTGCGCCAGGAGGAGCGCAACGACGCCTGTATGGCCAAACCTAGCAGCAAGTGTGAGCACTGTCCAACCATCCTTTGTGGCCAGGTTGATCTGGATCCCAGGGTGCGCCAGGAGGAGCCTGACGGTGCTTTCGTGGCCATACCTAACAGCTAGTGTGAGTGCTGACCACCCATCACTCCTGGTAAGGTTGACCCGGGTCTCAGACAACGCCAGGAGGAAGGCAACCGGGGGTTCGTGACCAAGCCAGGAGGCCAACATCAACGGTGTCAGTTGGTAAATTTCGGTTGTTACATTCGGATCACCCATGGTGGTCCCCATCAATGCCAATGGTAGATTGTACAGGCCCAGAATATGGAGGGGAGCGAGGATGTCGAACAACATATTGGAGTAGTCAGGACTGGTGAAGGCAGGGAAGGCTTTGCTTCCTGTCACGAATTGCGCAGTTTGGCGTCTGGTCTCCTCTACATCCAACCCTAGGCGAGCATGGAAGGCCCAAGCTTCGGATGCATAGGCAAGTAGGGGGTCATTTCCCAAGATGGGTCGGAACTCTCTCTGTGAGCCGATGGTTGTATTCTGGAAGCCACACTCTGCGAGATGGGTCATGCAGATAGAGGCGAGAAGAGAGTGTGGATGGGGAAATGTTTCATGGAGGAGACCTTCCAACGTCTCCTTAGCGGTATAGTCTGATGATGGGTGAGTCACAATCAGGAAATGAACGACGATCTGCAACTTACGAACAAGTCGAACAAGCCTGCTCTCTTCCTCGAGAGTGATCAAGCCACCACACAGAGACAAGATGGTGGTCCCCGGAACACGACGGCTAGCTTCAAATTTGTGGGTATCCGGCGAGGTGGCTACGGCCCGCTCGAGCTCCTCCATCGTCATCGACCTTGATGCATTGAGAACCCATACCAAGACAGCTTTTGCAAGAGTGGCGTATTTGCGAGTTTGATTGGTTATCCTGGCCCAAGTTTTACGGTATACATCCTTGATACTGGACGGAAACACTTTGAGCGTCTCGATCACGTCCTGAGGGCTGAGACACCCGCTCAATGCATCTAGCTGGAGGGATGCATGCAAGAACCTGAGAAGATGATTCTGTCAGCTCTGTTACTGATATCCGCATGAATGGGAGCTTCTTACATCCCGCCACAATTGCGCTTGATGGTCGAGACAACCTCGTCCCTTAAAGATGGGTCGGCATGTAGGAGACGCCGCAGTTCCGCATCCTTGTTGATCCCGTTTGCGATATGAAGATCGAGGTCAGCATCCTGGGCGACAATGTCGAAAGTGTGCGCTTCCGGGAAGTTGGCTTCAACAGTTTTTAGGGGTCGCGATGTGATGAAAAGCTTTACATCCAATGATGCAAGTGTCTCCACAACCGCCAGTTGAATCTTGGTGGGAGCCTCATCTAGGGCATCGAGCACATAGAAGGTAACTGCCATACCCTTGGTCAGTTGGCGAAGAAGAGCTAGAAGTTGTGCCTCGGTGGGGTCTGTCCTTTCGCGGAGATGGCGAGCATAAGTTTCTTCGACGAGGGCGAGGCACTCTGAGTGCCGCTCGAGTGTTTGCATTACGAGAATCTCGAGAACGTCGCGAACCGACAATTCTGAGTGGTCGCTGTAGCGAAGGTAAACATAGCAAACACATATTTTTGCTTTTGCGTTTTTGCACAAGACTTCGAGGTGTCCTATGACGATCGATCTGGAACCAAGCTTCAGCGAGAGATTGCACGAGAAGTGGGAAGCTAACTTACGCAAGGAGGGTCTTGCCAGCGCCGGCTATACAATGAGGTATTAGATGTTGGAGATGGTGTGCACGCAAAGGTGACTTACGGATTCCTGAGCCCCAAAAAATCTTGATATCGCCGTTGGGCTCGAGCCAGAGGCGAAACTTATCGCCTTTGAGGAGCCACATCCCAGTCCCTCCCGTCGCCTTGCTCAACATATCATGGTAGATGTTGCGAAAATTGGGTATCGACTCCAAGATCGCCCATATATCTCTCGGGCGCTCGTAATGGTAGTGGATGTTGTGGCTGTGGTCGTTGTTGTGAACGACATCACCTCCAATGGCGGTGAAGGTCGAGTCTGCGATCTGAAGATTGTGGGCGTTGGAGAACATTTCGGGCCCTCCGAGTGAGGGAGCGCCGCGTCCAACTCCTGTGGATATGTCAGATCGACGACGGATGATTAGGCATGAGACTCACCTCCACCCCGCCCGACGGCGGAAGACCTTTGTACAATCTATCAGACAGGTCAATTGCGTACGTTTGCACGTTAGCACAACAGTACTCACATTGTGTGTTGAGTACTGGGACATCGATTTGGGCAGGAGCGGAACTGGACTGAGGAAGAGGGTGGGTGAGGGTGAAGAGGGAAGGAGAACTCTGATGGTGATGGCAGCGGTCATGGAAGCCTTCCGTGAACGGAAACTGATCAGTTTCTTTAAAAGATGGGACCAGAACTCGCAGTTGGACTCGTAGCCATCTTTATGCTGTCGGTACCCGGTAGTGCTGGTTTTTATTGCGTAAACCTGCTGCCAATAACGCCATGCACCTGGGGATAAGCAATCTCGTACCTCGTTTTCTGCGCCTCAATAATCGCGACTGGACATCCTGGCACGACGCCTTGGTAGAGCGCCGCTTTGAGAAGGCTATTGCTTGTATACCAGGAATTTGGACTTTTCCATTGAAACAAGGTTGAGAGATTGTTGACCTTCTCATAGCTGGGCCCTGCCCTCGTCGCGTTGACATGTTCATCTTCCTGTAGTAGTATTAATCCTCTGAAAATGGCAGACTTGCGGTCCACAACGGGCCTGCAAATGGTCGTCAATCTGGAAACGAGACAATAGTGCGACCCGATTGTGCTTCATGGCGCTCCAGGTCCCTTTCACCACCAAGGACTTGGGGTTAGAAAGTCAGGGGTGGGATACACGCTGGCGCGTCGCGTTAGGCAACTTGGGATCTTTGAAGTTTGGAATAGGGGCCATCGCAGTGATTCCGAGCCCGATTCAACTCTTGTCATCGACCACCATCCGGGAAGACTAGCACCCGTCGACTGATATCTATTCCAGTGTACTCTCCACGTACCTAGACAGATCGAAATGCTGGAGCCATCCTCAACAGGTATGCTTCAAATGCTGCTTGAAATAGTAGAGACACCCTGACTGGAAGTGCTGTAGCAGCCAGGACCGATTGGGGCAATCCTGATGTAGGCCAACTCGCCGAGCTTGGAAGGCAGGACGGCAGTATCACACCTCTCATAGAGTCCAAAATCCGACATTTAATCCAGCAGAAGACTAATCAGCTTCTTGTCATACGCAAGCAGATAGAAAGCGAGGAGATCAAGTGGCCAAGAATGGATCTGGAGGATGCATACTGCGCCCTCAAAGATGGTATTGAAAATCTGGAGTCGTATCTCGCTCCAATCCGACGCGTGCCAGTTGAAATTCTTGCCGACATCTTCTTACTGGCGCACGGAGACGACCTTATTGATTTCCCAGCCCCATCGTATCGACCCCCCCTCCCCATGACGCTCGCAGCGGTGTGCTTTTACTGGCGCACAGTATCCATCACCCTCCCACATTTGTGGAGGTATCTGGCTCTGAAGTGTCTGTGCAGAGCACAACACATCGGTTCAGACAGGGCTATGGTATACCCAGGACTCCAGATGATCCTCGAGCGCTCTCAGCCGCTGCACATGTCCGTAAATGTAGATTGGAGCTGGTGCAGCAAGAACATGCCTTGTGTAAAGGTGGACTTGCCCCTATTACAGATGAAATCTCAGATCGAGACATTCCACAGCTCTCGTTTCAATTTTGCCAGATTCGAAAGCGACAACTTGGATTTTTCCTCCCTCAAACGCCTCATCCTTGACCATCACGTACCGACTACGCAACTCACATCCCTCTCCACGCCCAATCTCGCATCTTTGACGGTTCTACGGCTGTGGCCAGGCACCGGCGCATTTCTTAATCTTCAACTCAACTGGCTCTCCCTCACTGAGCTGATTGTGAACTGGGTCAATCGTGGGCTCACACATGCATCCCAAGCGTACGGGGAGCTGGCTCGAGCCTTGACCCAGATGCACAATCTAGAACATCTTACAACTGTGCAGGATATCGACATAGCCGAAGTATTGGGCCAGATCTACATGAGGCAGCTTGAAAAGAGTTCTCAGCACAGGTTCGACGGTGTTTCAGCAGGGCTACCCAAACTCCGAACCTTCCGCATTGAGGACCCATCAGGGCTACTCGTCAGACTAAATGGACCGTCGATGATAAACACCCCTTCTCTCGAAACCCTCCACTATGTTTCTCGCCATTCCCACTGGGCGGGCGTGAACTTTCATCCGCTCCGTAACCTGCTGAAATCCACCAGCCATCTACGGACTATCAGAATCATCACTCGTGACAAACCTCCTACAACATCTTCCAAGTACTCCTTGGTAGAGATCACAAGCGCCGCTTTGAGAAGGACCTACGCCCACGGCCCTAGCAAACATAAAGACACGCTCAAGTACATGCTACTGACTAACGGAGTCCTGTTGGATAAAGCGGAGGGAAGATACACAGGCCTGGCAGATGATGGTAACCCGATCCTAAGGCGATTCAGGATAGCCGGCTGTGAGGGCGAGGATAAAGATGTCTGGAACGCAACGGCGTCTGGCGTAGCGGAGAGCCTCATCGGAGATGCCGATACCGCCAGCTTCAAGCCTATATTGGACTGTCTTGCTTGTGTGCCAGGTAACTGGACGCTTTTCATTGAAACAAGGATGAATGATTAGGGCGTATTCTGTTCCTATCAGGTTGAACTGCGTTGAGCTTCCACTGAGAGTCATGGCACACTGAATGGGGGTGTACCACCTGTCCGTCGATTGCGAGGTGAGGGGTCAATGGAGTCAAAACCAAGATTAGAACATTGGAAAGTAGACCAGCCTGATATCAGGGAATCATCATGGTCTATTTGAGGACGTTCCAACTTCAGAAGAAGGCTCCATCTCGTAACGAGGGGGTGGATCCTCTTCGTTCATGTTGCGAGAGGGGAGGGTGGCCGAATCGGATGGTGCCCTCATCGGCACCGTCGATGGCAATGGTTGGGAGTATGAAGCCCGTTTTCCATTACGAAAGATTGGGGCAAAAGCGGAAGAGCCTGGTTCTGATTTAGAGACTGTGGTGTTCTGAGGAACCTGCGAAGTGTTTGGAGGATTTGGGCCTTGTCCTGTTACAAGGAAAGGAGTGATTGGAAGGACTGCTGATGTAGAAATGAGCAACCATTCCTCTCACTTAATCGCATACAACTCACCTGACACCTGATCAGCCTCGCTTGCTAGATGACCCCTTCTGCGATGTCGCCCGTCTATAAAGCACAAGCCCGACAACGGTAAGAGAGATGAGTGCCAGTCCACCAACTGTCCCTCCGATTATTGGGCCAAGGGGAGGGTGTGAAAGCCTGGAGACTCCAGAAGCGACGGCGGTAGGGGATCTCGAGCTGGCAGAAGAGTTAAGAACACTATCCTTGACGCAAGCCTGGTCACTTACACAGAGGGAGCATCGCTGGTGGCAGAGGTGAACCTAACGGGAATCAAGGCGGAGCTAGGAGCTCTGGAAGAAGAGGTGAAACCAGCGGAAGGCAAGACGTAGCTAGGAACTCTGGAAGCAGAGGTAGAGGATCCAGGGGGTGTGCCGGTGCTTGACAAGGCGGAAGGACCTACGGAACTGGAAGGTCGTTGACTAACGCAGCTGGTATCCGCTAAACAAGTGTGTGAGATGTTCGCCCAAGGTGAAGCAAAATTAACGCTTACACCCAGTAAGAATGGGAAAGAGGCCGGACTCAGAGATACTACCACGGCTATCCTGAAGACTGAGGAAAGCTGAAGTACCTGGGGCGAGGTCGACCACCCAGCGTATGGGGTCGTCGTTTTCGAGCTCGCCAAAGTCCACGAGAGCGGGTAGTCCACTAGAGACGTCACCACGACCAATGCTATGGAAATCTGAGATACCGGCTAGAGGTATGTCATAGGACAACTACTCACATCTGCAAAAGGGGTCCAAAGTAACAAACTTATGAGCTACGGACCCCCAATAGGCATTTGGGATGTATGAAGCGCACCAAGTAATAGGGGGCTGAACGGATGACCATTTCTCAGCATCGATTTCAAGGGCAGTGACAGCAGAGGCTCACGTTCACCGCCCGCGAAGCTCAGCAGAATAGGGCGGCAGGTAACTACGCCGAGTCTTAGCCGCCGATAAGAGTCAATCGATGTCTAGCCACCGTTAAGGATAACTCACGGGGTGTTAACAGTAAGGAGGTCTTGTGCTATAACAGCAGCAACGAGGACAGCGACAGCAGCGAGCTTCTTGAAGGTCGAGATCATTAAACATGGGGAGGGCAGGACCGATGCGGGTTCGTATTTATGACATCCTTGTCCCGTACCCCAGATGCGCAAGTCCTGTTGGATGGATGTATGGTAAGAAGCTGTTAGGATGAAATCACGACTGGGAAAGATACCCGCTCACATCGACATCCAAAAGATAGTCGTAGTTACGCTCGTTATCAACGTTTCGAGACCATCCTAGATGACCTGGCCTTGTAGCACGGAAGACTCGCATTGCTTTCGCCTTCTGATCTTAATCAAGACCTTTAAGATCTCGTTAGAAGAGCGTTTGTAGGCACCTATTATTGACATACCTGGAGTCCCAATTAAAGGAGCTGCCAGTGCACTATAAAATGGGAGTTCAAAGTTAAGACGACCATCAGGGTACTAGACATGAGTTCGTCGCACCTTGTCGCCATGGACGGGAAATTCGAAAGCAGTCCATCCCTACCATCGTCGGAATTAGCGTTTAAATAGATCACTATTAGAAGATCCATCTGCACATTGTCCATGGAGATCTTTCTTTGGGCAATCTGCTGTATCATTTCCGAGTTATCTGCTACTTAGACTCCCCCGACGACGGCAAAAAGTACATTGGCGCTTCGGAAACCCTCACCATATGCGTAGCAAAGGATAGGAGTCATCTCTACGACGCCCCCTCACATCCCGAGCTATGTCGCCTATTTCGCCTGACTCCTCTCCCTTCCTCGAGCCACTATTCGAGAACCCCTCCCTCGCAAGACTGAAGATCTGTGATTTTAGCGAATCGTCTCTTTACGATCCTGTAACGTGTCTCGGATGTCAATGGTATGAAGAGGAAACTAATCATGAACTGCCCGACCGTAAGTATATGCCGCACTCAAACTTCGAAGTTACTGTCTTCGACGACCGGTCCAGTACCAGTCCTGCATCTGATATATGGGCGCTCGGGAATACGATTCATCAAATCATGACTGGATGCAGGAGCTTGACGGCTATGCCAGCATGCTGCTACACTCGTTTGCATATGTACTTGCTTTCGATTTTTTCGATTTTTTGGCTGGGGCGGTGCCCGCAAGATCAATTTCGGTGTCAGTGGTGTCACAGGTCCGCATCTCAGATCCTTCTCGCCCAACGAGTTCACTGGCAAGCTCCCGAAAACTACCCTTCTATCAGGCACCACATCTCTTCCTCTTTTACAGCATGTCTCCCCGAGTCTCAGACGATATGAGAAGGCGTATCATTCAAGGGTGAGGAACTGGGAGGAAGTGGTTCGTCGATATCGATTCTCAAGCTAGCTCAATCCGGTATGTTGTCATCAAATCAGACCTTGACGGAAATCAGCGACCCAAATTCACAAAAAAACGAACGCAAGTACATATGCAAACGAGTGTAAGATGAAGTCCTTTGTCGTATGGTTCGGATCTTTGGGGAACTTCCCGAAAGATGGCGGAATCGCCAGTGGGAGAAGCGCTCGGAATGCTTTGACAATGACTCCAGGCGGTGGGTTGGGGAGAAATAGTGTTTCCCCCCCTCCCAGCCTGGCACTATGCAGCGAAATCCTCGAAACCTTTTTCTCATTGACGCCCCGTGGTTTGGTTTAGGACCACACCAACGATGAGACGAGTATCAGCAAGCAAGCAGATTCCGCTTCACCACATTAACCACCCTTCCAGCTAGGGAGAAGAGCAGGAAGACACGCACAGGCATATGCTGTTGACAAACGGAGTTCTGTTGGACAACGCTGGGATATTATAACACGCGAGAATCTGATGGACAAAAGGGGGGATACACGTTTGGACGCGTCGAAGGCGCCTAGCTACTTGGCCTTGATCTCTACCACCAACGATCATCATCTTTATGCGTGTGCCGTCTTCCCCCACCAAAGCGGATATGGACGAGATTCTCCCTGGTCTCTGGTTAGGCAGCCTCGCAAGTGCCCTCGACACAGAAACTCTGAAAGCCCACAACATTCGAAGTGTGCTCTCAGCAATGAGAGGGCGGATCACTGTCAAAGAGGTGTGAATAATGCCACTTTGCGTCTTTGTATTGGTTCAGCGTTTAGTCCTGGAGGATAGACCTTCATTCGCCACCAGATCTCGCTGGATGACATTGAGGATGCGGACATCCTGATGCATTTCTTGCCCGCCATTCAGTTTATCAAGGCAGAATTGGCGAAGGGACGCGGCGTTTTGGTGCATTGCCATGCTGGCGTCAGTGAGTCAACGGATTTCTCCTCCCAACTGCCGTAATGCTGAATGATTTTCCTCTTTGCCAAGGTCGCAGTGCCTCGATCGTCACGGCCTTCCTCATGTACACCCAAGATCTTACGCCTCAAGAAGCCCTCAAACTGGTCAGAAAAGCTCGGCCAATGGTAGAGTATGTCTATCATAAGTCTACAGTTCTCGCGCTGAATTTTATCCTTACATCAACAGACCTAATGCAGGCTTCCTCCAGCAACTCGTTCTGTTCCACAAAGTTCGCTTTGACGTCTCAAACCAAAATCCTGACGTCCGGAGGTTCTATATGACTCGGACGACCAACCCTATCACTTCTGGTGAGTCACCTAAACTAGATCCCCATATTTTGTCTCTTCTACGGGAGCAGGAGGAGGGTGGAGTCAGATGGACTAACACATCCTCGGGACGGGAGAAAAGCCCCTAACTTAATAATTTATCAGGAAGTGATGATGGTGTTGGACGCGCTGCTCTCGCTCAATCCACCATGTCAGCTGAACTCGGTCCTTCGCATACGAGATCAACGACGATGAACCCATCCAAGGCGGTGACACCGCAGAGCAGTGCACCCAAGTCTGCTGCAAAGAGTAGGAGGATACGGTGCAAGATGTGTCGGTACGCCGCGTTCCCTCGATCTCTGGTATCCAGGTCTAAACGTGAAGGCTTGTGCTAGACATGAATTGGCTGCTCGAGAACACATGCTTGACCATGGACAAATCGGACCTCCTACACCCAAGGTCATACCCGTCGTGTTGAGCGATGAAGTAGAATCAATAGCGTCTGCAACCCTTCCGTCGGCACCGGAGACTTTGGTGACTGAAGAGAAGATCGAATCAACCTCTTCAACGGAAAAATTGGGCCAGATACTTTCAGACTCCATTGGCTTGACGTCCGGTCATCCAAAAGCTGCAGATGGACTAGCACTCACTCCCTCCGATCTACCCATCTCGGTCGCTCCAGACGGAAGCAGATACGTTGATCTGAGTGCTCTGTCAAGTCAGCCTTCATCAACACCAGTAGCTGCACCGCCAGCACCCGTGCCACCACCAATCCTAGTCAACGCAACCTGTTCAGGGTACTTTGTCGAGCCCGTAAGCTTTCTTTCTCTGCGAATGAGGCTTCAGTGTTCTGATCCGATGCACTCGAGCAGATGAAATGGATGGACTCATTTCTGGATAGCGGGGAGACGGCAGGAAAGATCGTATGTCCTAACAAACGATGCGGTGCCAAGCTTGGGAACTATGACTGGGCTGGACAGTGTTGTGGATGTAAGCAATGGGTTACACCAGTGCGTTTGTTTTTGTCCGAGAGATGGCTTGTGTTGCTCATTGGAGATCATGGAACAATAGGGATTCTGCATCAATCGCTCCAAGGTTGACGAGGTAGTTGTATGAGTCTCATTCCTTGTTGTGACTGGAGGCTTTGGCGTCCCTGTGGTGTTATCCTCTTGGAGGGGACAATGACTGCGTTGACAATGCAAACTTGGCACTTATTATGCATCCACACCCGTCGCCGAAGTCCCATTGCGGATCAAAACAACCTTCCTCCCACTGTGGATCCAATGACCATTGTTCGAAACAAACACGATCAACGCTCAAGGAAAGCAAGAGGAGACAGGAAATTCGTTGTGATTACAAGGCAAGAGATACACAAATACATTTTGTTGGCCACGAAAGCCAAGCGACATTACAAGGGCTGAAATACACTACTACTATAGTGGCAAATGGTCATGATGATGATACAAAGTACAGTTTTGAACGTTGCGAAGAAGAACCGTGAAAGCAGTCGTTGAATGTAGGGGGTTGTGGTATCAAAATGATGTTGTGGTATCGTACAGAAGGGGAATAAAAAAGTTCGTGAGCTTTTTTGGATGTTGGCCGCGACGTTTGGGATTCGTTTTGGGGGGTTCTTCTCGCGTTTCATGAAGAGACGTTGGTGAGGTCGTGAAACTGGAAGACGGAGAAGAATGTAAGGGGCCTCCGGTTGGGGGGATCCTTGTTATGTCCTGGGTATTTTATTGCCCAGACATGGAGATGGAACTCGTCATCGAAGCGACAGACGACCTCCTCGAGCTCGTATTCGAGGTGATGGGGATGGCGCGGTAGGGATGCATCCGCGCTCCTCTAGAGATTTCGCGCTGGGGGTGGCGCACGAATTGTTGCATGGCGTGCCCGACCAGGAGGAGGGATTGGCCGGGTTTTGCACCCTTGAGGACAGGGTGGGTGAAGGGTGTGTCGGGTGCGGGGACGAGGATGAGCGCGTTCGCCTCTTGCATGTCGCACCTGACAAGGCGGACCTGACCCGAGGGTGTCACGGGTGTCAAAGGGGACGAGGGTGAGAGTGAGGAGGAGCGGCTCGAGACAGAGGGAGTGGGTGAAGGGGACCTCTCAGAACCGGAGGTGTTGGAAGAGGAAATGGAGGCCTTTCGTAGTCCGTGAGTATATCTCGAGCAAGTGGCTGGAGCGCTTCGAGGATAAGGGACGAAGGTGCTACGAGAAGACTAGGAGGATTGTAAGTAATCTGGTTGGAGGCTATGAGCGGAAGCATTCGCTTACCCATTGAGAGGAACTCACATATCCTTGATCAGCCAAAGATTCAAGGGTCTTGAAAGGGGGGAGAGTGGGACGTTCCGACGTTCTCGGGGTGGAAGTAGAAAAAGACATGGTTATAAAAGTTGAGTGGCGAAGAGGAAATGAGGTAAAGTGGTTGAGAAACGGGGCTGGAGGTGATGCAGCTGCTTGAAAGTTAGAAGGAGGTGTTAAAAGGAGGGATAACCACCGGGGATATCTAAGGAAGTATGAAGTGGCAGAAAGGTGAAGGGTGTGATAAAGAGGTAATAAAGGAGAAGTTTAGAAGGTTGGAATAGGTGAAGTGAATTGGCCGAAGTTGGAGAAAAGGGAAAGGGAGAGAACGTGGGATGGGGGAAAATCTGTCCGTGCCACTCCCGTCCTTTATACACCGAACGCCTTCAATAGGCTTTCGTATTTTCCGGCCTTGAATAGAGCAATCTTGCATTGTGCATTGAACAATTGGCACAATGCAAGTGGGTCGGTTCTGACGCGACGTTTCGGCATCAATAGTAGGCGCGCTTGTCATTGTTTGGCTATCGGAGTTTGAAATATGTCGAAGGAAAGCAAGCAAAGTCAGTTTCTCCTCTCTAAAACGATAGAAAATGAGGTACTTACATTGACGAAAGGGATGAATAATTAATTTAATTATTTGCTACGCTTTGAAGTCTTGACGGAGGCCACAATAACCAGCACATTTTGACTGTGACTCCCCTTGGGCCTCAAGCCTGTGACGGCATTCCGAACTCGGTACCAAAAATCCCAGGTTTTGCCTTCTGAAGAGGAACAAAGAAAGTGAAGGAGATTATGAATCCAGTGCGAACCAAAAGCGATTCACAACAAGCGCGGGTGGAGGCATCATGACTGTACCAGTCCACAGAGTGTTTCCGAGGCCATCTGGCTTGGAGAACAAAGAAGTCGCTCGTCGATTGAGAGGCGTGGAATATCCCAGGATGGCCATACGTAGGCTCCAAGCCCCAAGGCGCCAGAGAGGTATGATAGAAGGTCTCGTGTGATTGTTCTGTGCATGCTTTGTGCGCAGCCAGGTTGGCGCACTTCCGGTCAGAGCTACTCAGTTTGCACCCCCAAGTTTGGCAGAGGTGATGATCCAAGTGCCCAGTATGCGAGCAACAGAGCGATGCTGCGTGAAGAATTTTTGGGCGTCTCTTTCATCGAGGTGTCTCGCGGAGCCCAAGGGAGCCCCATCCTCGTCGCTTCTGCCGATGTCATAGATCACTGAAGCCGTGCCGCAAAACCCAAGGATGCATCTGAGTATCGTTCAAGGGCTATCCAGTGCCTCGCTACAATGCGGTTTATGCTCGAACCAGCAAAGAGGGCAGAAGAGGTATGGGTCTGAGCAACAACGTCCAGGACTCCAGGTTCAAGATCAGCGGAAAGCCCCTATCCAGACCAGACCACGTGAGTGCTATTTTGGGGCGCTTACTGCACCCGACCGATTTTTCGGTTTCGAGCTTGACCACCACCATCCCCCAGGACGACCTATAGAGCTCGAGATGGCAGAAGCCTCTACACCCAAAATCAAAATTGTATGTACAAATGTCTTTTGAATGACTGATAATTTTAACCAGGTTCTTACACAAGTCCTAGCTCAAGGGCGCTTCACCAGATTTGTCTGCGGCGACCTTCCAGTTACACGATGAATCCCATACAATAGGCAATTCACTGCGGTGGATGCTGATGAAAAAGTGAGTTTGTATCACATTGGGATCAAGAGCAAAACTTGATATGCGCTATAGTCCGAAGGTGGAGTTCTGTGGATACAGGTGAATAGCCGCCCCCGAGCTTGCCATTGTTCCTGCGAACATGGTACATTCGGCCTTTTGTTTGTTCATTGGATGTTAACAATGTCTTTTAGTAACCCTCATCCCTCAGAGAATGTGATCAACGTTCGCATTCAGATGTACGGTGAGTGCTCGTCGGTTCCGGATTGTGGTCGCAATGGTTGAGCTTGCATTGTAGATGGCCTCTCATCTCTGGAAGCCCTGATCAAGGCTCTAAAGGACTTGGATAATCTCTGCGAGTCTGTGGAAGATGCCTACCTAGAGAGCCTGCGAGAAGAAAAGTTCGAGAGATGGGACGAGAAGCGCTGACGAGGTATTGCATCCCTCCGTCTGCATTTTTGTATTTGATGCACTGTATTATAGAAGTTGCACGGGTTCACACTCAATGACAACGCCGCATTCCCCTGAAGGAGGAAGGCGTCCGATAAATGAGACAAAAGGTTTGGGAACCGAATTCGCGGTTAGTATCTCCCGGTTTGCGGTAGGGATGGCTTCATAGTTGGTGCTCCTAGCTTACTAGCACAACTCATTGGAACTCAGCCCATGCTATCGCGTCAGTGACACGGGCCGTTTCTTCAATTCCGAACCCGAACCACAAAACACGAAGCCGGGATCGAGGTTGGCTGGACTTCCTGCTAAGGACGAGTCGGGCTTCCTTCCAGTCGGTGGATGCAATCGGATGCAGTTCAATGGCCAGGAATTTAGTTGTTTGGTGGTCACAGCACCCGGAGAGTCTGGGGAAAGCGAAAGCGGAATGCTTCGCTGACTCGGGTGCAATGCTAACAACGCTTTGCATGTCCAGTGTTCGTTTCGTCCCAGCTGCATGGTATGTGACTGACATGCTCTGCGAGGTCCTGCCATTCAAATCTCGTCAACACCTGACTTTTATCGAATGTATTGACGCTCGTGTACTGCTCGCGTCGCGCTGCATTGCGGGTAACAACTTTGCCGGGTTGCCTGGCCAAGCATCGATACCATGCTCGCTGGAGTGACGTCGAGTTGTTTCCAGGGTATAAAATGTGGTCATACCCAGGAAATTCTACTCAGACAACCAGCCTTGTCTTCCTCCCAACATGGTCTCCAAACTCTTCGCCTCTTTCGTGCTCGTCGCCTCGGTGATTGGCTCCACCAACGCCATCCCGGTGTTGCCATTGCCTTGCCCTCCTGTTCACATCATCGGTTGTCGTGCCTCTGGCGAGCGCAGCGGAGCGGGCATCATTGGCGACCTGGTGGACCAAGTCCAACGCCAGAGCTCGCAGAGAGTCTCCAGCTCTTCTGTTGACTATCCCGCCACTCTCACCGATTATGCTGAGAGCTCGTCTGAGGGTACTGCGAACCTCAAGACCCTGCTCACCAGCCAGGTCAATCGGTGCCCCAACCAGAAGATCGTCCTTGTAGGCTACTCCCAGGTACGCAGATTGCGACTTGAATCCGAACAAGGGCTTACATGGCGAGTAGGGTGCACATATCATTGGCGATGCCCTCGCTGGTGGTGGAGGAACGCTTATCGGCCCAAAGACCCAGCCCATTTCTTCGACGATCTCTGACAAGGGTGAGGATCTCATCAGCACATGCTGCAACGGACACTGACGAACCGACGCGCCATAGTCATCGCTGTCGTTCAGATGGGTGACCCTCGCTGGGTGCCTGGCAAAAGCTACAACCGTGGTACTGCCAGGACGGGCAGCTTGTTCCCCCGCACCTCTGACCAGGAGTTCAGCTCGACGTTGGCCCCTCGAATTCGCAGCTACTGCGATGATGGCGATACATTCTGTGCCAGTGGATCTAGCCTCACTGTGCACCTCACGTATCTCAACAGGTATCAGGACGAGAGCGCTGCTTTCATCCTCGGTCAGATTGGTGGCTGAGAGGAATCAAAAATTGTAAACTTTATCGAATACTTCCATGTTTGGAGTTTGCGTCCATGAGTTGATGAATGGAGGCTCTTGAAATCTAGTCTACGTGTATATACAACTAGCTAGGATAATCAGGACCAGTTCGGCCTTCATTGCGTTTGTAGAGTGACTGAAGAATGCAGCCGCGTTGCCTGAAATAGTGACTGGTGGTCTTGATTTGGTCGAGTTGTGATCCATGAAACTCGGGTGCAATTCATCACCTTCCTCTTGGACCACCACCTTGGATCCACCGCTCGTATAGAATTCGGGATCGCATGGCACACCATACATGGAACCTTGGGCACCCTTCTTGCAAACGCCTATGATAGTCTATCACAAGGCACTACACGCTCCAAGCTACATAGACTTCCTTCCCAAGGACCTCTTCGGAACAGGACCACCGTTGCGGCGCCCATTAGGCCTTTTCATTCTACTACCTCACTCGATGTATCCATCATCTGCATCGGCTGGACAAATTTGGGTGCTTCCTCTGTGGAAGCAGCCGGCACACGAAGCCCTGTAAACCTGACTACAAGCAACGCCCTCACTCATCTCATCTACGATAGGGATTCCCGGGAAGGTGCTAGGCTTGCCCTCTATGAAGGCTCGGCACCGAACTTGTACAATGCTATCACAGCAAGTATGCAAGGTCCGGCTATTCAGCGTGCTCAATCGTCGTCGCCCATACTTTGCTCGATACCTCCCGCATATAAAGCACGAAGCTGGGGACCGATGGCGTCTTCTGCCAACATATCTTTCCCTTCGAAGTCAACATGCCCACCTTCAGAGCCTCCTTTATCGTGTTGCTGGCATGCACCCTATCTGCTAGTGCAGCCTTTCGTCTTGCATTGGAAGTAACCGGCACGTATTTGTTCAAGAGTCTTTCATGCTTTTGGCAACTCATACTACTACCGTAGGTCCCGCACTCGTCAGAGGAGTAGACAACTTCAACGTTGTAACTATCTTGACCAACAAGGGGGACGAAACTGTCAAGGTCTTAAACCATCCCGACAGCCCACTTTCCAGGCTGCCAGCGGACACATTCATCATACGTGGAGAGAATGGCGCCACGCCAGCCTTCATCGGTATCAAAGCCAAGTACGGTCCACAAGCTGCAATCGACGCCAGAGAATTCACCGTCCTCGCCCCTAATCAATCAATCCACGTCCGCCATAGCTGTGAGTCTCTAAAAGCGCCGTTTGAGTTGATTGAAGCTGACTCCTTTCATCACGGATAGTGGCAGACGGATATGACTTCAGCAGTGCAGGCCAAGGGGCGTACACTATCAATGCTCGCAACGGCTTCTACATCGCTACAGGTAATACAACGGCAAAGGTCAACGCGACTGTCGTTTCCAGTCACAATGCAAAACTCTCCGGGAGCATTGCGAGACCGCTTCCCGTAACTGAGAAGCAGGCTACTGGGAGCGCCTGCTCTCCCGCTCAAGAAGCTCAGATTCAGAAGGCTGCAGCTTCAGCACAGGATTATGCCGCTGCTGCATTTTCGCATCTCCAAGCCCATCCCTCTGCAACCCCCCGCTACACCACCTGGTTTGGCTCGTACGATGAGGATAACCACGAGCTCGTCCAAGCGCACTTCAAAACCATAAACAGCCACAACATTTCCACTTTCAGTTTTGATTGCTCGTGCAGGGTCAGTGGAACATTTGCCTACGTCTATCCTCATGAGTGAGCGCTGTTACATAACATTCTGAGCCCTTTCACTAACGTTTCCTTTCACCTTAGCTTCGGGAAGATATACCTCTGTGGTGCATTCTGGAGGGCTCCCTTGCAGGGGTCCGATTCAAAGGCAAGTCAATACATTTTCTGGGAACGCTTGTGACCAACGAGACACACTACTAGGCCGGGACCTTGGTCCACGAATCATCGCATTTCACCCGAAATGGAGGGACGCAAGACTATGTGTATGGTCAAAGTGCCAGCCGGGACCTGGCAATGGACGACCCGTCCATGGCAGTTTTAAACGCAGACTCGCACGAGTACTTTGCTGAGAACACTCCTCTGTTGGACTAAGGACCGCTGTGGGCAGATACAGGTTGGCTCTCGATACACCCTTGGCCACTGGTGCTCCGACCTGCTGTGCTGTGGCACGACTCTTGTATCTCTACTTCCCAAATCAGAAGATCATCGGTGTTTTGCTCAAATGATCATGCGTCCTCGAGCTTCGGGGGCAGACCAATATCAAAGCCATTTGTCCCAGAAGTGTCAATGATTTCTGAAATCAAGAGTTTGCCTCCTCGCATCGTGGCTCGACATCTCTTTAGCTTCGATTCCAGGTCACCATACATTACAAAGAAAGATGGGGTTCCCGAATCTTGGTACCGCTGAGGCTGGAACTGAAGGACTGAATTGTAGAATTCTTGAGCTTTGTCCGAAGAAACCCAGGCGCATGTGTCGAGCTTTCGGACGCCTTCGGGGCCGGGCAGCCGCCCAGGAAGAAACCCTGTTACATTGACCTGAAAGGTAGATTTTGGAGCAAGCACGCCATTCAATGATAAGAAATCAAGCCGCAGGGCGAGATAAGACAGAGTGGCTACGCAATGTCGCTGAATTCGACTTGCCGTTTTGTTCGCGGAAGCTGAAACCCATCTTCTTCCTGACCATCATGTGCTCGATGTGCTTCGGGTACCCAATCAATAGCGACAGCCAACTGGCGCCCGAATGTAACTGGTCTGCACAGGTCTGAATTGAGACTCGAAATGACTGCTGGACTGTTCCGACGCCCCAAACCCCAGTTCAGGTGGAATCGCTCCCTTATGACTTGGTTGCCGCTGACCGCTATCTACTCGGCCTGTCCGGACTCTGGCAACTCTATTGCTTGTGGGGAGTCAAAATGAACCAAGTCAAGGAAGCAGCATTTTTCTCTTCAGCGCAACATACGGTTTCTTTTGCGCCGACCCACGAGGACGGGGTGTGCTGACCAGCATACGCATGAGCCATTATGATCCTCCACAATCCTAATTCGCCATTGTATAGCGACATTTACCATTTGCTTCTATTTGTTGTCAGGGTGCTGATATCTGCAGCCAACTTGTTGTGAAGGCTGCCAGTGCGGTATAATTAGAACCGCGATAAACTGACCCGCCTGATAGTTCTTTGACCAAGATAAGGTCGAAGACAACAACATACTGGTCGAAGCATGAGGAGCCTACACCAGAGGACGCAGCTAGCGTTCTTTTCCACATGGTGGTGCCTGCTGTTTTCGTTCGTGTCGGGTGGTTCGTCATGTCTTCTGGTTCTTCTATCGAAGGCAACAGCATGCTATCCCTCTCCCTCCTGCGGGTTATAAGCCAGCAGCTTCATCCGATGAGCCCTCAGAGTTCCATCTCTTCCTCAGTCCTTCCCAGACGAAATGAAGTTCACTTCCTCCTTCTTTGTCTTCCTCGCCTGTGCCTTGTCGGCCAATGCTGCCAGGCAGTTGACTTTGGACGTTGATGGTATGTTCTCGTGCAAGGCCATTTTGTTCATCCTGCTCAACTCTCTCTCATAGGACCTGTTTCCGTCACTTCGGTGGAGGACCTTAAGGTTACCACTGTCTTGACCAACAACGGTGACGAGACTGTTCGGGTCCTGAAGGACCCCTTGGGCCCTCTGTCTCAGCTGCCCGCTGCGACTTTCACCATCGAGAGTGAGGGAGGTGCCCAGCCCGCCTTTATGGGTATCAAGGCCAAGTACTCGCCAAAGGCCGCTATTGCTGCTGGCGAATACGTCACCCTCGCCCCCGGCGAGTCGGTCAGCGTTGCCCACGACTGTAAGCACCTGCCTACTCTTTATCTCCTGGTCAACCGTTGACATTATTTCTCTTCAGTGGGCCACGCTTACGACTTCACCAAGCCTGGTGCCGGCCAGTACACCATCGGAGCCCGTAACAGCTTCATGGTTGTCAACGCCGATGACTCTATCGAGTTCGTCGATGCCACCGTCGGCAGGAAGCACAACAGCCGTATCGCGGGCAAGCTTCGTGTGGCTCGTCCTGGTGTTGATGATGCTCTCGACAAGCGTGCCACCTTTGTCAGCTGCTCGTCAACTCGTCAGTCGCAACTCAACACTGCTGCATCCTCGGCCCAGAGCTATGCTGCCAGTGCTCTCAGCTATGCCAACTCTATCAGCTCTGGCACCACCCGCTACAGGACCTGGTTTGGAACCTACTCGAGCGCCAACCTGAACACCGTTCGCTCTCACTTCTCCTTGATCTCAAGCCGTCAGTTCTCAAGCTTCACCTACGACTGTACTTGCACAGAGTCAGGCACCTACGCTTATGTATACCCCGATACGTGAGTCTCCATGATTGGCAGTAGAGTTGCAACCTTCCTGACAAGTATGCTTTCAGTTTCGGCAGGATTTACCTCTGCGGTGCTTTCTGGAATGCCCCCAACACCGGAACCGACTCCAAGGCGGGAACTTTGGTTCACGAGTCTTCCCACTTCACTATCAACGGTGGCACCGACGACTATGCATACGGCCAGACCAATTGCAAGTCTCTGGCCACCAGCAACCCCTCTCGTGCAATCATGAACGCCGATTCTCATGAGTACTTCACCGAGAACAACCCAGCCCTCTCTTAGAAGGATTTAGCTTTTGGGGAATGATGTAAACCAAATGTAAACTTATTTCTATCAATATTAAGCTCTTATAAACCGCATTAGCTTGGGCTGGAGATGGGTCAACAGTTCGCGTCCTTTGATTATTGGCGCGTCCTGATCAATAGGGGCCCGCTTACGAGATCATGGACGATCAGCCAGATTCGCCGCGACATCTAGACCGGCGACCGGTCTGTCTGGCGCGGGGCGATAGACAGACCGGTACAGCTGGGTTTAAATTGGCGTGCAGAGCAAAGGCGGCGATTGAAATCTCAAGGCTTCTTAAAAAGGCAGTCACAAAATCGTCATGTGAGATCGGCCCCTGTCTCGCGTCGCCTTGCGCGATCGTGTCACTCTGCGTCTCCCCATTTCCTTCCCTCTAATCCTATAATCTTTATGCTATTCTGCTATAATTATCTTCTAAATGATGGGGCTTCAAGACTTGGACCGCTCCGAGGCCTTTGAACGGGTCACGATCCTCATCCATAGCGATAGAGGCCATTCAGGAGGAACAGCGGCAGGGGGCTCGTCTGCAGGGTTGAAAGCAGGTACAGACAGAGTTTCCGTAGGCGAAAAGATGCTCCAGGCGCTGCAGTGACCACATGTTCTGCAAATTGAGGCCGGTAATACCTTGGTTTGGTGGTGCTGTAGACGGCCAAGCCTGCACATTTTGTTGAGGGTCTCCCAGACCCTCAATCTCCTGCATCAAAAAGCCGTCAAATTGGTTTGGTGGAGCTATAACGAGCACTTTACAGTGTTGATAACTCAGAAGAAGGACGGCGTATAAGCTCAGCTCACGTTTAAGCGCCGTGCCTTCGCGCGTGGGACTAATTTATACCTGCCTTTTATAGGAGTCTTCGTACGTAAGCATGCGCTCCCTGCCAAAACAAACCCAGCTTTCCCGGTCTGTCCATCGAGCAAAGCTCATGGACATCCGGTCACCGGTCTACGCGACATCGACCTTCTCTCATCCTCGACCTCCATCTGGCAGGGAATACCTAGAAATGACTGTCAACGTCGTCTATCACAATCTGACTCCTCACGACTCCACCGGCCAAAAGGCTACCATGTCTTCTTGCATCCAGTCTGCAGCAGACAACATCATGTCGCTATTGGAGGCTGAAAAGGCACCACTGCTTCGGGAGCTAGAACACCAGAGGCGCCAAATCTTTTCCTTGGAACTTCAGAATGCTGCCCTCCAACAGCGTTTCGAAGCGGAACATCATTCCACGAAGGACATACCACTAGAGAAAGTGGACTTGTGCTCTCTCGTGACCGACAAGGGACTGGAGGAGCTCAAGGACATTCCGACGCCCTTGCGGAATGAGCACCAGGGGGCTGATAGCACGGAAGACCAGGACCTGGCCCTACAGCTTCTTGCGGCACAGGACCAAATAGCACGGATGAAGGACCATGTCCGGGAACACGCCGGCGCGCTCGCCTTGGCTCTCGCCGCTGAACGAGAGGCCAACTTGAAAGAGAAACAAGCCATGCAGCACAACTTCGTCACAGAACTCGAGGCTTGCAGGAAGAACTTACAGGTGGTACAGAAGGATGGGGAACTGGCGACAAGAAAGATAGAACGGATGACGAATGGCATGGCGAGGTTGATAGCGGCTCTCGAGTACCACGGAGTCGCCTACAAGCGCGATGCTGGGGGTCAAGTTAGCATCACCTTTGGAGCGGAAGTTCAGCGAGCCATGGTGGAGGTCGTCGCCGAGGCGAAGCGGCGAGGTCTTGTACCGGACAACATGGAATGGGCCGGTCTCGAGGCAGGCAATATCACGCTCGCAACATTCGCGACACTGGTCGACTATATTCTGAAGAGAGCCAAGGCGAATGAGCAGAAGATAGCTCATGCTTTGAAAGAAGCTCGAAGCAAAGGATTGTCAGTCGCCCAGTTCTTGCAGGAGGGTAACCTCTTCAGACAAGGCCAGCAGACCGGCGTTCCGACAGGTCAGATATGAAAAGGTAGGTCGTATGTTTAACATTCAATTCTGGCAGGGATCTGACAGGCAGCTCAGGCAACAAGTGGGCAAATACACGAACATCTTCATTTCAAGCGATGATAAGGGCTTTCTTTGGAAACTCTGGTCTAGGAGCGGCTCCGAAAGATCTGCCTTTACTCGTCGCTTGCCGTCGCCTTCGAACTTCTGGGTCCTGTCAACTCTGGCAGATCGAGCCTTTCGAGACCCATCGACGGTCACGATGATCCGCTTCATGCTGCGGTTCTTGGATCCTCTACAAATCTTGTTTTGGAAGCAAATCGTCCATCGGGCAGGGGAAAATCCTGCTACAGCACATCTTGCCTTCTAATCCTGCATGTTCTTCTCAAGACGCGCGAAATCTCCTGTCAACAACAGGCCTCGAACGTCTGATACTCTACAAGACCCGTTCAATACCCGCTCGCGACCGAATAATATGCACAAGACCCGTCTCAGGCAATAGCACCGCGATGACTTCTGTAACCCCTCGGAACGGCTGGAACATCATGCAGGGACAGCAAGTGGACGGGCGGCTATGGGCACTCTGTGGGCGGACGATCTGCACCTCCTTCGCAGCAATGGGTGTCAATCGCAGCGTCTTTCGATCCGATGCATACAAACAGCCAGTCGCTGTGCATTCTTAGGTGCCAAAGGGCCTTTCTTGGAGCCGTATGAGCGATGATACAAATTGTTGCTGTCCTCACTGTCATACTCAGCCCTCAGGGTTTTAGCCCGGCACCAAATGTGATATGTATTTCTTGATCCACATGCATGCCCGCCCGACCCATGCCCGAGCCAGAGCAACGCTGGCCCGTTGTGGATTGCACATCACTTTCCGTAAATCGCCCTTATTCGCCACGGCATCCCCACGTAAGCGCGTAAGCTGTTATCTCGTGAAATCGGGCGTTCCGGCGCTTTCAGTCGTGTGGCGGTGTGCGACTGAGGCACTTCTCTGTGAAGGAAGCGCTGGCTGCAGCGCCGATGCAGTGGACTTGCAGTGGCAAAGGAAGCATCCAACTCCAATGTTGGAAGGTTATCGGCTATTGCTTCTCCTATTCGAGATGTCTTCTAGCGTATGTTATGGAGTTTTCTATTCCACTTTCAGAATGGTTGTGGACACATGGGCTTATGCTTTTTGATGGTGTTGCATTTGGCGATTTGCAGCCACTTGCTTTCCGTCATTGACTGTAAAGCGCAACACTTATGATGCAACTGAATGGGTGCGGTGTGCCTGCGGCGACAAGACATGGCAACTTTCTCAGCAGTTGAAAGGTCAGACGACAAGCTTTGCTTCTCTTGGTAGCGCTATCGATGTACGGGATTTCAGAGCTTTTACTGTTACAAAGAAGCACAAGTCATGTCGATTGGGCGCTTAGCCAACACCACCACACCCCAAAGGCTCCCTTACAACTCCCCATGCCAACAAATAGGTTGTGACACGGCTGGAAGACAAAGCTCCCTGACGAAGGACCCTTGGAACCATGGTGCCAAATCAGCTTACGATCAAAGGCAAAAAAACACGGCTTCATGAGAACTGCGCTGATATCTTGCCGTGGCCCGTACGGCGTAGGAGCGGACCCAATGACGGACAGAATGTGCACATCAAGCCCAGCCCAGAAGCTCCTTTCATAAGAAGAAAAAAGCTTACGGGGCCTGCGGCTGACTTGCTCCATACTTCGCCTTACAGCGCAGTGCACACAGAAGCGGTTCTTCCGGAAAACACACATCCCATTCATACATAAAGGCGACAGGAGGCTTGGCCAGACTCTTTGTCTTGCGGTTTCCTTTCAATTCCCTTTTTTCCATTCAATCCGACAGCGCCGCTCTCAACTCGCTTCCCACTTGGCTAATTTCTTAGCTCCTGAATCGCGCAACAATTCCCGCCATCGACCCACAGCTCCCCGGCTGCTGGCATTTTTGGCCGTGTTCCACTCGCCACGCGCCCGCGAACCCCCTTTGGACTACGGACTCTGTGGTTCTATATATGCACCAGGGAGGGATTTTTTGAATCCGTGATTTATCCCCTCTGCCTGTCCCTTTCCCTGTCTTCCTCCCTTTGTCTCTTCGACACTTTCAAAAGGCCATGTCTCCTGCCGTGGTACAGCATCGGCATTCTGGCAGGGCCCTATTCAACAGTGCTTCGCCGCGAACGGCACCGTATTGCAAACGCTCTTCACCAACCACAACAACAGGCACACCACCACCGCTAGTATCATCATCATCATCATCGCCTATCCCTCCTCTTCTACCCCTATCCTGGACGAAGCTTCAGACGATCATTTCATGGCGGAATGAAGTCTCAGCAGCAACATCGTCATCATCATCCTGTTCGCATTCAAATGTGACACCAATAGAGATGGAGCAGGAGGTGCTGGATTATTGGGATGACTGTGACGACGGTATTGAACGGTACACCTTTGTGCCTGAGGGTGGTGGCGAGCGGAGGTTGTTTGAACTACCACACCCCGAGATGAATCCATTGGTAAGTCCAGCCCGAGTCTTTTTGCTTACACACATCGAGGCTGATTCTCGACCCGCGAACAGATGACCTCGGAGCAAGCGTTGATTGAAGAAGAGTATGTCCGGGTGATCACACATTGGAACGGATATGAAGAGGAGAAATGGAAGGCGGAGAAGGCGTACCGACGGATGCCTACGTCGGACAATCTGGCGCAGTTCATGAAGACGGCGAATGCGGTCAAGGTTGCGGGAGATGCTGCGAGATATGTCGAACTTCACGCGACGCGGTGGCGGGTGCCGACAAATTTCGACGCGTTGTTCTGCAAACATTATCGGCCTCCGTCCTTCTTCCTTTACCTTGCAGATCCGGACGACTGGAATCCCCCTCCGTGGTTCTATGACGACTGCATGGCAGCGCAAGAACAGTCAAGAGCAGTCTGCATGGAGTCATTCTATGCCCAGCATCCCGTCCCCCCTCCGCTGTTCACCTCGCAGCAGCCACCAATATCCCTCCAAGTTCCGAAGTGGACAATACCTCCTGTGCAACACATGCAACTAGCTGTTTAGTCGTAAAGGGTTTAAGCTGTTTGGACTTCTACATGCAAGCTTCCTTTGGGTTTTAGGTGTCTTCTTTAGATTGGCCACGAGGAGTGGTCGGGTCACTAATGGACCATCCGCATATGATTAACATACTGTATTCCCTGTATATAACCTCCAAAACATGATATAATCTTAATGAAGCGATGAGTGGTGGTAAATAAGTGTATTCGTGGTATCGTACGAACAGGAGGTCAAGTAAAGCCTGTTGAGGATTCCAGAGTCTCTAGCCGAGGCGTCTAGTATGGAGCAGCAGCAGCTTGGCACTGCAGATCATTAGGTTAGAAGCAGTACCAAGGAGGAATCACGGTGAGGGGACGTACAGCCTTGAGTTGCTCGAGGTACCATGTGCACGAAGGGAGATCCGCCTTCTCGAGGCACTTGGTGAATTCTGACAAAGGGAGGTGAGTAAGAGTGCCGAGTGCTGATGTGTAGAACGTGCCGGAAGTTTACCTTTGGCCTGAACCTCGCAGCTAAGCCCACTAGATTGCTGATGTTGCTGAACGGGAGCCGCCTCCGCAGCGGGTGCAGCGGCATGCGAGCTTCCACCCCCGAAAAGCATGCTAGAGAGGCCGTGACCGATGGTCGAGCCAACGGCAACGGAACCTGCGGTAGCAGCCATTTGGGCCATCATTCCGGGGCCCTGGGACTGAGCAGGAGCATGGGCTGCAGCAGCACCCGCTGGGGGTGCTGGTGCGTGGTGTGCAGGAGGAGCACGCGATGCAAATGCCGAGTTGGAGGGTGCAGGCATTGCCGCTGTGTGGGCACTCCTGGTCTGCATGGGTGCTGGCGCCGGTGCAGCGGGACGAGCAGCAGGACGGGAACGAGATTGGCGCTATATAGATTCAGTTCATTAGTTGTTATCAGGTCTATAGGATTTTGTAGACATACAGGCATTATTGGGTGAGTTGGTGGTCGAGGTGCAAGGTGCAACTGGTTCCGCCAAATGCGACGCGAGGAAATTTCGATTCCGAAGCCGACATCAAAAACTCCGGGCCGGCCACGTTTGATTCTAACAGACACAAGCAAAAGACACCGTCAGAATTTCCCGAAGCGCCCGGTCTTCCTCTGCGTCACTGACCTTTCCAGGTTCTATACGATGTCCATGAACGCGTATAGGGCATATAACCTTGGGCTCAGATGCTCAGCGAGCACCTCGACCGCGTCCAAGGCGTTCCGAACCGTCGTGTCACGGAATTATGCGACGGAGAGCGCGTTGGCGTCCAAGACCAAGGGTGCAGCGTCAGCAAAGTCCAAGCACCGGGCAACAGCTGTAACGTCTGCGGCGGAGAAGCGTACCCCTGCTAAAGTTTCAGCACGGACGACAGGACACCGGGGGAACGAAGCTGCAGCGGAGGTCAAGACGTTGCCCATGCAGCACCAGCCAAAGTCTACGGCTTCGAGCGTAGCATCGGCAGCTGTGGAATCGACAAAGAGCAAAGTGGCGGCGGCCGAGAAGACGCTGGAGGAGCAGAATCTGCAGGAGCTGGAGGCTATTCAGTACTTTTCGCAAGTCATGCGTTCCGCCGACCCGTATGGGCAACCTATTCCGCAATCGTTAGGTGGGTTCTTGGTCTATGCTCATGGCCGGCTTCTAACGATAGTCGATGAAGAAAGATGTAACCCTTCCACGGCCAGCCGACTTTTCGAATGGCGTCAAAGGGTGGTGGAAGCAATTCCTGGATAACAGGGTGAATGGCCTCAAGAACGCTATGAGGTGCGTGAGCACGATTTACTTTCGAAGTGTCTCAATCTTACTTGCTCGTAAAGCATGCTGTATCTTGCCTCAGACGACGCTATCCCCGGGAAACCACTCGGAAATGTACCCTGGTACAAGGCATTCGGGTGGATTCCCAAAGCCTTCCGTGTGCAGTCCACGAAGGACGGTGTTTGGGTAGCACCGCTCCGCAGGATGCTCCTGGAATCCTATATGGACCTTAACCAGGTCGTTGCTGCGTAAGTCCATGGCTTTTACCTGCCTAACATCTCATACTCACGCACGCGTCTGCACAGACGTGACATTAAGAAAGCCAGGATCATCACAACTTCCGACTTTCAAAACGAAATCCTTCGCCGGATAAAGAAGCAACCCGCTGGCTTCCACTTCAAGTGGAACCTCGACAAGGAGCATTCCGTCCAAATTCTCTCACTACGAGCTGCCCAATATTACATGGCCAGGGAGGACCCTAAGTTTGGCAGTCGGTATCTCCTCCACGCCCTGGTCAAGTTTGAAACCGAGCAGGTACGTCTTCACTACTCTCCTTTGAGCGTGCAATCTTCTGACAGAGAAACTGTCCAGTCGCTCGAGATCTACGGACCCAACGGCAAACCCCTGCACGAAGTTCCAGAGGGAGCAGCGAAGCGCGCCAATGGCACCGTCCCAGCCAAGCCCAAACGAGTGACAGAGTACCTCGTCATGGAGAAGAGGCTCTGGTACGACACGCCTTGGGTGTTCAGGGAGCAGAAGTGGACTTCTCTCAAGAACTGAAGGGGTGGTGCTGCTTTGGGTCGACGGTGACCCTGCTTTTGAAAGTAGATTTAGGGTATTGTTCATGCACTTTTTGTTCGTTATCGACATCGGTGCTTTAATCTATTTCCGTCTAGGCCTGCCTAGATCTTATTTCATCTCGTGTGCCCAGCTGGGAGCTTGCTATAGAGGACAAACAGTTTGCGGATTTCTTCTATCCTTAGCCGCGACCGATGGGTGTAGAGCGGGGTGCCTAGGGCTGCGGTGCAAACCTTCTTGCTCCACTAACCTCTTCTTTTAGCGCTCAAGGTCTATGACACTATCCATCGATATCTCTTGCTGAAACGTGACCGTCTGTGTGCTCCATACGAACCATTCCGAGATGCTCGTTGGTGGAGTATAAAGCGTCTTTTTACAACCAGCCAATGCGTTCATTCAATGCCCTCATCCCAAGCAGGTCCCCCCGATCTAAACATCCCCTCAGACAACGTGAGTTTTCTATCCGCTCCCCTACGCGCTATCGCTTTCCACTCAGTGTAATCTCTTATAGACCATGGCACACGTCTATGCAACAGGCATGGAACTCTCCGTCATAACCGACGGCCCTGGCTTCCTTTCCCTCCTCTCCTGGCAAAGCAATGGCGGCATTCGAGCCCACGTCGGCTCCATCCCTACCAGCAACTCGGGGCTCACCAAGTTCCTTGTCGGCTTTAGCCACACCTTTGAGAGGTTTGCGATCATCTGGGAAGGGAATGGACAAGCCGTGTATCAGATTGGGAAGAACTTGGAGAGGTACCCTGTCGGACGTGATTGGAGTTGTGCGAGCACTGTGCACTGGGGAGCGAAACAGCTGGTTACGGAGAACGTCACAGAGCATGTTCCTGGTGCGGTTCGAAGGGATCGAGCAACTACCCTGTTTATTATCCCTGACAACCTGTAGGAATTCACTGCACTTGGCTTGCAGATAATGTGTGATTGCGGCCAAGGTAGGGAATATTATAAACCTTGCTCCCTTTGTTCCAGTCACCGTCAAACGTTGCTGTGGCGTTGATTATGGGCAGAGCATCCCGAGTCTCTCTTCTTGGTTCCAGTCAGCGGCTGAAAAGCAGTTAACAGGGTCAACGATCTGCCTTTGTTTTCCCATTTCTTCGACCAGAACTACTAATAGGTGCGTAGGGATCCCTACTTGCCGTCGCAGGATACCCATCTGATTGGTGAAGCAGCACGCACTACGTCTTCGAGCAAGCATGGCTTACTATTTGAACCACCTCCTGGACGTGGGCCGCATTCTCATCTCTCCTTGTGTGCCCGACGGGGAGCTCGATACCACTTCGTCGCATGGGATTCAAGCCAGGCCATGAACGATAGGTAGAGCAGGCGCTCGGGGCTTCAACGGCAACATTCTGAATCCATCTAATCTCTCCTTCAGGCGCTCAAAATCCATGTTAGGATCATTTAATATCCCTTATTCCAACTAGATTGTTATTGCGCTCGATACATACCATTCCGAGATCGCCGCTGGGGTATAAACCGCTTGTCTGACCGAACCAACAGGTCCAGTCAATGTCCACATCTCAAGCAGGTCCCCCCGAGAATCGAAGTATCCCTTCAGACAGTGTAAGCCCCGCTTTACCTGTGCTTTCTCACTTCCCGTAATCTCTCATAGGACATGGCACACATCTTTGCCACCAGCATGGAACTCTGCGTCATAACCGACGGCCCCGGCTTCCTCTCCCTCCTCTCCTGGCAGAGCAGACAGAGTATACGAGCGCACGTTGGCACCATCCCCACGAGCAACTCGGGGCTCACAAAGTTTATGGTTGGATTTAGCCATACCTTTGAGAGGTTTGCGATCGTCTGGGATGGGGAAGGGCAGGCTGTGTATCAGATTGGGAAGAACTTGGAGAGGTTCCCTGTCGGACGCGATTGGAGCTGTGCGAGCACCGTGCATTGGGGAGCGCGAGAGCTTGTTTCGGAGAATGTCAAGGAGCATCTACCTGCTGCGGTTAGAAGGGACCGAGCAACTACCCTGTTTATTATTCCTGATAACCTGTAGGAATTCGCTGTGGCTGGCTTGCAGATAATGCGTGATCCTTGTTTCACCATTATAGCACCTGCTCCCTTTGTTCAATCATTGTCGAATGTTGGTGTGGCGTTGATTAATACCAGAGCATCTCGAATCTCGACCCGTTTCCGGTCAGTGGCAGCAACGCAGTGATGTAAAAGGCTCGATGATCTGCCTTTGTGCTCCTATTTCTTCGACCAACTACTAAGAGATACCTAGGGGCCCCTACTTGCCGCAGTATATCCATCCGATTGGCGAGGCAGCATCTACACCTTCAAGCAAGCATGGCTTACCACTTGAACCACCTCCTAGACATGGGCCGCAATCCCCCCTTGCGTGCCACCCCTGAGATGCACCCCGCCGTCCAACAGTACATCGAGTTCACAGAAGCACAGGCTGAAGCCACCAACTCTCGAATCACGCAAAAGAAGAAGCAGATCGCGCGAATGCAAGTCTCTTTGAAGGGTCTCGAATTCATGTCGCGCAAGGTAGAGCGCCAATCTGTGCAGCTAAAGTCGCTAGTTGCTGGACCCATCTCGCGTTTGCCACCCGAGCTTCTCGCGTATATCCTCACACTGGTATGCGCCGGAGACTATGTTTGACTTCAGCCATATAGCTTTGACGACGAGAGCGAGCGTCCGAAGGCTATCGCCCTCACCAAAGTGTGCCGCGAGTGGCAAGCGACAGCCATCAACCTCCCTTCGTTGTGGACACGTCTGGATATCGATGTGCAGGGTTCAGAGTAGGGACCAGAGCTTGTCCTTCCCTCAATGGAGTTTCTTCTCGAAGAGTATGCGGAAGGTGAGTCTGGGGGGGGCAGTTTGACGGTGGTGGTGCAGAGGAGGACTTCCTTGCCCGGGTCTGGACAGTATTCGAGCGATCTCGGCGAACAAAATCCCTACTGGATATCAAGCTGAGCTACAGCAATGGCGAGGGGGGGCCTCACAACATCTGGGACTCTCCTGTGGAGATTGTCCTGCTCAACTCGGAGCGGATTCGCTCCGTACAGTGCGACGAACTCCGTCTGTATTTCTTACATTGTCATGTGTGGGAGTTTCCAGTCCTGGAGGAACTCCGATTGAAGGACTGTTTCCCCGCTACGTGCAAAATCCCTCAACTTCGTTACCTCATGGTGCTCAACCATGATTTCCAGGAAATACCGGCCGTGGATAATCCGCGTTTCAACATTTTGTGGTCACCCCTCACGAGCGTTTCTCTTTTCTGGAATGGGAGACCCATGAAGGTTGAACGTCGCGATCCGGGCGACTTGCTCAAGCTTCTAACTCATATGCCAAATCTTGCCACACTTCGTGTAAATTTCGGCGATTTTCCCTCCGAAGACGAGGTCCCTCTTACTCCAGGACGATACCAGACCATCTTGATGCCCAACCTCAAAACCTTCGAGATCCAGGACCCAGGCACACATCTCTTGCATCTCAAGGCAATGGCCGCAGTCAATGCACCCAGGCTCGAGAGATTTGATTATCTCTTCGAACAAACTGACACCGGTAACCTGGAATTTCACCCTATGTCGGAAAAACCCAAATGGGCTTATTAGTGCTGTAAGGGGTGTCAGACCCCACTCCACTTATAGTCGCTTTTAAGATTAAGAGTTAGTCTTAAAAGGTGGGGGGTCCAACCTTGTAAGGTCGACGGATTCCCAGTGGGTTGATGCCCAGTCTCATGTGGGTTCATCACGGGCCCGCAGACACCAGTTAGCGTAGAGACCCGTGTAGTTCCTTGATCGTGTTGTGGTGGCGCGTTCTGGAATTGAATTTGCGAGAGAGGAACGAGAAAAATACGAGCGAGTCGTGACGATGAGCGGAATGGCGCTCTAGAGGGCTTTTGATGGGGACGCCGCGGCCAGAAATAGCTTCATATTACATTTCGTGATATGCAAGGCAAGCGCAAGGTGATGCCAAGGCTTAGAGCATCAGAGTGATCTTATTAAATCAGTATGCACCTTATTACGAAGTTGTAAGGGGGGTTGCAAGGCTGCCGGGCAAGCTTAAAAGGTCGCGGACCTTTTAAGCCCGGTTTGGTTTTTTCCGACATATCCTGGTCCTTCTCCGCTCCTCCCAACATCTCAGAACGATCAGCTTCCTCGACCCGTCGTTCTTGTGGCCTTTCGAATGTTTCCCTATGAAGAGATATGCTTTGGCAGAGATAACACCTGATGTCTTCGAAAAGTTGGCGTCGACATCGCTAGAGTGGCCCTCAAGGCGTCATATGGAGAGCCAGTGCCCGGTGGCTACGAGCCTCAATGATAACTTTCTGTTTGCAGAGTGCAGCGCTCATTCCCGCCAAACGTTTGTCGGTTCGGATGACTTCCCCCAGGACGAACACGTGGAGTACTTGGTCGGGTGGACACTTGAATACTCAAGGCCTCCATCGGTGGTAGTGCGATTTCAGAACCCAGGACTTCGAGGCTCGCGCTGCCATTGGTATCCAGAATCTGCAGAGGGCGTTGGGTTAGGGTTCTTGGTCTCTTATGGCCGGTTGAAGTCTACGATCCTGCTAGTACCGTTTGGAACAGACGTAGACTAGAAGGGGTAGAAACAGGGATCATTTAAATCGCGTATGTAGGACTTACAATCATGTAGATTTATCCTCTAGTCAGAAAAGAGCGTCGTTTGCTGGACGAGCGGTAAGAATGAGCAGCATGTCTCAAGGATACCCTACAGCACCATTTCAGGGCCAGTTTAGTCTTTCTTTCGCGATGATCGTTCTATCTTGACTCTCATCGGTTCGTGTGGCGCTCATTCTGGAGTTTTGATATATTTGGTCGCATTGGGCCCCCAATATGGGCGCTCCGAGCTCGCCCTCTTGTTGCCAACTATCATCGAGGTACGGGCAACGAGGTAAGAACTCTATCCCACCCACCGGTTGTTTCTTATAGATGCCTCTTTACTGGCCAGTATGTCCAAGACTATTGAGGAATTGCTCGATGTTGGGCGGCGCGGTCTGAGACTCTCCCCGGAAATGCGCTCCGTGGTTCTCCAATCCGTGCAGTACACGAAAGAGCAGGGCATGGAGGCTCTGGAACAAATCCGACAAACCAAAAGGCATCTACGCTCCTTGGAGGCCAAGCGTCGAAAGCTGGAGCATCAAGCCCAGCAGTTAACGCAGCTGCTAGCTGGGCCCATAATGCACCTGCCGGTGGAGCTGCTGTCATATATCTTCACACTCGCTTGTGAAGGCGAATACATCAGGCTGCATCTTGGAGATGACAAGGGCGACAAAACTCGCCCCGAAGAACATGATGGTGAAACAGCCCGCGACTACGATTCGCCTGACGGTGGTGAAAGGAGCGATGTCGGATGTCTCCCTGACGAAGCTGACAATGTTGGACCCCATCGTTCAACGGCCTTGGTCCTAACCGAGGTTTGTAGTCATTGGCGGGCTACGGCTATTGCCCTTGATTCATTATGGGCCCGCCTCGACTTCGACGTTCGGGATCTTGATCATATTTGGAAGGACCTGCTTTCCAACGATTCGGACTATGAAGACTGCTCTGACGGAGAGGGGGAGGAGATTCACAAGGACCCAGCCAATTTGGCGAAGGAGGCAGCCAGGCAGCGAGAGGCGTCGTTTTATGCCTTCGTTCAAACAGTTTTTAAGCGCTCAAGGCAATCCTGCGCCCTCGACATCAAGCTCCTACGACCTTTATCAGGACCCAACAAATATGATGGGTTTGCCTCTGCATTGGAGACGGTGGTACTCCATTCGGGGCGCATAGAGAGGCTTCATTGTGAAAATCTTACCTTCGGATTCCTTCACAACGACATGGACTTTCCGATTCTTCTAGAGCTTCACCTCACCAACATAGACCATCGTCTTCTACCTCACCTGCAACTCTCGCTACACCCCGGCTCACACGACTCATCCTCGTCAATCCATACTACGATCTGGATAAACCTTTCCTTGGCGACTTAAGGTTGTTGGGGCAAGTACTCACCACATTCTCCTTATTCTGGAACAACACGCATCGTGACTATCCCAATCCCTTAGACCTTCTGATAGCGATCTCCAATATGCAAAAGCTACAAACCCTCCGCATAAATTGCGGCGGCATTGGGTTCTTTCGACACGAGCCTATCGAACCCAGTCAATTCCAGGCGACCTCCCTACCACACCTGCGCACCCTAGAACTCCAGGATCAGTTCATGACCTTCCTAGATCTCAACATTATCGCTGCATTTGACACACCCAAACTCGAAAGATTCGACTACCTTTGTTCATTGGGCGATGCCGACGGATCTCTGCTCATGTATAAAGACATGGATCCTATACTTTCCGTGCTCAAGTCCTCCACTCATCTAATGACGGTGAACATCGTCTATGCTCAGGATCTGTGGCTCCTCGACCCGGTCACCAGCTTTCCAGAGGATGGTTACTGGGTGGCAGAGATCCCGGCGGTGGATTTCAGGAGACTGGCCAACCAATGCTCCCAATGGCCGCCATACGAACCAAACGACTGTTCGCTCAACTTTTCCTCACGAAAGCAGCTCTTATTTACCACCTGTGGGGCTCAGTTTCGACGGACGATTCACCTAGGCCAACGGCCGAAAGAAGGATATGTGGAGGACCTGGTTGGCTGGATCAAAGAAACCACTGGCCTCTTACCCGCAAATACCTACGCCGAGTGCAATTACGAGCTCGGGAACTTCGAGACGCTTGTTGCCAAATTGCAGCCGTTGCAGGCAGCCGTAGACCAAGGCAGCTGGTCCTTCTTCATGCAGCTGAATCTATTATAACGTACATACACACTCAATTGGAACCCACTGGCCACCCTTTTCTTCCTCTATCGTATGGAGTTTCGAATGTCTGAAGACAAGCCGCACACGAGCAAAGTGAATACAAACCCGGACCACGGGCAGCGCGTCGAGTGCCAATGATTCGCTTCAAAATCAAACGAACGTGATGAAGCAAAACACAGACGGGGTATCCAACGTGCATGCTTATAGGGCCTCTCCTCCAAGGATTAAGGTTGCAGCCGTCTAGAGATTAAAGCTATAAGTTGGCAAGAAGGCCGAATTCTACATGGTTAGAATTTGGCATTGTTTGGTCATAACCCTCTAGCCGCGCCCCGTCCCCTTCTCCCTTTCTCCACGCTCGCCAGGATATCCGCTCGCAATCAGCGAGGGTAAGGAACGAGGAAAGAGGTACGAAATCCATCCTATATAACAATAGTATCCTCTGGATGAATTCTAATTCCTTAGGATGTCCAGGGATACTGAAGATTTGCTCAATCCCGGGCGGCCTGTGTCAAACACCCCGGAGATGCGCTCTTCAGTCCTCCAATGCATTCAAGATACAAAAGGGCGGGCTGTGGAAGCTCTCGAACAAATACAACGAGCCAAAAGGAATTTACGCTCCTTAGAGGCGAAGCACAAAAGGCTGGAACTCCAGGCTCTGCAGTTGACCCAGCTGCTCCCTGGGCCTATCGTACATCTGCCGATCGAGCTCCTGTCGCATATCTTCACATTGGCCTGTGAAGGCGAGTATGTCAGACTGTATCTTGACGAGTACGAGAATGGAAACCTGCCCGAAAACAAAGTTGGACCTCGTTGGTCGACTGCTTTGATCCTAATGGAGGTCTGTCGCCCTTGGAGAGAAACAGTGATTGCCCTTAGCCCATTGTGGGCTCGCCTCGACCTCGACGCACGGGATCTCCATCACATCTTGGGGGAGCTGCCGTCCAACGATTCGGACAGCGCAGACTTGGTCGATGAGGAGGAGTTTTTGGAAGGGCCTGCCAAGCCGGAAAGCGAGGCAGCCAGGCGACGAGAAGCGTCGTTTTTCGCTTGCCTTCGAGCAGC
The DNA here is from genome assembly GCA_020736565.1 of Coprinopsis sp. MPI-PUGE-AT-0042. Taxonomy (NCBI): domain Eukaryota; kingdom Fungi; phylum Basidiomycota; class Agaricomycetes; order Agaricales; family Psathyrellaceae; genus Coprinopsis; species Coprinopsis sp. MPI-PUGE-AT-0042. The sequence continues at coordinate 664,516 of JAHBOF010000024.1, read as the reverse complement.
GTTTGCGCGTTCACGGCATTGCGCCCTCGACATCAAGCTGACCCGACTCACACATGAATCAACGATTCACGATGGCTCTACCTCTGCCCTGGAAATGGTGGTCCTCCATGCGGAGCGTATCCGAATGCTCCAATGCAAAAACGTTACATTTGATTTCCTCCACTGCGATCTGGACTTTCCCTCACTGCAGGAACTACACATAACCAACTACCTCCCAAGGGATGATGACCGCCGCCTAATCCCTCTTGCTACGCCTCACCTTACCCGTCTCACCCTCCTCAATCCAGGTTGCAGCCTAAATGACAGCTTGCTGAGCGACATAAACATGACGTGGACGTCTCTCACCACCTTCTCGCTATTCCGGAACAACTCGTCGCCCCATGATGTCTATCCTGGTCCTTCACACCTTCTCAGTGCGGTCGCCGCGATGCAAAATCTTGAGGTATTTCGCATAAATTTAGGCGAATTTGAGGCCGATGTATTCGAGGCCTTCGATCCCAGTCAATCCTCACCCACTGTCTTGGCTCGCTTGCGCACCCTCGAGATCCAGGACCACGACTTGATCCTCCTAGATCTCAACGTTATAGCCGCCTTCGACACGCCCAGACTCGAAAGATTCGACTACCTCTTTCACTTGGATTACGTCGGTACCATCGATCTCATCGAAAAAGACATGAGTCCCATGATTTCGCTCCTCAACTCCTCCACTCGTTTGAAAACAGTTAATGTTGTCTATGCTCAGGATGGGTGGATGCTCGACCTAGTCGACAACTTCCCCGAGGATGGCTACTGGGTGGCAGAGATTCCAGCAGTGAAATTCGAGGTGCTGGCAAACCTCTGTTCACACTGGCCGACAATGGCCCAAAAAGAAAGCACACAAAATTTGCTCTCACCGGAGCAACACCTGTTTACCGCGTGCGGGGCTCGACTTCGACAAACGATTCAAGTAGACCGATGGCCTGAAGAAGGATATGTGGAGGATGTGGTTGGCTGGATCTTAGGAAACACTGACCTTGTACCAGCAAGCACCTACACCGAGCGCAAATTTGGGCTTGGAGACTTCGACATACTTGTTGACAAGTTGCAGCATTTACAAGCGTCCGTAGAACGGTGCACCTGGTCCTTCTTCATGCAGCTGAATCTGCTATAAGATACATGCGCGCTCAGTGGAATATTTCATCTTATGTATACGTGGGAGGCCTTTTGACAGTGCCATTCACCGCTCAGGATTGACCCAGGCCGAGTTGAGGAGTGGAAACTACGCTCATGTGTCGAATGCGGCGCATCAGGTGGTTCATCTAACTCATGGATCTTCGAGTGTCCGAAGTCATTGTAGCCACATACGATGGGCCAAGTGAGAACGGTCCCAAGATTACGGTTGCAGCCGTCAAGAAATGTATCAGAAAGAGCGAAAAGTCAGCGAAAGGGGCAAATTCTCCGAATATATTTGACGCTTAAAGCTTGGCCCCGTTTGGTCGCTACCATTTGGCTGCGCCTCACCCCTTTCGTCGTGCCAGGATGTCCGGTCGCGATTATCGAGGCGCAGAAAACGAGGTGCGAGACTACTTATCCCTAGATGGATGGCATTATTAGCAGCAGGTTCACACAATAACAACCAGCACGGCCGCGTACCAACAGCATAAAGATGGCTACGAGTCCAGCTGCGAGTTCTGGTCCCATCTTTATCAGTTTCCGTTCACGGAAGGTCTTCCATGACGGGATGCCATCACCATCAGAGCACATAGCCCAAGCTCAAGCGCTCAAGACTCAAGTGATCACGCTTACCTCGTTCTCCTTTCCTCTTCACCCTCACCCACCCTCTTCCTCAGTCCAGTTCCGCTCCTGCCCAAATCGATGTCCCAGTACTCAACACACAATGTGAGTACTGCTGCGCTAACGTGCAAACGCACGCAATTGACCTGTCTGATAGATTTTACGAAGGTCTCCTGCTGTCAGCCAGGGTGGAGGTAAGTCTCATTGCTGCCTGATCACCTGTCGTAGATCTGAGATATCTACAGGAGTTGGACACAGCTCTCCCTCACCCAGAAGACCCGAAATGTTCCCCAACGCCCACAATCTTCAGATCGCAGACTCGACCCTCACCTCCATTGGAGGTGATGTCGTTCACAACCACAACCACAACGTTCACTACCACTATGAGCGCCCGCGAGATATATGGGCGATCTTGGAGTCGATACCCAATTTTCGCAACATCTACCACGATATGTTGAGCAAGGCGACGGAAGGGACTGGGATGTGGCTCGTCAAAGGCGATAAGTTTCGCCTCTGGCTCGAGCCCAACGGCGATATCAGGATTTTTTGGGGCTCAGGAATCCGTAAGTTACCTATGCATGCACACTACCTTCCACCTCTGACATCTCATTGTACAGCCGGCGCTGGCAAGACCCTCCTTGCGTAAGTTAGTTTCCCACTGCTTGTACAATCTCTCGCTGACGCTTGGTTCCAGATCGATAGTCATAGGACACCTCGAAGCCTTGTGCAAAGACGCAGACATAAAAATATGTGTTTGCTATGTCTACATTCGCTACAGTGACCACTCAGAATTGTCGGTTCGCGATGTCCTCGAGATACTCGTGATGCAAACCCTCGAGCGGCACTCAGAGTGCCTCGCCCTCATCGAAGAAACTTATGCTCAGCATCTCCGCGAAAGGACAGACCCCACCGAAGCACAACTTCTAGCTCTTCTTCGCCAACTGATCAAGGGCATGGCTGTTACCTTCTATATTCTCGACGCCCTAGATGAGGCTCCCACCAGGATTCAGCTGGCGGTTGTGGAGACACTTGCATCATTGGATGTGAAGCTTTTTATCACATCACGACCCCTAAAGACTGTGGAAGCCAACTTCCCGGAAGCACACACTTTCGACATCGTCGCCCAGGATGCTGACCTCGATCTTCACATTGCAAACGGGATCAACAAGGATGCAGAACTGCGGCGTCTCCTACAGGCCAACCCATCTTTGAGGGACGAGGTTATCTCGACCATCAAGCGCAATTGTGGCGGGATGTAAGAAGCTCCCATGCATGCGGGTGTTGGTATACAGAGCTAATGGAATCATCTTCATAGGTTCTTGCATGCATCCCTCCAGCTGGATGCGTTGAGTGGGTGTCTCAGCCCTCAGGACGTGAGCGACACGCTTAAAGTGTTTCCGTCCAGTATCAAGGACGTATACCATCAAACTTGGGCCAGGATATCCAATCAAAGCCGCAAATACGCCACCCTTGCAAAAGCTGTCTTGGTATGGGTTCTAAATGCGTCAAGGTCGATGACGATGGAGGAGCTCGAGCGGGCCGTAGCCACGTCGCCAGATACCCACAAATTCGAAGCTAGCCGTCGTGTTCCGTGGACCACCCTCTTGTCTCTGTGTGGTGGCTTGATCACTCTCGAGGAAGAGAGCAGGCTTGTTCGACTCGTTCGTAAGTTGCAGATTGTCACTCATTTCCCGATCGGGACTCACCCATCATCAGACTACACTGCTAAGGAGACGTTGGAAGGTCTCCTCCATGAAGCATTTCCCCATCCACACTCTCTTCTTGCCTCTATCTGCATGACCCACCTCACAGAGTGTGGCTTCCAGAATACGACCATCAGCTGGGGGAGAGAGTTCCAAGCCATCTTGGAAAATGACCCCCTCCTTGCCTATGCATCTGAAGCTTGGGCCTTCCATGCTCGCATAGGGTTGGATGTAGAGGAGACCAGACGCCAAACTACGCAATTTGTTACAGGAAGCAAAGCCTTCCCTACTTTCACCAGTCCCGACCGCTCTTCGTTGTTCGACATCCTCGCTCCCCTCCATATTCTGGGCCTGTATAATCTACCATTGACATTACTGGAGACCACCATGGGCAACCCAAATGTAACAACCAAATTTTGCCAACAGACACCGTTGATGTTGGCCTCCAAGTTTGGTCACGCAGCCCCGGTTGCCTTCCTCCTGGCATTGTCTGAGATTCATGTCAACCTGGTCGACAAGGACGGGTGGTCAGCACTCACACTGGCTGCTAGGGATGGCCAAGAAAGTACTGTCAAGCTCCTCCTAGTGCGTCCCGAGATCCAGGTCAACCTGGTTGCCAACAATGGGTTGTCAGCACTTATGGCGGCTGCAAGAGGTGGCCATACAGGCGTTGTTGCGCTCCTCCTGGCGCACCCTGGGATACAAATCAACCTGGTTGCAAATGACGGTTGGTCAGCACTCACAATTGCTGCATGCTTAGGCGACGAAGGTACCGTCAGACTCCTCCTGGCGCACGCGGCGATCCAGGTCAATCTTATCAACAGCGACAAGTGGTCAGCACTCACACTGGCTGCTAGGCACGGCCACGAAGGCACTGTCAGGCTCCTCCTGGCGCACCCCGAGCTCCAGATAAACCTGATTGACAGCGACGGGTTATCAGCCCTCATGCTGGCTGCCATGTATGGCCACGAAGGTACTGTCAGACTCCTCATAGCGCACCCCGAGCTCCAGATAAACCTGGTTGCCAGTGACGGGTGGTCAGCCCTCATGCTGGCTGCTAGGTATGGCCACGAAGGCACCCTCCAGCTCCTCCTGGCGCACCCCGAGATCCTGGTCAATCTGACAAAGAGCGATGGGTGGTCGGTACTCATGCTGGCTGCCATGGATGGCCACGAAGGTACTGTCAGACTCCTCCTAGCGCACCCCGAGCTCCAGATAAACCTGGTTGCCAGTGACGGGTGGTCAGCGCTCATGCTGGCTGCTAGGTATGGCCACGAAGGCACCGTCCAGCTCCTCCTGGCGCACCCCGAGCTCCAGATAAACCTGACTGACAGTAACAGGTGGTCAGCACTCATGCTGGCTGCTAGGTATAGCCCCGAAGGTACTGTCAGGCTTCTCCTAGCGCACCCCGAGATTCAGGTCAACCTGGTCAGCAACAACGAGTGGTCAGCACTCACACTGGCTGCTAGGCACGGCCACGACGGCACCGTCAGGCTCATCCTGGCGCACCCCGAGCTCCAGATAAACCTGACTGACAGTAACGGGTGGTCAGCACTCTTGCTGGCTGCTAGGTTTAGCCCCGAAGGTACTGTCAGGCTTCTCCTAGCGCACCCTGAGATTCAGGTCAACCTGGTCAGCAACGACGAGTGGTCAGCACTCACAACAGCTGCTAGGCTCGGCCACGACGGCACTGTCAGGCTCATCCTGGCGCACCCCGAGCTCCAGATAAACCTGACTGACAGTAACGGGTGGTCAGCACTCTTGCTGGCGGCCAGGTATGGCCACGAAGGCACGGTCAAGACCCTCCTGGCACACCCAGAGATCCAGGTCAGCCTGGCCAACAACCACGGGTCGACAGCACTCCTCCTGGCTGCTGAACTCGGCCATAGTGCCATTGTCAAACTCCTTTTCACCACTGGAGATGTCGATGTCAATGAATTCGACAACGATAGGGACACAGCAATCAAAATGGCAGCTCAAGAGGGTCATGAAGCTATTGTTCGTTTGCTTCTCAATGTACCCAATGTCAACACCTCGATCAGGAGCATCAAAGACGGCCACACCGCGATGTCGGCAGCACAGGCCAATGGCCACAGCGGTATCGTTGAACTCTTGCAAGACTTTGAGTCGCGAAAGGCTGTCCCCCTTGATACTCACCAGCCATTTGTGAATGACGAGGAACATGGGTCCCATCCAGATCTTCATTTCGACGCGGATGATTCATTGGGAGGGGAGGTTGATGCGGTGGCAGCTACCTTGCTTCGTGAGCCTCGACCTGAGCTTCTTGGATACCCATGCACCCTTCTTTCGCAGGTCAGCATGTTCTACACATAGACGAGCATCTGAAACTTTCATTATCTACATACTTGTACAACAATACTATACCGAAGGAGTTGATTGACCAGCTGAGCCTCTACTCGAGTACACGAGCGGTGGATAGAGGTCCCTGATGAATGCGAATAGAACATAGAACGGCATTTGCAAAAGCCATAGCTGCCTAGCGCGTAACCATCAACAAAGGCCAAATCGACAAGTGCGCGCTCATGTTTGCCAGGAGCATAGGCATCCACCACGTTGTCCAGCAACTCACCGCCAGGACGAAATGCAAAGGAAAACGGGAGGGATGGTTTTCGGTGCAAGGTATGGCTTGAAAGCTTGGGCAGGACTGCCGTCTCCGATCGAAGCCCCGGTCAGAAGTCGGGGAAAGTTGAACTGGGAAACGGTTGGATAAGGTTGCGGAGTCGAGCTTTATTGAGGAGACAGGAGTTTGAGAACCTGCCGTCGTCGTTCGTAGTCCCGGGGACGATTGGGAACGAGGTGATGGGTTTAATCGAGGCGCGGAGAGAACGAGACGAAATGCTTGGTTGATGCTTGGCGATGTAGCTCGAAGGAAGAGGCAGTGATTTGAGGGGAGTAGAAAGCGAGGAGCAAGACAGTGTTTTCGGCCTGCCGTTCCGCCTCACAGTCCTGATCGTGGGCAGATTACGAGGTAGGAGGGCAATGGTGTCGTTCTATTGGTACGATCTTTAGGCTGAGGCCATTGGACTTGATCTCGCTCACCCCTTGTTGCTCCCTCCGTCCTGGCCAATTGCTGAGACCTGTTGTCGGTGGTTTGGTACTGTCAGATAGCTCAAATGCATCACTAGAGAGACCTTAGCGTGAGTGGAAGCACAGAAAAGCGGGAAACGCGTGCACGCTGCGGACACTGCGGATGCGGGAAGTTGGTGGGTATGGCGCAGACACGGGGGCGACTATTCGCATCACTGTAGAGAAATCAGCTGCAGTGAGAGTAGGAGAGGAAGGATACGACGTACGGGCTCAGGACTCTGCGGGTGGGTACACGGAGGATAATGGTTTGGTCGTGGGGCCACAAGCAGCTAGCTCAGGCGCATCACTGTGACTCGGAGGTAGAAAATGGCTGATAGCGTGGCGTGTGCGTGAGGCACGAGGGAGAAGTCCCAACCTGAGAAGCTGGGGCAGTAAGGCACTCGCCACTCAATGTCCCGATCGGGGCTGGCGAAGACGGTGGCTCAGAGTAGCGATAGGACACGAGTAGACCCATTCCGTTGGCGGAAGGGGGAATAACATCAGGAAGAATGAAGCTAAGGGAAGGGAATGGGAAGGGCAACGAACAGCGAAGTTTCGCTAGGCTTATATACCCCACGGATATGAGGCTGACAAGGAGTCCTGAGGTGTTAGGAGCGATCAGACCCGTTTCGAATGCGAGACGGCTAAGTCCAATTCATTGGAAAGTGTCAGTTGCGTATTTTGCGTTAGCAAACGGGATCGGCTGACGAAGTGCAAAATGAGGAAATGAGAACAATGGCGTAAAAGCATCGGCGGCAAAAAATAAGCGCCGCTGGAACTTTCGGGCACGTGCCAGGCTCCAAACACCTTCACGCTCTCAGTTGGCTTCGTCGGTACTTGATTCAAGACATGATATGCACTTTGAACGTCTGCGCCAGGTTTTCTTCGACCAAGGTCATTGTTCGCATTGCCTGCCTTACACTAGAAGACCACTGCTGGGTAGCAGTTTCAACACCAGGGATGGGCGCTTGTTTCCCATGTCCAGATCTCAGCACGCAGCCTCTTCGATAGAGAGTAGGATAAAATACATGACGGGAATAAAGTAAGAATATCAAAAAAGGACGAGCATAGAATAATGTGCAGGCAGAAAGGAAGGGGCAGTGGAAGGAAGAAAGGGTATTAATCAGAATCTGCCACCAGCCGGCTGACTTCATCCTCCTCGTCTTCGTCATTATCTTGGTCGGGAGGATCAGAGTCCATGATCGAGTCCCATGTTCGCTCTGCTAGAGAAACGTTCTGGCTGAGCTGTTCAGTCAAGTCTTGAATCTCGTCGTCGTCTTCTTCTTTTATCTGTCTTGCTGGCTGACGTCGTGATCTAAAAGAAGTGAGAAGTGGTGTCTGCTGAAGAATTGTAAATACTCACGAAGAACCGGATGCAGCATTACGTGCTGGAGGAACCTCTTCGTCTGAATCCGAGCTGATGACGATGACTTCTGGCGATCGAGCCCTGTCGTATTGATGTCAGTCGTCTAAAGTGCTCCGTTCTTCAATCACAGGCATACCTCTGTTTCTTTTTCTTCTGTCGACGGGGCGGGGGAGACGCCGACGGTCCTTCGGATACCCTTCGCCGCCTACACACAGGAGGTCAGGCCAAATCAGATGATAGGCAGTAGATCCAACGTACTTGGTGTCATGGGCCTTCTCACATTCCTCAATGGTAGGCTTGATGTCCTCCATCTCACTATTAGCCGTACTCATCGAGCGTCTGGAAATGAGGGTGTTAGATAATGCGAGTCTCGCGATTCTGCAGCTGAGGAAAGCGTACCTCTTCTTGCCGCGCGTAGTCGGCCCTTCACGCTCGTCTCCGCTTTCCTCGTCATCTGGCATGATCGAGTCAAGGAATGAGAAGAGTTCATTGAGATCATCCAACTGTCGATAGTCGTCCGACTCCAGTGCTTCAATTTCAGCTTTGTACTTGGTCGTGAAGTTTGTTTCGAATTTGGTAAGTGCTTGGTTCGAGTAGTAATCCCGTGGAGGATGGCACTGGGGGGACAGAGAACACAACATAAAGTTAAGAAAGGAGAAGAAGGGTTCACTGCACTTACACGACGCATCTTCTCAAGCAGCAGCCCGATTTCCAAGATCTTGATGTCCTCTGGCTTGTCAGGAAAGCGCACTTTCGAAGACAAGCATTGAAACAGCGCCTTCTTTTCGTCCTCTAAACAAAGAATGAGCCCAGTGTAATGACCGCTCACACGATGTAGACTTACTCGTAAACTTCAATTTCTCCTTTCGTTTCTTCTCGGCCTCATCCTCCTGCTCGAAGAGAGTGACGAGAAGTTCCTTGGCGAAATCCAAATGCACTGTCTCATCAATCTGTCGAGTAGAATTCTGAGCAGATTTCTGGTCCGCTGTGTTACTGGCGGAACAAAGGTTAGCTGCGATGCAAAGCATCAGAACTTCTCGCACCGTACCTGTCCTCTTTTGGTGGAGTAACATGATCTACGAACATATCGCACAACCTTGCTGGTTCTATGACGAGCTCATCTTCATATTCGGGTGACTGGCGCTTGTGAGATGCTGCCCGGAACACGTCCTTGAAAATCTGCCAAGGCATAGAGATTGAGCGACCATGGGTACAGTTAGTAAACCATAGGGCTCACCTGCGTCATCATCTTCGGGTGGAAGGCGCTGTAATACTGGAAGAAGAAGCTGAGGGGTTGACGAATGGCCTCGATTCCAGCCGTCGCGGGATCCACGTAGGCATTGTAGAGTTCGGCGATCGACTGGTTGAGTATTATGCGTTAACCTCCACCATCAGAGACGAAGAAGGAAGCAAAGAACCTACGTCTTTATCGCAAACGACACCCACGCTGATAAGCTTTGCCATCCCCAGGCATACCACAGTTAGCGCGGCAGGGTCGTTGGTTTGCTCCTTGATTTGCCTTACGCAGTTGTCTACGATGACTTCCTGGAACTGCAAAGTAGTGATGAGCTATCTTGGGAACAGAAACGGATAAAAGTACGCACATCCATGTTTGGAAAACCACAAAGAAGGTCTTTGCCATACAGCAAGACCAAATCGAACATGCTCTTGAGTAAAAGGAGCTTTATATCGCCTGTAGGCTCTTTCTTGTTGATTGATTTCGAGATTGTGCCAAAGACTGGGAACTTGATCACCTGTCGAAACACAGGTTAGAGAGCAGATGGGATTGAATGGTCTCACCTTGACATGCCTCGCAGACGAGGGCACACAGGCTGAGGCAGTAAACAGATTCTTCAAAGAGCTGTTCGTACAAGTCTTGCTCATCACCAGTTGTAGTACAGCGAGCGGCTTCGGCTGCTTGCATAGTAGGTGTGATCAGCTCTCGGTAGAGACCATTCAGCGAAGGAGCCTTTTCGAATGTCTATACGATATGTGTTAGGTTGGCGGCCATACAGTATGCCTTATGAGAAGAACTTGCCGTATTGATGCGCTCGAACATACCGCGTGCGATCCTGAGACAACGCAAGTCCACAAGATTCAACGATTTTCTCAACTCAGGGTCCATCTCTGACCGGGGGCGGAGGAAGAGGGGCAGTGGACGACGCGTGTTCTCATCGGTGGCCTCAGGGTCCTGTCGTAGCTGATCAGGGGTGTACGCGAGACACGGCGCATCGCCCGCCAGAATGAGGCTCACCTGTTCATCCTCTTCTTCATCACCTTCCCTCAAGCTTTGGATAAGCTCAACACCGATATTGATGAGGTCTCTATCTCCTGACGACAGTCCCCGAAGAACATCCACGCAGAGCGGAAGAAGGAAACGAGGGAGTTCTAGATCTGCAAGCATTGCACCTATCACGTCGGGAAACACCATTTAGTTGGACCATTACATCGCACTGGAGAGGCAGAGTGCTTACGAATGATTGTCAACATGTCTTGTCGACCTTGGTGGTCGCTGTAGTCGAGATGAGTAGCCATGCGTAGAAGCTCGGCTAGAATGTAGTCTGCCCTTGCTGACCGTCGCCCATCGCCTGCACCCGACGTATGGTTCATAAGGCTCTCGCGCTTCTTCTCAATGATCGAGGCCATTTCGCCGACGGTTGGGAGGATCTCGTCCATCCTCTGTCGGAGCTGGTTGTTTTTCGAACCAGCGCAGTATCGCACAAAGACCCGCGTGATAAAGGCCTTTTCGGGTAGAGCGCCGGTCTCCCATTCCTTCCTATCTGCGTAGGGATGTCAGATTGGAATGTGGGACTTGGATGGGCAATGGTATACTCACCACCAAAGTCCATTGCATTGCGAATGTCCTGCCTGGCAATGAAGATGCAGCGGACCATGCTTTCCAGTGTTTCTAGATCGTCTTTGTCCAGGGTGTGCACACTGAACTCGCTAAGGAAAGCAATGAGCCCGTCGTCCTTTCGAAGTAATGCTGCAGCCGAGGATTCTGGTTCCGCCTTGACCTGCTGGAACGTCCTTTCGTAGGCTGCCAGCCAGTTGACGAGGAGACTTTCCGCGGCAGTTTTGACCTCCTTCTCCCTATCACGAAGACCATAGTGCATGATCTCCAAGCGATGGGTGGTGTCTAGCTTGGTGGGGTGGCAAGAGCCTGGGCTGAAATCACCCGCATCCTTGTCTTTGTATATCTTCGCTTTGAGGACATGGTCGTACAGGGCCTTCCGAACGACAGGCTTTTCGTCACGAAGCCTATCGAGGACGTGCCGAATGCTGTCAGAGTCGATTCGGATGTTGCAGACAATGGCCTTGCGGACTTCACTGAAAATCTGGTAAGTGGCTATTCGAAGCCGCTTGAGTTTGTGAGAGCTTACAAGGAGTCATCATAGGCCATGCACTCATATAGCACCTGATGAACGCGTAAAAACGGTTGTTTCGCGTTCTTGTCCTCTTGGTCAACACCGTCCAGATCGTCGTGCGGCGCGCAAAGCAGAGCGAGAGTCCCCGCCGCTTTGGCCCTGATCCACAAATCCTTGTCCTGAAGGCGATCGACCAAGCCACCTCGCAGCTCATGGAACGTTTCCTCGCTGCCAACATTGTGTCATGAAAGGGATTTTAGCGCGAATTTGAAAGGACCACGCACGTCAAAGTTCCCAGATGCTTGACCATGTCGAATAACGCGTGTACGGCGCGATACCTCACGTTTTTGTCGCGAGATTCTAATGCTTGAGTGTGAAACTCGAGAATTTGTCAAGTAAAATTGGCTTCTGGCGTCTCTTCTTCATCCTCCTCGTCCTCGTCGACATTGTTTACTTCAGCGTCTATGTTCACAAGTCAGGATAGACATACACGAAAGCTTGGATACTACTCACACTTCTCGTTTATGTGCTTGATATACATCCCCACAAACTTGGAAATGCGATCCCCATTTCCATCCCCCTTTTTAGTCGGCAAGATCCTGACAAAGGTACTGAGAAACGCCACACGAAACTTCTTCCTGCCTGTCGCTCGAGTCTGACCCTTCCTGTCAGTTGTTGTAAAATCCTCAGCCTCCAAGTGAAGCTTATACAGCGCGACACAATTCTTTTTATGATTGGATATCGCTTTCTGAGCTTCATCGAAAATGCGGGGAATCTCGAGACAGATGTTTTCGAGTCGCGCCTTGAGCACGTCGTCTCGAGTTACGGTCATGGTGTTCTAGAGTTGTGTATAAAGCCGGGAAATTTCACAAAGCGAACATCGAGGTCTAGGTTTAAAGATGAAAGCAGTGCGGTCAGTCGCGCCAGCTCGCGCATTGGTTCTAAGAATAGCCGGATCATTGATTGACACCTCCTCCTTCCCTTTCACCCTCACCCTCCCTCTTCCCCAGTCCAGTTCCGCTCCCTTCTGCCCAAACCGATGTCTCAGTACTCAACACACAATGTGAGTACTGTTGTGCTAACGTGCAAACGTACGCAATTGACCTGTCTGATAGATTGCACAAAGGTCTCCTACCGTCGGGCAGGGTGGAGGTGAGTGCCATCCCTGCATAATCATCCGTCGTCGATCTGAGATATCCACAGGAGTTGGACATAGGTCTCACTCACTCAGAAAGCCCGAAATGTTCCCCAACGCCCGTGATCTTCAGATCGCAGACTCGGCCTTCACCGCCATTGGAGGTGATGTTGTTCACAACAACGTTCACTACCACTATGAGCGCCGGCGAGATATATGGGCGATCTTGGAGTCGATTCCCAATTTTCGCAGCATCTACTACGATATGTTGAGCAAGGCCACGGTAGGGACTGGGATGTGGCTCGTCAAAGGCGATAAATTTCGCCTCTGGCTCGAGCCCAACGGCAATATCAAGATTTTTTGGGGCTCAGGAATCCGTAAGTTACCTATGCATGCACACTACCTTCCACCTCTAATACATCATTGTATAGCCGGCGCTGGCAAGACCATCCTTGCGTAAGTTAGCTTCCCACTGCTCATTCAATCTCTCGCTGAAGCTTGGTTCCAGATCAATCGTCATAGAACACCTCGAAGCCTTGTGCAAAGACGCACACATAAAAATATGTGTTTGCTATGTCTACCTTCGCTACAGCGACCACTCGGAATTGTCGGTTCGCGATGTCCTCGAGATTCTCGTAATGCAAACACTCGAGCGGCACTCAGAGTGCCTCGCCCTCGTTGAAGAAACTTACGCTCGCCATCTCCGCGAAAGGACAGATCCCACCGAGCCACAACTTCTAGCCCTTCTTCACCAACTAGTCAAGGGCATGGCAGTTACCTTCTATATTCTCGATGCCCTAGATGAGGCTCCCACCAAGATTCAACTGGTGGTTGTGGAGACACTTGCATCATTGGACGTGAAGCTTTTCATTACATCGCGACCCCTAAAGACCGTGGAAGCCAACTTCCCGGAAGCGCACACTTTCGACATCATCGCCCAGGATGCCGACCTCGATCTCCACATTGCAAACGGGATTAACAAGGATGCGGAACTGCGGCGTCTCCTACATGCCGACCCATCTTTGAGGGATGAGGTTGTCTCAACCATCAAGCGCAATTGTGGCGGGATGTAAGAAGGTCCCATGCATGCGGATGTCAGTATACAGAGCTAATGGAATCATCTTCTCAGGTTCTTACATGCATCCCTCCAGCTGGATGCGTTGAGCGGCTGTCTCAGCCCTCAGGACGTGAGCGAGATGCTCAAAGTGTTTCCGTCCAGTATCGAGGACGTATACCATCAAACTTGGGCCAGGATATCCAACCAAACTCGCAAATACGCCACCCTTGCAAAAGCTGTCTTGGTGTGGGTTCTCCATGCGTCGAGGTCAATGACGATGGAGGAGCTCGAGTGGGCCGTAGCCACGTCGCCGGATACCCATAAATTTGAAGCTAGCCGTCGTGTTCCGGGGACCACCCTCTTGTCTCTGTGTGGTGGCTTGATCACTCTTGAGGAAGAAAGCAGGCTTGTTCGACTCGTTCGTAAGTTACAGATCTTCACTCGTTTCCTGATTGTAACTCACCTATTGTCAGACTATACCGCTAAGGAGATGTTGGAAGGTTTCCTCCATGAAGCATTTCCCCATCCACACTCTCTTCTCGCCTCTATCTGCATGACCCATCTCACAGAGTGTGGCTTCCAGAATACAACCATCAGCTCAGAGAGGGAGTTCCAAGCCGTCTTGGAAAATGACCCCTTACTTGCCTATGCATCCGAAGCTTGGGCCTTCCATGCTCACATAGGGTTGGAGGTAGAGGAGACTAGATGTCAAACTGCGCAATTTGTTGCAGGAAGCAAAGCCTTCCCTGCTTTCATCAGTCCTGGCCGCTCTTCGCTTTTCGACATCCTCGCTCCCCTCCATATTCTGAGCCTGTACAATCTTCCATTGGCGTTGATGGAGACCAACATGGGCGATCCAAATGTAACAACCAAATTTGACCAGCAGACCCCATTGACGTTGGCCTCCTGGATTGGTCATGAAGCCCCGGTTGCCTTCCTCCTGGCATTGTCTGAGATTCATGTCAACCTGGTCGATAAGGATGGGTGGTCAGCACTCACACTGGCTGCTAGGTATGGCCACCAAAGCACCGTCAAGCACCTCGTGGCGCACCCCAAGATCCAGGTCAATCTGACGAAGAGCGATGGATTGTCAGCACTCATGCTGGCTGCTAGGCACGGTCACGAAGGCAACGTCAGGCTCCTGCTGGCGCACCCCGAGATCCAGGTCAACCTGGTCAGCAACAACGAGTGGTCAGCAGTCATGCTGGCTGCTGAGAACGGCCACGAAGGCACCGTCAGGCTCCTCCTGGCGCGCCCGGAGATCCAGGTCAATCTGACGACGAGCGATGGATTGTCAGCACTCATGCTGGCTGCCAGGGATGGCCACGAAGGCACCGCCAAGCCCCTCCTGGCGCACCCCAAGATCCAGGTCAACCTGGTCGGCAACGACGGGTGGTCAGCACTCCTGCTGGCTGCTAGGCACGGCCATGAAGGCACCGTCAGGCTCCTACTGGCGCACCCAGAGATCCAGGTTAGCCTTGCCAACAACCACAGGTCGACAGCAGTTCTCATGGCTGCTGAACTCGGCCATAGTGGCATCGTCGCACTCCTCACCACTGGAGATGCCGACGTCAATGCATTCGACAACGATAGGGACACAGCAATCAAAATGGCAGCTCAAAAGGGCCATGAAGCTATTGTTCGTTTGCTTCTCAATATACCCAATGTCAACACCTCAATCAGGAGCATCAAAGACGGCCACAACGCGATGTCGGCGGCGCAGGCCAACGGCCACAGTGATATCGTTGAACTCTTGCAAGGCTTTGAGTCGCAAAAGGCTGTCGTGGCAAGCCCCCTTGATACTCTCCAACCAATCGTGAATAACGAGGAACATTGGTCCCATCCAGATCTTCATTTCGACACAGATGGTTCATTGGGAGGGGAGGTTGATACAGTGGCAGCTACCTTGCTTCGTGAACCTCGGCCTGAGCTTCTTGGGTACCCATACGCTCTTATTTCGCAGGTCAGAATGTTCTACACATAGACAAGCATCTGAATTTTTTATTATCTACATACTTGTACAACAATACTATACCAAAGGAGTTGATTGACCAGCTGAGCCTCTACTCGAGTACACGAGCGGTGGACAGAGGTCCCTGATGAATGCTAATGAAATATAAAACGGAATCCAGAAGAGCCGTAGCTCAGCAAATCGCCGCCGGGACAAAACATAAAGGAAGAAACGAGGGATGCTCTTTAGTGAAAGGCAGGGCTTGAATGGCCAGGCAGGACTGCCGTCTCCGATTGAAGCCCTGGTCAGATGGAGGGGAAGCGCGATCTAGGAAATAGTTGGAGAAGGCTGCGGAGTAGAGGTCGATTGAGGGACTTGGGGACCTGTTGTCGTCGTTCATAGCCCAAGGGGGGTGATTGCCAGTGAGAAAGTGGGTACGATCGAGCTGCAGAGAGACACGATCAAATGCTTGGTTGATGTTCGGTGGTGGAACTCGCAAGAAGATGCAGTGACTTGAGAAGTAGAAACGAGGAGGGAGATAGCATTTTCGACCTCCCGCTCCCCTCACAGTCCTGATGTTCGGTGGGTTACAAGGTGGGCGAGGAATGGCGTCGTTCTATTGGTATGATCGTAAGGCTGAGGCCATCAATAGTGGACTTGATCGTGCTCACTCATTATCGCTCCCTCAGTCCTGGCCATTTGCTGGAATTGGGTGTCGGTGGTTTGGTATTGTCATCTAGCTCAAGTGCATCACTACAGAGACGTTAGAGCGAGTGGATTCGCAGAAAGGCGGGAGATGTGTGCAAGCTGGGGACACTGCATATGCAGGAAGTTGATAGGTATGGGGCAGGCACCAGGGCCGCTATCAGCTAGCCTATGAGCATCACTGTAGAATATGTCAGTTGTAGCGAGGTTAGGAAAGGAAGGCTACGACGTACAGGACCCTGCGGGGTTGGTACAAGGCGGATTATGGTTTTGTTGTCGGGTCACAAGCAGCGAGCGAAATGTGCATCACTACCAGGAAGTGGTGGATGGTTGATGACATTGCGTGTGCGTGAGGTACGAGGGAGAAGTCCCAAACGGAGAAGCTGGGGCGGTAAGGCCAGGACTGGCTACTCAAGCACTCGCCACTCGATGTCATGATCGGGGCTGGCGAAGACGGTGGCTCAGAGTAGCGATAAAACACGAGCAGACCCATTCCGTTGGCGGAAGGGGGTATAGCATCGGGAAGAATGAAGCTAAGGAAAGGGAATGGGATGGGCAAAGAAGAGCCAAGATTCGCTAGGCTTATATACCCCACGGATATGAGGCTGACAAGGAGTCCTGAGGTCTCAGAGGAGACCAGACCCGTTTCGAATACGAGATGGCCAAGTAGAATTCATTGAGAAAGTGTCAGTTGCGTATTTTGCGTCAGCAGACGGGATCGGCTGACGAAGCGCACAACGAGGAAATGATAACAATGGCTTAAGAATATCAGCGGCAAAAAAAAAGCGCTGCTGAAACTTTCGGACCTCGGGCACGTGCCTTCCATCAGACAGGGTCCAAAGCTCTTCGTCAGTACTCCGATTCAA
Source organism: Coprinopsis sp. MPI-PUGE-AT-0042 (assembly GCA_020736565.1). Lineage (NCBI taxonomy): Eukaryota > Fungi > Basidiomycota > Agaricomycetes > Agaricales > Psathyrellaceae > Coprinopsis > Coprinopsis sp. MPI-PUGE-AT-0042. Next base: position 647,505 of record JAHBOF010000024.1, on the reverse strand, counting down.
GACATAATATGCACTTTATTGATACGTCTGCTAGCTTTTCTTCGACATTGTTCGCATTACCTGCCTCACACTAAAAGACCACTGCTGGGTAGCAGTTTCAACACCAGGGATGGGCGCTTGTTTCCCATATCTAGATCTCAGCACGCCGCAGCCTCTTCGAGAGAGAGAGAGTAGGATAAAATACATGACGGTAATAGAGTAAAAATATCAAAAAATGGACGAGCATAGAATAATGTGCAGGCAGAAAGGCAAAGAGCAATGGAAAGAAGAAAGGGTATCAATCAGAATCTGCTACCAATCGGCTGACTTCGGCCTCCTCATCCTCGTCGTTATCTTCGTCGGGAGGATCAGAGTCCATGATCGAGTCCCATGTTTGCTCTGCCAGAGAGACACCCTGGCTGAGCTGTTCGGTCAAATCTTGTATCTCGTCGTCATCTTCTTCCTCTTTCACCTCTCTTGCTGGCTGACGACGGGACCTGGATGAATGCAGTTGGTATCCGGAACTATATGAATCAAAATAAATACTCACGAGGATTTCGCAGCGGGGTTGCGCGCAGCTGGGGGCTCTTCGTCAGAGTCAGAGCTGATAACAATGACTTCTGGGGGGTTGGGCAATCTAAAGGGGTTGATTAATCAGTGCGCAGAGCCATGGTCTTCAATAGGAAATGTACTTTTTCTTCTTCTTTTGCCGACGAGATGGCGGCGGCGGAGGTGGGGAAGTAGAAGTAGACGGGCCCTCCCCATTGTCATCTGAAGGCAATCGCGACACTCGCCGGCGCCTTTCCAAGGTCTCAGTTGGGCACATATGAAGATGGCGGGAGTATAGGCGTACTTGTTCTGTGTTCTCGGTACCACCTCTTCTTCCTCAATCTTCGGTTTGACGTCTTCAATCTCACTGTTGGTCGTGCTCATCGAGCGCCTGGTCAAGATCGGTAAGTTATGCTGTTTCACACGAGCTTTGAGCATGTTCCCCACCTCTTCTTGCCACGAGTCACCGGTCCTCCGCGCTCACCGTTGTCTCTCTCATCATCGGGGATTATATCGTCCAGGAATCTGAAGAACTCTTGCAGTTCTTCGTATTTGTCGTAGTCTTCAGATTCTAAAAGCTCGAGCTCTTTCGCATACTTCTTCACAAAGTTTGCTTCAAACTTGTTCAAAGCATTGGTTGACACGGCGTCACGCGGCGGATGGCACTATCGGGTTCCATGTTAGGGAGATTAAGAAATAGAGGAGAACTAAACGCTCACAGTTCGCAACTTGTCGATTTGGACCTTGATACGCAGGAGGAGCAAGCTGTCGGCTTTAGCGGGTAGCTGCAACCGAGGAAGACATAAGAACAAAGCCTTCTTGTCGTTCTCTATAAACCATCGCGATTAGAGAGGCAGCGCCAGCGATAAATTCGGGATACCCACTCTCGAAGATGTAGTCCTCTTTCTCGTGTGGAAGCTGTTTCTCGAACAACGCTTCGAGTATGGAATCGGCCATGTTCAGATGAACATTGTCTTTGAGGCGGAATCGCTTCGCCTTGCTGGCAAGCCTTGCTGAGAACTGACATCAAAAGAAGAAGCAGAGTGTCACTTACGCATCTTCACCTGGCGGTGCAGTGTATTCCTCAAAGAGTCGGCACAGAACGTCTGGCGTGACCATAGTCACACCGGGGTCGTCCAGAGACTTGCGCTTGTCCCCTGCTTCCTTGAATACTTCCATGAAAATCTGTGGATACAACGCAGTGCATCAGCAAAAGGAATCCAAAAGTCTTGGAAGACATAGCACGCACCTTGGCCATCATCTCCTGGTTATAGGGATGCAAGTGGCTGTAGAGTTGGAAGAAAAAGTGAAGGGACTGTCGTAGCTCAGCGTTTTCGGCTGTTTCTGGAACGATGAAGGCAGCGTATAGCCTGTAAATCGACTGGAAAGGAATGAGGTGAGTGATGTCTCCAAACATGCAGGAAGGAACATGTTACGCTTACCCTTTCATCGTGAATGATGCCATCCATAACAAGCTTTGCAAGGCCTTGACAGACGATCGTCAACGCAGCAGGACAGCTGCTTTGACTGGTCACTTGGTCGAGCAGGTTCTCCAAAACGGCCTCGAACTATTTGTTGTCAACACGAAACCATCGCGGATGATAGAAACAAGACAACGTACTGCCTTGGTATCACCCTTGGGCACCAAGCTCGAGCGATATACGAGTACGATATCAAACATGCCCTTGAGCAGGAGCAGCCGAACATCATCTGCGAGGTCTTCCTTGTTGACACGCCTCTTGAACTCTGTGTACGACATCCACGCAATGGTCTACGTCTATCAGCACCCAGAATGCCGCCTTGTTTGTTCTTCCTTACCTCTGCGACGAGTGCTGAAAGGCTGATACAGCACAGAGCCTCTTCGAACAGCTCTTGGTACCGTGCGGTCTCTTCTTCATTGAGGAAGCCAGACCGGAGAGCTGCGTCGGCATACTTCATCATCGGCAGGATAAGGTCGTCGTAGAGGCCGCTGAGGGCTGGAAGGTTCTTGAATGTCTACTCAGGGTACATCAGACAGGGCCCTGCGGGGAGGTGCGGATGATTCCTACCGTGTCTATACGCTCAAATAGCCCACGAGCGATATGCAATGCCCGCAAATCGACTGCGTCTAGATATTGTCTAATTTCAGGCTCCATCTCCCATCGAGGGCGGTTGAAAAGAGGCAATGGCATGTCTTGTTCTTCCTCTCCTGTATTTTGGGCCGGAGCCTAGCGTGCAAGGTATCGATGTGAGTAGGGCAGTCGTTAATCGAAGAAAGAACCTGACCTGCTCCTCATCATCGGTGGCGTGCTCCCTCAAACCTTGTACGATCTCAATGCCAATGCGGATGAGCTCCTTCTCGTCGGCGGACAACGCACGGAGGACGTCAAGGCATGAGGCTATGAAGATTCCAGGTAGGTCCCTATCCGAGAGCATCTTTCCTAAATAGCCATGAGTACGTTGGGCTGCCATAGAAGCTCGGGGAACGTACGAATGACCAGACGCATCTTGTGGGTGCCCATATGATCTGTATAGTCGAGGAAATGACTGGTGCGGAGTAATTCAGCCAAGACAAAGCTCGCTCGCGCAATCGATACCTCTGTCGCAGAGTCGTCCTCGTAAAGCGCCATGATTGCATCGTATCTTTGCTCGAGCAGGAAAGCCATATCGACGACTGTTGGAAGGATATCGTGGTTGTCGTCGTTAATGTCCTGTTCAACGCAGTGTTGCACGAAGACGCGAGTTATAAAGGCTTTCTCGGGAAGCACCACCGTCTCCCACTCCTTCCGATCTGTCAATCGTGTCAGCTATGCTTGCCTACGCCACACATTCAAGAGGGGTTGCTCACCGCCAAATTCGATCGCATCGCGAATGTCGGTACGCAGTTTGAAGATGCACTTGACCAACTTCTCGAGGACGATTAGGTCCTCAGGCGTGCGTTTGAATAGATTGTAGTCCCCAAGCAACGCGATGAGTGCATCTTCCTTGCGGTAAACAGAGTCTGGATCGGCTTTGACGGCGTGGAACGTCCTTTCGTGGGCTTCCAACCAATCCTTCATAAGCCCTTCAGCTACTTTGCAGACGTTTGGATCTCTGTCGCTGAGACCATGCCTCATGATCTCCAGACGATGTCGGTAGTCAAGGTTCGAGGGATGGCACGGTCCGTGTATATCTCCGTGAAAGATGCGGGCTTTTAAGACTTGCTGAAAGACGGCTTTTCGAATGCTCGCGTCCACGTCGCGCATCCTCAAAAGGATGTGCGGTAGGCTCTCTTGACTGACCCGAATGTGCCCAACGATCGCCTTTCGAACCTCACTGCAAGTTTGGTCAGAATCCGGCGATGTGGTTAGGGGAAGCGAACACCAAGCCACTCACGCAGACTCGTCGTATGCCATGAGGTCGTACAAGGCTTCGCGCACAGGCACGGCTGCCTCGTCGTCGCTATCATCGTCACTATCCGCAGAGTTTTCCTCCGATGCGCAGAGTATGGCCAGTGACGCGCCTGCTTCAGCTCTGATCGAGTTTTCTTTGTCTTGCAAACGGTCGATGAGGGCTTCTTTCAGGTCGCCGTAGGTTTCAGTGCTGCCCTTGCCATCTCAGCAAGGCGCTTCACGTGTACAGATGCCGGTAAGACGTACCTCAGGGTACCTAAGAATCGGACCATCTCGTACAGAGCATTGACGGAGCGGTATCTCACCGTTTTGTTGGCTGCATGGAAGCCCTCGATGATAAACTTGAGCAAGGCTCTGGTGAAACGAGCACCAAGGTCGTCCTCGTCGTGCTCTTCATCATTTTCCACATCTGCATCGCCAGCTCAGAACATGACTTGAGATCCCTGTATATGTGCAACGACGCACCTTTCTCATTGATATGCTGAACATACGCCGCCACAAACTTGGCGACTCGTTCAGCATTCACCTCCACTTTGCCCTTTTTGATGTCCAGTGTCCTCCGAAATGCATCAAAGAACGTGTCCTGGAAGGCTTTGGCGCCAACGGCTTTCAGCTTTCCTTTCTTTTCTTCGACGATTTCCCAAGCCTCCTGGTGAAGTTTGTACAGCGCGACGCTGTTCTTTCGATGGTTCGTAGCCGACGTCTGAGCTTCATGGAAAATCGGGGGTATCTTGAGACATATAACTGTCAGTCTGGGGTCTTGCTGTTGTCCCTGAGTTCTGGCCATGGTAGTAGTCGAAGAAATGAACCGAACTCTGGGGCATGCAGACGCGGAAGAAAGCAAAAAGGCAAATGTAACAACGCGCTTTGCCAGGTCGCGACTTCGGCAGCTGTAGCTTTGGACCCCTATTCGAGTCCCTTTGTTTGTGTCGGTGGATGAAGCCAAGCAGTGGCGGTTCCGTCACGGTTCGCGGTGAGCTCAACCTAGAACGACGACGACCACCGCGATGCAGGACGGACGGGCACCTCGGTATCTACCTTGACCTCTCATTCAATGGTATAGCCAGCTAATACCCATGTTTAGTATCAAAAACCGGGCGCCGGCCGCCATCCAAGTATGTTGAATTGACATTCATTAGCAGTCCTGGTATACTAAAGCATCCTTATAGATCACAGCGGAGCAGCTCTTGCGTGAAGTGAGTAATAATCGAAGATCTTGGCTTAAGAGCGTTCTAAAACTGTTTGTTAGGCCCAAGAGCGACAAGAAACCGCTTTCCGAGCGCCAAAGCAGCGCGTCGAGGACTTTGAGGAACTCAGCGAATACCGTGGTCGAAAGCGAAAGGAATTCGAAGAACGGATACGAAGGACTCGTGGTAGCATGTAAGTCGATCTTATCTGCCCAATTTACCAAGTTCTAACACCATACAGCAAAGAATGGCTTCAATACGCCAACTGGGAGGTACGTACACCATCCAATTATCCATTCAACAGTCACTAAACCCATTTCCAGGCGTCCCAAAATGAATTCGCTCGCTCTCGCTCCGTATTCGAACGTGCTCTCGACGTCGACCCACGCAGCATCCAACTATGGCTCTCCTACACCGAAATGGAGCTCAAAAACCGCAACGTCCAACATGCTCGCAACCTATTCGACCGCGCCGTGACCCTCCTCCCACGTGTCGACCAGCTCTGGTACAAATACGTCTACCTCGAAGAGCTCCTCCAGAACATTGCCGGTGCACGACAGGTGTTTGAGCGATGGATGCAATGGGAACCGGACGACAAGGCGTGGCAGGCGTATATCAAGATGGAGGAGAGGTACCAGGAGTATGATCGTGCGAGTACGATTTACGAACGGTGGATCGCCGTCAGGCCGGATGCAAGGGTGTGGGTCAAGTGGGCCAAGTTTGAAGAGGATAGAGGGAGACTGGACAAGGCCCGAGAGGTCTTTCAGACCGCTCTCGAGTTCTTTGGAGACGAGGAGGAACAGGTGGAAAAGGCTCAGGCTGTCTTTGGCGCGTTTGCAAAGATGGAGACGAGGCAAAAGGAATACGACCGAGCGCGGGTCATCTACAAGTTTGCGTTGGACCGCATTCCAAGATCAAAATCAGCGGGTCTGTACGCTAGCTATACTCGGTTTGAGAAGCAGCACGGGACACGAAACACACTTGAAAACACGGTCTTGGGCAAGCGGAGAATACAGTATGAGGAGGAGCTGTCTCATGATGGACGCAACTACGACGTTTGGTTCGATTTTGCTCGTCTGGAAGAAGGCGCCTGGAGGGACCTCAAGGATGAAGGTGCAACCCCTGAAGAGGTGGAAGCCGCCACTGTCCGTGTACGAGAGGTCTACGAGCGTGCGGTTGCGCAAGTACCACCCGGAGGCGAGAAGCGCCATTGGAGACGATACATCTTCTTGTGGCTCAACTACGCTCTGTTCGAGGAGATTGAAACGAAGGTATGACTTTCCCTTCATACGAATGACTCAAAATGCTGACTTGCACCCAGGATTACACACGGTCTAGGGAGATCTACCAGACCGCGGCAAAGCTGATACCTCACAAGCAGTTCACTTTTGCCAAGTTGTGGATCATGTACGCCAAATTCGAGATTCGCAGGCTAGACCTACCAACGGCTCGCAAGATTCTCGGAGCAGCCATTGGCATGTGTCCCAAGGAGGCCCTCTTCAAGGGCTACATCGACATTGAGATTGAGCTGCGCGAGTTTGATCGCGTTCGAATGCTCTACGAGAAATATCTGGAGGTATGCACCTTTTCCCTCTCACAGCTTATATCCAACAAACTGACTCTTACTCGTAGTTTGACCCAAGCAACTCTCCCGCCTGGATCAAATACGCCGAACTCGAAGCCCAGCTGCAAGACTTTACCCGTTCCCGAGCCATCTTCGAACTCGCCGTCTCCCAATCTCCTCTGTCCATGCCCGAAGTCCTCTGGAAAGCCTACATCGATTTCGAGATCGAGGAAGGCGAACGTGAAGCCGCACGGGCGCTGTACGAACGCCTCATCGCGCTCAGTGGGCACGTCAAGGTGTGGATTTCGTACGCCACTTTCGAGGCAGAGCCGATTCCTTTGCCGAGGGCTGAGAGGGACGAAGAGGAGGAAGAAGAGGATGAGGAGGCGGAGAGAAAGATGGTGGCTGGTGATGCTACCTTGGCGCGTGGAGTGTTCGAGAGAGGTTATAGAGATCTGAAGAGCAAGGGGTTGACAGACGAGGTACGTGGCTCATTCAAGGAGCGGGGTGAATCAAAAGGGACTAACGCATTTTGTTTAGCGTGTCGCCCTTCTCGAGGTCTGGAAGACGTTCGAGCAAACCTACGGTTCGGAGGAGACAGTCGCCAAGGTACAAGGCATGATGCCCTTCCCCGCCAAGAAACAATTCGTGGACCCAGAAACCGGCCAAATGGTGGAAGGTTCGTTTTTCTTCCTTTCTTTCCCCTTGATCAGGTCTAACCAAGAGTCATCGCAACCCCAGATTGGCATCTCGTGTTCCCAGACGACGAGAAAGAAAAGAACCCGACCTCGTTCAAGTTCTTGCAAATGGCGCATGCGTGGAAGAAGCAGAAGGAGCAGGTTGGGGCTGGGGGATCGTCGTCTGCGCTGTCTGGGTTTGTTGCTGCTGCGAAGAAGCAGGACGAGGAAGAGGAAGACAGTGATGATGATGATGACGCAAAGAGCTCGAGCGCTGAGGATGATTAGGGGCTCTCCTTACCCCTTGAGTTGCTTGTTTATGTACTTTCCAATCCAACGTCTCTTTTCGAAATGTTTTCTGATTTCGATGTGATACAGTCATTTGACGTTCCTTGGGACAACATTTTGTATTTCATTTTCTATATCATCAAGCCTTACACGGGGGCTTCGAGACCAATTTTGCTAGAAGCCCTACTCTATGGCGCATACATTACAATTTTTTTTCCTGTCGAAATATGTAGAGACTGGAGCACGAAAGGGAACAGACGGAGGGAGTGCCTAAACCGCGCGATATCACTCCTTGGGACGCCGTGGGATCGCTACGGATTACTATAATTGGTAAATGCGGATGGCCCGCCTGCCCTGCCCTCCTTTCCTCGAGCTGATTTCTTTGCTTGAAAGTAGAGAACTCCGCTGTTAAAAGTAAGCTAAAAGACCTCTAGAGGCTTTTAAGGCGCATTTTGGGCTGGCTCTTCTGCAAAATGTCGACCGCCGTTGATGGTGCCGCGCCATTTCCCGACGCGCCTGCGTCAAATACCTACTCGGTGGTGTTTCAAGTACTGTACCATTTCAATCAATTAGTTGGTGGGGGTGACGCGTGACGCGACCAACCAATTTGAATTTTCGTTGATAGGCCTGTCAGGTTGTGACCAGCCCTCGATTTAGTCGATCGCCTAAACTCGGCTAGCCAATGGCCCTCTGAGCGAGTGAACAAAGGTTGGGCTCAAGGACAGCTAACACCTCCTGATAACCTGCTGTTCGTTGCGGGGAAGCTGCAGGAGAAAAATGATGATTTATGATGGGTTTTTTTACCCCTCGCTGAAATTATTCGTCGATGGCCCTTGTGACCTGTGACACCTGCCGAATTTCGTCGATTTGAGGGGGTCTGTGACCCGTGACCAACTAATTGATTGAAATACTACAGTACATGCGGCCTGGATTCAACAAACCACTTCCGGGAAGGTAGTTCAAAAGACTTTAGAAAGCTCTTGGTATCATTATTTGATCTGTATACGCCTCAAAGGCCTTTCTATAGGGTATGACAAAAGTTGAGTGCATCAAAAACATCATTTTGACGTGGTATTTCCCTATTTTTGCAACAGCTGGTGGGCCAATGTTTCCCATATTCACCATATTGGCAGATGTATGAGACTGCTAAATTCATGTAAAGTTTGGTGGCTATAACTCAAGAATTGGTCGAGATATCGGGATTTGTCCCAAGGAGTGACGATATCCCAAGGAACGTCAAATGACTGTACTTAAACAAAAAGCAAGGCGATGGTGGTACAAGTATAGCACAATATTGGGTTGGTTATAGGAAGAGTCCAGTGATGGCCAGTACGCCGGTCTACCATGCTTTCAGGCCTTCAGTCTTCTGCTCTGTGGACGCCGCCGCTCCTCCTTGATGCATAGCTCGAGCATGAACAGTCTTCCCATAGTTATCAACATAGTCTGGCGACTTGGGGTACGCTCTCCCACTATCATCCCTTCGACCTCTCTGAGGGGAAGGAACCATCCGTCTAATCTCGTTGATATCGCCTCCCAATGCCTTTGCCTGCTCGATGGTCATGTGTGGGTTATGATTGTCGAGTTTGGGAACAGCTGGGGGATTCGTGCCGTGTTGGCTCTTCTGGGTCATGGGTTTCAGATCGTCGAGGTTGCTCTTTCCTGACGAGTTGATCAGGACGTGTTCGTCTACCAGGGTGGCGTTAGCTCTGCAAGGGAGATATCCTGGGACGACGACTCACAGTGAGGATTTCTTCCAGCAGCTTGTTCGCGCATCTTGGACCAGCGCATGGACATCCAAGCGCCAGTCAGGATGGAAGCAGTGATACCTCCTCCAATAAGGAAAGTCTAGGTGGATTGACATGAGCGAAGCGCTACTAGAATGTAGGCACCGTCACCCACCCTAAGATACCCGCCCTGACCAGGTCGCATTGGGGGCTGAACTGAGAAGGACATTGTGTGTATGGGGAAGTGGAAAAGATGTGGAAGGGAAAGTCTTGTCTACGTTGCGATTTATGATTTGTTCGAGTGGGGGGGAAGAAGAATTTGAAGCAGTCTTCTGGTCATAATATAGGTTTTGGAAACAAGTTTCGTATGTCGTAGAGGTTCCAGTGGAGCGATGGAAGGTCTGGCAGCGGGTGACTCGCATGTCTCAGAATCGCTCCGCCCAATTTGACACTTCGATACACCACCAACCTGGGAAGTGATCGGACGCAACTAGGAGAAAAAGGTTCTCTGTTCACTGGCCTGTACCTAGGATTTAGACAGTAAATACAGTATTATAGAGGTTGAGATGATATTACACACCAGCACGGTACTCGTCCAGAGACACCTTTCGTTTCTGTGCTATCCTCATTTTGGCAGCGTAGAAAGTCAGTCCGAAAAGGACGAATGCGCCGCCAAAGCCCAAACCCTGATTATATTAGCCCCGTCAAATAACTAGAACAGTCACCCAACAACTCACGATTTTTCTGGGTGTCGAAAACTGCGGTATTCCTGCCATTTGAACATACAAGTTCGGGGAGAAGGAGAGCACGCGCTATCCGGATGACAGCACGAAACATGAACTCGGCGTCAATAATGCGAGTTGAGCCGGCTCAAGAATGACTAAGCGCCGATGCTCATGCAAGCGCCCACTGCTTGAGATGGGAAGCAGGAGGGTGAGCATCGAGCTCTCAGGCTCGCCTTCCTTTCAGCCCATGTACGTGGATTCGCGCAGGTGAATCTGGTGCATCAGATCGCTCGAGTGCTCATCGGAAATAGTGTATAAGTCCTTTGCAAAGTTACCGGGGTGTAATGCGGCTTCACCAAACTGGCCTTTCTAGCTCGTGGATGTGATGCGGGTTTTTCTTACCGCCGGCATGTGCTGCGTATGACGGAAGTAAACTGACCAAGGTACTGTTAAACGACGGCCGCAGAGCATGTACTTTCCGTTCCCCGTCCATTCCCCAGTCCCAGGTGGATGTAGTGCTCATCAGGTGGGTGCAGCCGTTTCCGCCCGACTAGGATCGATGGTTGATGGTCTTCATGATCATTAAGCACTGGGGGGAAGGCTAGATCTAGCCCTTATCCCGTGGAATGAACCAGGTGCAGCCCAGAGAAAACAGGGTGCACCTGAGCTTCCTTCGTCACTGTTTGCTCATGCAAACTATGGTCGGCATCGATAAGAGTAGCACCCCGGACTCCGATCTTTGCGATCAAGAGAAGGGTTGAGTGTATGATGATGCCTGAAATGGGCTACAACTTCTCCTTCACACACGTCACCAAAGAAACTCCTGATAATAGACGAAAGGGAACGTCGTCAACTCCACCAACTTCTGGTCATTAGTGAGGTTAGGAAGGCAAGTGCGCGGGAGGAAGTGTAGTGGTAGGGCCACAATTCTAGATCGTCTCGTGGCTCTATGAACCAACTGTAGTGGAGTGGCAAAGGTAAAGAGGTCTTGGCCCACCTCGTGCGCATGAGCTGACGCAAGTGGGCATCCCCTTCTGTTAATGCCAGCGCCAGTCCTTATCGATCATGGCGGTGTTTACTCTAAGCCTGAGCTCTGTTACCTCTTGGTCCCAACTTGAGGAGATGCTAGATGACACAACTTCAGTCAAGATCAGCTATATTTGAGCTTATATGAGAGACTTCGGTTGAATTGGAGGTTTCCCCTCGACATGCAATGGGAAATAATGCAGATAAGATTGCGGTAGACCGATACGCTGGCATTAACTCCCACCACAAAACTACCTGATATAGTAACTCCAAGTCCGGATATGGAAGTAGCCACCCTAAGCCTGCCGGCTCGGCTGCTTCTTGGCATGACGCCCAGTAGCGCATCTCAGACGAACGATAGAAGAAGGTGAAGGCCTCAGGTCAGATTCCTGTAGCTGAGTACGGCGAAGGCGTTCGATCGACCGAGCCATTCGCAAGGGTATGGTCTAGACTTCAGCTCAACCCGCTTTATCCTATGAAACAGCTTCGATGAGTTAGCATCATGATGCAGATACAGATGGCTCCGTGGCGCCGTCCAGTGGTAAGCGCCTGCCAAACATATGCACTAAACTTCTTCGAGTCAGTCATGTGCTGATACACATCAGTCACCGAACGTGGTGATTCAAACCACAGCCATGCACAAAGATACCCTCGAATCCCATCACATCGACCGACGAGGAAGACAGGCAGGCATGGAGCAACCGAAGATCAAGCATTTTTTGTATAGCTTGTCGGCGCTTCGGTTGCTCACCTGACGTAGCTCTCAATCGGTCGCGACCGAGTAGAGAAGACGCAATGTTTGACATCGAGGGTGTCTTCAGAAGAGTTCATTCAATTGCCTCACTCCCATCGATGGGGCCGCATCCATCACTTCCCGGGTGCGCCTTCCAATGAACTAGGACGACGTCACATGCTTCCCCCCTTTCAGCGGTGCTTGGGTGGTTGTTCTGAACGATGGGCCGATGTTCTGAGAAGCACACGAGCAAGACTATACATACGGGCTGTGCATTGAGCATATGGTGATTCGATCGGAAAGCCATGGAAGAGCTTACAAGACATGCCGGGTTTATTACTGTCAGCTCTGGTAACCGGTGACCTCCGGCGGCTGTGGCAGCTTGATGGTTCGCAGTTACATCTCGGACTCCTTTGGGGGAAGCGCTCAGTGCGAAAGCTTGACGGACATGGTGATATCAAGACGTCGGCAAGAGTACTAGGTGGGCCCGCCCGTGATCGCAGGATGAAGGCTAAATAGAATCTGGGGTACAAAACTCTAATCGCCCGTAGCTAGCAAGGGGTATTGACCGAGAACCGATCCCTTCGATGGCGTGTTGCAGATAGATGGTGTTGATCTGGCGTTGGAAAATCCGAAGAGCACGGTTGCGCAGGTGTAAAATACATCTGCTATTTGAGGTCTGACTTTGGTGGTGGGTGTGGGTAGCGTTTACCGAGGAGAGCAGCAGGGCGCAGTTGCCTTCACCTTCTGCCGAATTATGAGTGCATTGTCAGCTTCATAATGGGAGGATGGGTGGGATGTTAACCGTGGCCATCTCGCACGGACTTTGCAACGAATAGGGCAAAAACCAGTGCAGTGCAAGCTGCGGGCGCAGCGCTCGTCTTACCCATGAGGCCACTGCGAGCGGCTTTGCTATGAAGACCTAGATATAATCAGCTCGCAAGGCTCAACACGTACCATGGAGATTGATTATGTCGTAGTTAACAGTCATCTTCGTGTGAGACTCTGCTCTTGATGGCTCTTCGTCTTTGGGCCACTGGTGAACCTCAGGTAGCTCCTGATGGAATATATCGCTTCTGCCATGCTCCCCGACACTCGCGCAGATGTCGCATAAGCAATTCGGTCACCACTTGCACAACTTACAGGTTACGATGGGAGGGAATGGTGGTTGCTTCGGCTACTTGTCCGAGAGGTTTATTTCAGCACAACGTTGCCCAGTCAACCCTTTCACCATCGGTAGATGTATGTCTTGCTCAGATGCTCACCAGCCGATTTAATAATGCGAGGTCACCAAGTTCTATGAATTCCTTATCCGAAGTGAGCAAGAAGGCAACATCAGGCCAGGGCAGCGAGACGACCGGAGTAAGTGCCCCTGAAGTAAAGGAACCATCTTACGGTATTATTATTCCTTGGCGCGAAGCGGGAGCACGGTTATTAGTCGTTTGCCTTCTGGGAAATAGACTCAAGACAGCCTCACGAACGGTAATTCATTCCGAACCGAAGACGGCAAACGACTAGACAAAGATTCCATCAGTATTGCTCGGAGAGGACAGTGACAAAAGTACCTTGAAAGAATTTGAAGTGTATGATTTATCGCGAACGGAAGGATCCAATTATGCCATAAATACGCACACGACTGGGTGGTGTCGTCCTAGGCAGTCGGAGGCTGGATGCTGACTCCACCTGAAAGAATCAATCAGCACGGGTGGCTGTAAATGGGGCAACACTGGCATTACGATGCAAACCCTCTCCACCGCGCATACGCAAATGTAGGAAAGATGGAGGATTGTTTTTGAATTGGTGAGCAGAATCCTCATGGTACCTTCATCCAGGTGACACCGAGAGTCGTCAAGAGAGCGAAGGAAGTGGAGTTGCAAAGGCTCCAATTCTCCTCTTAACCCAAAAGCACGAATAGTAGAAACGTCGAAAGAGAGTACTAAGTGCATGGTGGCACCCGTGTTGTCTTGGAGGTTAGGCGCCACAAAACGGCTGAAGTCCCTGCTCTAGAAATGCGGCTGTTGACACAGAAATTGCAGGAGGTCCTCGCTCTCATGGAGATTAATTTGTCTCCATATAACGGTTGTACACCGGTTGACTTGGGAAGACCGATGTGTGGTGAAGATCCAAGCGCCTAGCAAAGCTAACTGCACTGTATGATCGCGGAGGTGCCAAGAGTTCAGACGAAAAACCAGTCGTGCAAGATAAGTCACGAACTAGTACTTGGCCACACACAGTTTTGCTTCGCCCTGAGCAGGGTCGAAGATCGATATCGCGACAATTCCTTGAAGGAGTCAACTACGTCGCCATCGAAATGTCCATGTCACCTCGGCAACCCAAATGGAATCATTGACCTTGGGCGCTACCGCGGGACCCCTAACAGGAAATGAGGCTGCTTATTAATTTCAAATCCTCGCATTTCGTCTGGATACCTCCGCCATTGTGGAGACTGAAACAACGGGGCGACATGTCAGACAACAACAACAAATTCAACAAAGTTGAAACCCGAATGTACCGTGCCATTTAAAGTCAGAGAGCGCTGCTCAACGGAAAAGGGCACAATGACAGCGTCATCTTGGTGGGGGTCGTGCCTAGAGGAGCGCTGTGTGAGTTGCGTATGTATGAGCGAAGTACTCCAAACCTCGTGTTTTGAAGAGCAAACGTCTTGCGCTGGCCAACAAAACTCTGAGGTTGGGGGTATGTATGACATAATTGATCATGCGGGCGTCCGCCTTGGGTCCAAACCGAACCAGTGAGCTAGCAATCGAGCCAGGCGCCCAAAGGGAATCGTTGCCCGATCCGATCTAGGAAAGAGCTGCGCTGCTGGAATATAAATGAGCTCCATTCCCTTTCACGTTCTTCCCAGTAATCCTCGCCGTTCATCCTTCACACCCAACGCGTCTTCTTCTCCCTTCACCATGCCAGTCATCTCCAACGCCACTCGTATCTGGGAGCTCAGTGTCCGCTGGTCAATGTTCGACCAGTGCGGAGTTTGGGATCCCAAAGGAAGAGGCGTCGACATCTGGGAGTGTGTTCGTGACCGTAAGTCCTGTCTCTTCATCCCTCCGAGAACCCTCCAAGCTCACCTGTCTCAGATGATTCAACACCAGGCACTCAGCCCCCGAATGCCCTTTATTGGAGATACGTCGCCCGCAGATAGGACCGCCGGCAACCACCCACATCCACACCTTCCCATCCTCCATCCATACCCGGGTTGAAGCAACCCGATGCACCCTCTTCTTGACACGAAATCATCTGTGGTGACTAGGGCACCGTTCAGTTGCGCAATACGCATCCTGATAACCGCGCTGCAACGCGACACCCCATTCCCAGCCACCCACTGCCGTTACAAGACTGTGCCTCCGCCATCTCTTCGCCGCTGATTCAATGGCATAGCGCTCTGCCCAACCATTGAACAATCATACACGCTACAACCACCCTGTTATCATCCAACTTCTCGGGGCCAACAGAAACAGCAGGCCTGTTCCGAGGTGCTGGCAAAAGACATACTGTCTTCTAGCTGGGATCTTTCTGTGGGAGGGTATTAGCTGTGGCGGCGTGGTGAAGGATTCATTCACCTTGCTCTAAATTATTCTCAATCCTCTACCTGCATACCTGTTCTCATCGCATCTATTCGTCTTCCATCGTACATTGCTTTGGTCATCTTGGTTAATATCTTACACTGGATTTTCGTATTTAGGGTTTTATTTTTTTTATCTGGATTGAACAATGCACTCACCTTCATGTATCCATACGGCGTCTGTAAACTATTTCATCTCATCCATCGACCTGGCCCGTAACCATGACATCAGTGCGACGTCATGAATGTGATCTTGCGACTGAACGATTCGACATCTGTCGCGGCAAATTTGAACTGTTCCGACAAAGGATGGCTGTCAGAACCGTCATCATGGGATCCGATGCTGAAAGCGTCCTGTCGAAAGAGGCATCGGCGGAGACAAGTATTCCTCCTGCTCATCCACTTCGAAAAGGGTGATTTGCGGTATTGAGGACGAAGCGAAAGTCAACCGGTCGTCAAGGCCCGACTCGTGAGTGTGACAGCATGCAATAGATCAATTGAAATGAAGGCGAAGCGCGCATCCTTGCCAAAAACCATGCATGGAAATTGAGCTGGAAACGGATCTTGTGTGTTGAAGCTGGGCATGGCATGCAAGCCCGGAAATTGAGCGCTTAGCGCTTAGCGCCCAGGTCGACTGTCGACTTTGGCTTTTGGGTGGCTTGTGTAAGCCAGAACTGTTCTTCGTCTCGCGCCTAAACGCAACAGGCGTCATCTTCTGACTTGCTAAATCTTGGCAAAGCCACGGGTATGAACACAGGCATAGCCTCGTAATACCGGGAACCTTTGAAAGAGGGTACGTACCATGAAGGGAGGTGATATGACGTTTAAGACACGAGGCTGCAGATTTACGTTGAGGGACGAAATTAGCAAGTGAACAATTAGCACTTGTCCCGAAGTTATCTGAACCTCTGAGGCATACGCAGAGTTACTTGCTTAGGAAAGTCTACGTCACCCTTGCCTGTAAGTGAGTCTGTCCGACCGCTATCAGTATCAGATCCGTAATCGAGAAGGGCTGTACCTGTGGGAGCTGAACCGGGGAAGAAGAAGAGATAGGGTTCGATTGTAAGTAGCTTGTTCGTTAGCCCGAGCGGGGTTGAAGAACCCGAAAACATAAGCCCCTGCCTCCGAGCAAACCGTTTGGAGGGTACAATTAAAGACCAAGATCGAGGAGCATAGACTAGCATCATCGTACCAAAAGCAGCCGTCCCTTTACCAAGCCTTTTCATATACCCTGAGAGGCATCGGTCGTCAATCCTCCGAAGTCAGAATGCCAAATAGGTGGGCATGACGTCGGTGATATAGAGCCAGCATACATTTGACCTGGCTTCTAATCAAGGGATGCCTTGTGTTGTCAAGTTCCTTGAGTGGAGATCGGAGAAATCAGGAAGGCATGTACCATTGAAAGGAGCGATATCGATTTCATTGTGCGATGAACGAGAGGTCGGCTCGATCAGTCTGCCAATGTAGCAATATGCTCCCAGAAAGCGTGTGCCCTGCTGGGATTTCTCCGATTGTTGAAGTGGCGACACCCGTAGATACCAGTCGTCCAGAGAGCTGGCCAGTTGGAAGCAGGATCATGACGCTACATGCGCATGGTCACTCCTTTCCTTGGCCATACCGCGGTGACAGTCGACCTCCATCCAGCGTGTCTCGACAGATCGAGAGGCCGACGCAACGATCCGCGCGAGATCCTCTGAGGCATCGGTAGAGAATACGAAGCCTTTCATTCGCACCGCCAGTACGGGGAACTCAAAGTCAAGTAGAGGTCATCGTGGATTCTGGCAAAGACGCGGAACGCGGCGCGTACTTTCAGATAACCCAAGGTCACGCGTATTGCACGTGAGACGCATCAATCCGTTCCTTCGGAATCGGAGAGGAATTTCTCCCTTTCCCCCTTTCTGGTCCCACCACGGCGCTTATTCCGCTGCTGATCCCAAAATTCTGTTTTACAACCGTACCAGGGCCTCAAAAGTATTGATATAGTCACTTAATCTGTTATGAAGGCGAATTACAAGGTGCGGTGCTTTCAGTCTGCCCACAAGGCTTGTTAACAGCCATCATTTAGTTTTCAAATATCTGCGGGACCGTATACCGTCAAGGAAATGTGCTATTCTCTACGGATGGGAATTCCTTGTACAGCCCTGTAGGCAACAGAGTTTCAGTATTTGACCTTGTCAAGTACGTGTCGCAGAGTACTTTCTCCAACCTGGAAAGCTAATCAGCCATTCTCAGCAACAAATCCTTCACATTTCCCTTCGAAAATCGCAAGAACATTGCTGTCATTGCTCTCAGCCCCGACGGCAATGTGCTCGTATCTGTGGACGACGGTAAGACGGCAGATCCTGTGCTTTAAATCGATTGAGCCGATGTTAAACTAAGATCTTCCCCAGACGGACGGGCTTTGCTGGTGAACGCAAGGAGAGGTGTTGTGATGCACCATTTCACGTTTAAAAAGGCGGTGAAAGATATCAAATTCTCCCCGGATGGAAAGTAAGTAACAGCATTTCGTTAGCCAGCCTTCTTTGACCCGTAATCTCTGCAGGTTCATTGGGGTGACGCAGGGTAGTGCAGTTGAAGTATGGCAAACACCTAATCACCTCGTGCGCGAGTTTGCTCCCTTCACCCTGCACAGAAGATACACAGGACATCATGATTGATGTTCTCAGCCTTCAGTGGTCCCCAGATTCCCGGTGTTTCATCACCACCTCCCGGGACATGACCGCACGCCTGTTTACACTAGACACTTTGCCAGGCTTCCGCCCAAAGACATTCGCTGGCCATAGAGATGCTGTTATTGCAGCTTATTTCACCACCGATGGCGAGACTGTATGAATGGTCCTTCTCTTGATTGTCGCCGACCGCTAACGTGCTCTAGATCTTCACCGTGAGCAAGGATGGCGCAGTCTTCACCTGGAAGGCTAAGCAGGATGATGAAGAAGGCTCAGATGACGAACCTGCGGCGTCAACGTCAACAGAACTTTACAGTCGCATTGCGACCACGCGCTGGGGTGTCTACAAGCGCAACTACTTCAATCAGGCCAATACCAAAGTGATCTGCGCAACGTTCCACGCCCCTTCCAACCTCTTGGTTGTTGGCTTCTCGAGCGGAATCTTCGGGATCTGGGAACTCCCCGACTTCACAAACATCCACTCTCTCAGTATATCACAAGAGAAGATCTCATCAGTCGCTATCAACGCCACAGGAGAATGGCTCGCTTTCGGCGCTCGTAAACTGGGTCAGCTGCTCGTGTGGGAGTGGCAATCCGAGTCATACGTGCTGAAGCAGCAAGGCCATTTCTTCGACATGAACACACTCGACTATGCCCCGGATGGCCAAACAATTGCGACAGGTGGAGATGACGGCAAGGTCAAACTTTGGTCCTCCTTCTCTGGCTTCTGCTTCGTCACCTTCACAGAGCATAGCGCTCCAGTGTCAAGCGTGGCCTTTGCAAAGCAAGGAAGCGTCCTCTTCACGGCATCGTTGGATGGCACGGTCCGAGCGTATGACCTCATTCGATATCGCAATTTCCGCGTTTTCACCTCGCCACGACCGGTTCAATTCTCATGCTTAGCTGTCGATCCCTCGGGCGAAGTGGTGGCAGCAGGCTCCACAGATTCATTCGAGGTGTTCCTGTGGTCGGTCCAGACAGGGAAACTACTCGACGTCCTCACAGGTCATGAAGGCCCGATCAGCTCCCTCGCCTTCTCACCTGCAGGTGATAACCAACTTGCGAGTGGGTCCTGGGACAAGACGGTGCGCGTATGGAGCGTATTTGGCAGGTCAAGGGCTGTCGAACCTTTCAACTTGTCAGCCGATGTCCTGGCGGTTGCTTTCCGGCCAGATGGGGGAGAGCTAGCTGCCTCGACATTGAATGGACAGATTACCTTCTTCGATGTCCGGGAAGGGAAGCAGACAAACGTCATCGAGGGGCGAAAGGATGTTTCGGGAGGACGCAAAGCAGATGACCGAGTGTCAGCTGCGAACAATTCGTCTGGAAAATCGTACAACAGCCTGGCGTATACCGCGGATGGACGCTGTCTACTTGCCGGTGGCAACAGCAAGTATGTTGTGCTGTACGACGTGAGAGAGGGTGAAGGGCTTATGTTGAAGAAGTTCCAAATCTCCCAGAACCTGTCATTGGATGGCACCGAGGAATTCCTGGACAGCCGTAAAGTCAACGATGCTGGTATCAACACGGATCTCATTGATGACGGAGATGAAAGTGACCTGGAAGATAGGCTGGACACGACTTTGCCTGGGGCCCGGCAAGGCGACATGTCAGTCCGTAAGTACCGGCAAGAAGTACGAACAAAGTCCATTCGGTTCTCTCCAACAGGCCGAGCGTGGGCTGCAGCCTCCACTGAAGGTCTCCTCATCTACTCTCTCGACGATGCGGTGACGTTTGATCCCTTCGACCTCTCCATCGACCTCACGCCTCAAGCAGTCCTCGAGGTCCTGTCAGAACGGGAATTCCTCAAGGCTCTCGTAATGGCTTTCCGGCTTAACGAGAAGGCCCTCATCCTGCGCGTTTATGAGAGCATACCCCCAGCCGACATCCGACTCATCTCAAGGCAACTGCCGTTGGTTTACGTGCCAAATCTACTACGGTTTGTCGCCGAACACCTGGAAAAGAGCCCCCATCTCGAATTCGACCTCATGTGGAGCAAGACTTTGCTCATGCTTCACGGTCGGTACCTTAAAGAACGTTCGGGAGAGTTTGCAAGCGTTTTTCGTGTGCTACAAAAAGGATTGACAGACTCTGAGCAATCAATATCACGAATGTGAGTTCCCTCTTGCTTGACGCAAAAACCTTGCCCTTAAAGCTGTTATCCAGATGCGAAGAGAACAGCTCGCTACTTTCCTATCTCGTCGACCAGACGAAGATCAACCAACAAAACAGGGCTGTAGAAATGTCTTGATCGCGATCCTCTAACCCTGCCCTAACCAGATGGGCTTCTCCGTGTGCGATATTTCATCGTTGTCTTGGATCATGACTTGCCACATGGCGTAGCAGCGTCGGGTTACTTTCGATCCCGGCGACCCCGCCAGTGATCCTGCAGCTAAAGGGCAAGCGTATTGTCGAAATTCCTCCGTCGTAGTTATCCAATATACGATGCCGCACGCTGCTACTTATTACTGCGTGGTTCACTCCAAGTGTGGGACAACTGGCCGGGTTACATAGGCCCTTGACTGGTGATCAGAGGTAGAGTAGAGAGAGGAACACTTAAGCCCTTTACTATCGAAAACGTGAAGGCAATTGAATGCGTCATTTAAGCGAACGGAATGGCAGTCGCCAGGGTGGGAGGAGGTCGTTATAGAATGACAGGTCCGAGAGTATGTGATCATGGGACTTGGGATATCATCGAACACAACGACTGCTTTCTGTTAGTTGAAGTATTGAAGGGCACGAGGGGTGTGGAACGTATTGCTGACCAGCACAATCTCCGATGGATTGCGACCGTCCTCGATCTCTGCTGTGGAAATGCGGAAACCAAAAAAGTTGTTGACTGTAGCAAGAATAAATTGAACCGGACCATTGCGGAAGAAAGGAGCAATGAACCATGACGGATCGATGCCCTGCATGCTGAGGTGGTCGAATGTGATTCGAGTAGCCACGAAGCCAGTATCGCAGTCCAATAGAAGCGAGAGCAAGAGATGGGGCTAGTGGGGACGATGAATGCGATAGTAGGAGATAGCCCCGTCATTGGCAGTACAAAGAAGGCAGCTGCCGTCGGTGGTGAGCCCTGCAAGAGTTAGTCGCTTCCTTCCGGAGATTGGATGGTGAATTCGGACCATTTGGTCTGACCTTGGCAAGGGACTAACAATGCTTCCACCCATCGGGTGACAGCCTCTTCCAAATCACTTGCAAAGCAATGTTCGACAGGTTTCTTGAGAAAATACCGTCGGTGAAACACCGTGTCAGAATACCGCCTGAGCAACTCGAGCCAGATGGATCGCCACAATGAGGCATTGCACAACACTGATCTCGTTAGAACGCTCTTACGTGGGGAGCGACTACGTACATCCTAGCGCAGCTGAAGGACATCATCCCAATCCGGGTACTCCGCGATGTTAACCAAAGTTTCCTGTGGCGAAGACTGCAAATGAGCCGATTTCCGACTCGCGTCCTTGGTAGCGAATTCAGGTTATGGTCTAAGATACTGAACTGAGCCCAAGGGTTACGCAGACATAACGTGGACGAGAGATACGACGCGAATTCCTGGAGATTGGGTGATACAGGCGCCATTGAGCTCATTCGGCGTGGCCAGTGGTCGCGGTTGGAATTGAAACTATTGAGGCTAGGAAAGGGAGAATGATGCCGGCAAATACCGAGCGCCGGTCCTCTTTGGTGTTCATTTGCTCAAAGCCAGAGCCGCCTGGGCCATGAACAGAGCAACAAAAGAAATATGCAGGACTCAGAATGTCCTGACGATCATTATGCGTTCCTTAGGTGTACTGCTGTTGTGTTTCGTGCAATAGATGCATCTTCCTACCGCTGCAACGTTACAGCTCATTTTAAAATATCTGAGACGAGACATCGATAACAATATGACAGGCGGTCGCCTGCCATGGTCACCTTGAGAAACCCACCGCCGTTGACAACGGCATTCTGCTGAACGGTTGTGCAGAACAGTGGTCAAACGGTTGATAACAAATAGCATGTGCGAGAGAAGGAAGTTGAGAAAGGGACACGGCGTCAGATGGTAGGTCATTGGTTACACCAACGTCTAGTGGTAGGCTGATTGGCGCGCGCTCACTTTGCTGACTCTGATGTCACGGATAAAGGAACAGGCGACGTTTCTTGAAATCAAACCAGTTCGATAGCGAAGCAGCATTCTAGGGTGACTTCTATACTTGGCCTGCATGTTTGCTTCCTTCTCAGGAGAGGGGCGAGATTTCGCGGGAAACATTCATCACCCAAACGGATGGTGGGCGCCAAAGCCGCTCAATGGCTACATCCTGCACAACACTGGGAGGCTCGCTCGGTCATTAGTGACGTTGAAATTCGCGTACAGGAAACGGGATGAGGGAGGCTAGGTGCATGATATAGAACTCAATTTGGGCGTCTGATACAAGTACAAATTCGCTGGTTGGACTACAAACGACAAACGACATGCACCAAAACAACAGATTCTGATGATCCCACCCGCCTAGGTCGGCTTTGGGGTGTGAGGAGCTGCACTCAATTTCCGTTAACTTGGGAGCCTGGCTTTTGGAATGAGGGAGAAATGCACACCGTGGGTTTTCCTGGCCCTGTTCTTGTCTTTGCTGTTCATGGAGAGATAAAGACCCAGGAGTGCAGCTGCACCTGCAGCGCCCATAAGCTGCTAAAAAGGAATGTTAATTACGGATTAAGGCATGAGAATATGAAGGTGATGAAAGGTACCATATTTTTATTGCCTTTTGTTGGGCCTGCTCCAGTTCCTCCAAAGTTGTTACGAAGAAGAGATGTCGCAAACATAGTGGTAGTGAGTGAGATTTCTCAGTTGAGTGACGATAATGAAAGGGATTTTCAGGGGCATCCGCTATTTGAGAGTATATAAACACAGTATGAAACATCTTGATGTCATTTTGAGTTGACGTTCCTGAATGGTTTCACAAGGTCTGAGGGATGCAGTAGTCGTGCGCCACAGTCATGTGAAGCAGCCAAGCCATCCCACAATCACCGGGGCAACGCTCAAGCTATTCCAAAGGACCAGGATGCACTGCAGAAGCGATTCAAGAAACGAGAACCACGGCTTTCAACTAAGGCGGTATCAAATAAAATACAGATAATCGGTGTACCATATGAATGAACGAAGCCAATCTGATTTTTAGGATGAAAAGCTTAAAGCTTCTTTTCGCTTCTGAGGCAATCCGCCTAGTGAATTACTCAATTTGGGGCTCTTCAAGAAGGAAAAGGTCAATTTTAGATAGTCCGCTTGCAACTGAGAATCGTCGAAATCGACGATAGCCATGACACGTACTGCCATTCCACCCAGCCAGTACATGCCTCCTGTGAGCATTGAGAGGGAGCCCAGACCGACGGTCTAAATACAGATGACTTCAGAAATGCAGAAGCTGAAAGAGAAGGGGCAGGCGTTATCGGTCGAGGTTCGATCAGAGCGGTGTCCCACCATTCGTCTCCAGTTATTGTCCATGATGTCGCGAGTGTGGCAAGTAGCAAACGTTGCGAATAGGAATTCAGGCTGCAGGTAGTTGTTAGCGCTGTTTTAGAGTACGATACAAGCGGTGAGACCGCCTCTCCGGGCTATATTAAGCCAGATGAAACCTCATCTGAATTAGCTATCAATCCTGGCCGGTTGGTGACATCAACATGGGACAAGGAATTCATTTATCTACGTAGATCTGGAACCGCAGATGAGACAAGATGCCATCGGCCAATGAAGTATTATCAATGGGACAAGCCACGCCGATGGTAGAGACCTTAGTCCCAATCAGGAAGGACCCAAGCCTAATCCGGGACGGTAGCCCCTATCTCTAGAAAGACGTGCAAGTTTCCGAATTGGACACGAGAGATGGTGAAAACCACTTTAGTTGACACCCTTTACGGCGGTATCCTTCTTCTTTTTCTTCGGCTTGATCTTTTTCACCTCCTCCCTGGCCGCGATCTGCTTGACACCAATCATGGAGGGGTTGACTGTAAAGACGCGTCAGGATGTCTGCCGAGAGCAAGGAGATACGACCAATGCTCACCTGTTCCTGCCAAAAGATCATCTACAACCGGTCTGCTCCCAGATGTGATGTACTTGGCAGAGAACCCTGACGCCATAAGTGGCTGCGCGAGCATCCTCTTCAGTTCAGCCTTCAAGCCCGCGATCTTTGCATTTTGGACTTTTTGCTGTTTCTTGTTGCCCCTGTCTTCTTCGTCATCACTACGCAAGTGCCCAATCAGTAAGCCAGAAGTCCCAGGTTATCCAAGAAAGGCAGACCAACCTGAAGAGATCCGAATCAAGATCAACCTCCAAAGCATCCGCCGCCTCCTTCATCCAACTCTTTTCAAACTTGCCCTTTTTCGTCTTATGCTGCATCTTTTCAATCTCCTTGGCAAGCCTCACCCGTTCCTTGAGCTTATCCAACAACCCAAGCTCCATCTCCAACTCTGGTATCTCACCTTCATCGCGCCCAAGACTGTACATCAACGCACGAACGACCTTGCGTTCGTCCGGTGCACACATGAGCATGCTAAAGCCTTCACGGTTGGCACGTGCGGTACGGCCGTTTCGGTGGATGTAGGTATCGGCTGTGCGGGGGATTTGGAAGTGGATGACGTGGTCGACCGAGGGGATGTCGAGCCCTCGTGCTGCGACGTCTGTTGCTAGTAGGACTGCGTTTGGTGTGGATTTGAATCTTCGGAGCGGTTGGTCAATGATGTGTTATGGATGAAGAGAGGTGAATGGTAGTACCTGTCAAGATTCTTCAACCGCTGTCGTTGTTCCATTTGTGAATGCAGAGGGTATGCTTTGACGTTCAGAAGCTCCATTAGAGGGTTGAGGCGACGGATACCGTCGATGGAGCCGAGGAAGACGAGTGTTCTGCCTGGGTGGCGCAAGAGAAAGTACAAGAGGTAAACGTCCTAACGAAGGGGTTAGAAAAGTCAGCCCATGCGAGGGTGAATTCGCAGGCACCTTGTCAGTGGACAAGCAGTGGACTCTGCCCTCCTGTAGCGTCGAAACCACTCCTCCTTTCGGGCTCAGGTCAACGATCTCGGGTTCGGGATCTCGAAAGTCGAGTTTGAGAAGGAGGTCATCTAAGTTCGAAAGGACCTGTGAGTACCTGTCGAACTACGGGTGAGAAGGGCTGCGTACCGAGCGTGGATGTCGGTTGGTGCTTCTTTTTCTTGGAAAAGTTGCCTGGGCGAGCTTTCTTTCTCAGATTTCGTTGAAGGTCTTTGCTCAACGTTGCAGAAAAGACAAAAGTCTGGAGGTCTGTATCTTTGCGTTGGGAGGAAGGAGAAGAAGTATCCTCTGCCATTTCCTCGTCGCTGGATTCTTCGCCCTGCTCTGCAGGAATCTTGTCGTCTCTGGGAGGAATGGTGAGTGCGTGCCGAAAGAAGGCAGGCGACAGCTTACTCGGATTCTCGCAGCGTTAGTCTAAGGATGTTGTCGAGCTCCGCGAAATGGCCTGTTTCGATCATTCGGTCGGCCTCATCCAGGACAAGGAATCGCAGTGCTTTGATTTCGTTTGCAAGAGTATCGTCCTGCAACGAGTTAGCCAACGCTTTTTGAAAAGTAAGAAGAAACTTACAGCGCTGATGATATCCCACATTCGACCAGGGGTTGCAATGAGCACGTCCACCCCGCGATCCAACAACCTCTTCTGCTTCTGCTGCGACATTCCACCAACAATCGCTGCTATGCTGACGTGTGGAGGTATCCGCTTCCCAGCTTCCTCCTGCTCTCTCTCCGGTTCACTAGCCTTGAGGATTTCGTTCATGTGCTCCGAGACTTGCAAAGCCAGTTCTCTTGTCGGAGCGACGATCAGGGCACGCAAAGGTCGCCGACGTTTCGAGGAAGGCCGTTTTTGGTTTAGAAGGTGGTGCAGGATGGGGAAACCGTATGCGAGAGTCTTTCCGGAGCCAGTTTGAGCAACTCCAACAATATCTCGTCCTTGGAAGGCTAGAGGGATGGCCTCCTTTTGGATGGCGGTAGGGGATGTGAAACCTTTGGTGTGTAATGCTCGAGAGAGTTTTGGGTGTAGAGATAGCGGATGCCATTCGGGTAGCAAGGTCTCTGCTGGAATACGGATTCACGGCTGGATTATGGACTGGGATGAAAATAGAACTTACAATCGAATGAAAGATCCTCCGAGGGTACGTCCGTTTCCTCGTCCTCTGCTTCACTTTCCTCCAAGCCAGTATCTTCAGAAGCCTCTTCAGCTATTTCACTAGCTTGAGGCTTGGGTTCTGCAACCTATAGAGGGGTGATCTCCACGGCTGGCCTTAGTCAAATGATAAAAACACCCACCTTGAATTTTGCAACTCGGCCAGCGTCTGTTTCTTCATAGTAGACCTCTACATCGTCCACCTCTTCTAGCTCAAGAATCCCATCATCCCCTCCCATCCCAGTGTCCATAGGTCGCGCAACCGATTTCCATGGCAAATCTCCGAGCTGGGCCACAGTTTTTCTGCTGCTTGAACGACCTCCATCGACTTTTAGTTTCTTGCGTGCTGGTAAGGCGGAAGATTTTAGTTTTCTCTTTAGAGAGAGTTTTGCCTCCTTTGAAAGAGTCATGGTCGAGGTGACGGCTAGGTGGAGGATGGTCGTGGTTTGAGGTCAAGCCTATTCCAAGCTACGCGCCGACGCCCGATGCCCGACGCGTCTGGAAGGCGGGATTCTCACGCACCCGCGCAACCGTGTCAGAGCCCCTTTTCTCTCCTAACCTTCATGTCTGGCTGTACTGGTTGCACCGCTCAGGTGCATTGGCGGTATGGTCAAAGCCTCGATGTATAGCATAGGGGATTTTGCTGCAAATCTCTGCGATGATTGCCGGCATCCTTCGCGGATCGCTCGAGCTTCAACGGCAATTGCCATTGACGCCGGTGACAGCGCTCAGGGATATATGTAAAATCGGCTTACCGCAGCCCAAGACGCGAGCAAGGTTTCTGTAGCCTCTATCTACCTATTCGACGAGGTCGTTGTCTCTGGTGCGTCTCCTGAATCATCTATGAACCACCATTGCTGAACATCCAGATAGACTTCGTAATGCGCGAGTGGTCGACCGTCCAGCAGGCTCTAGCACGTCGCTGGAGGCAATCCAAGACTCGTCAAGACGACGAGTTAACTCCCAACTTTCCTCAACTCCCTGTTGAACTCTGGCGAATCATCCTACGGTATACAATCCGTCTCCGTGGCGCGTCGAGAATCGACCTCCCCGACCACTTCCTCACCAAAGTCCCAGACGATTCGGAGTGCATTTTGCGAGACTCGGGATTCATTGAGGATCGCATCAACCTCAGCCATGTCTGTCAAACCTTCCGCAGACTCGTCACAGAGATCAGTGTCGAGTATATGGTCATTACGAACGGCCGCCAGCTGGAATACATGGCCATGATCCTAAAGACATCCGAGAAGCGGCTAGGGGAGTCCGCGGTTCGACTCGATATGCAGATACGGGGAAGGTATAAACCAAAGTACCTCTCGACGATTCTCGAATACGCGCCGAACCTCCTCGTCTTTGTCAATCGGAACGGAATTAACAAGGAGAACCATGGCAGAATCCCAAAGCAGATGATGCTCGCCTTGATCATGTACGGTCGCAACATCCGGCGTATCGAGTTCCATACGACAGCAGAAGCGCCAACACTGTACGACCTGATCGATATATCCCGGCACCTCACAAACGTCAACACCCTCTACATGCTCTGCGTTCACGCCTACCCAACCAACCCGGCCATCATGGACAAACTCCCTCCTCTCGTCTTCCCTAATCTCAAGACACTCTCCTTGGGACTGATACCAGAACCTACGGAGCCACGCAAAGAGTACGCGTTGACATGGGATCCATTCTTCTCGTTGGTCTCCATGTCAGAATGCCAGCTTCCAAAACTGGAGCGATTGGATACCGAACTCTTCCCAACTGCCATGCCGCACTTTTTTGTGTTTCACGGGCATAAACTACGGACGTTCAAACTCACGACGTGGTCTGCCTCCTTTGACAGCGTCCTCGCTGACGGCCTGAACCTGTGTATCAACCTCCACGACCTCGTTCTAGCCATCGCGAACGGCGATCGCGTCGTCTTCCCCACTGCCCACCCCAGTATCCAACGGATATGCATCACCTCTCTAGGAGACGAGGACGTGCACGTCCCAAAGAGGGTGTTTGATATCGCGGTTATGACACCGTTGAATTCCCTGTTGCATCAGCTCAGCGAGAGCTTTACGTCTGCGTCGCCTTTGAAGGAGGTGCGGGTGAATAATTCGGGAGGGTTTGCGGGGTTGATTCCGCATGCGTGTGCGGATTGGTTGGATAGTTGGTGGAGGAGGTGGAATGTGAGAGGGGTGGCGTTTGTGGATAGGATTGGGGAGGAGTATAAGGATTTCAAGTTGGTACCTGGTGAGTTCCTTGTTTCTTAAGCTGAGATGGAGAGCTGATCGGAAGAGCAGATGAAGTGAAGCTTTTGAACACTATTAGAGAATAGATTTTGGCTCGCATCTCTCTTGTTATGTAGATTATGTTCCTCGTATAATTATTTCCCTCTACACTTGGGAGCGGATCTGTACACTACATTCTCTTTTATTACCTACATCTTTTGTGCGTATATACCTGCTCATAATCATAATGGCTTCTTGCTCTTTCGAGATTAGAAGGCGGAACTTGGCCGCGGAAAGTATCTCGCGGCGGCTCGCGCAGCTGCCACATCAAACATGGGCGCTTGCAGCTTGGCCCAGCTCGTTCCTGATGAACGCGAAAACTCAAATAAGCTTCCCGGTTGCCAACAACGTGGCTAATGGTCAATTCTTGACCGGTCATTTTCCGACTGGTTCTGGTTGGACAATGGGGACTTCTGACCAATATTTTTTGCCCACTTTTGGAGCGGACTCGGACCTCTCCTCTGGGGATGAGCATTCCGACCTCCGCGTCCGTTCATCTTCTCTGGCGCGGTCTTTTTTTTTTTTTTTTTTTTTTTTACGACTTGGCTTTACTTTCACCGTCTACCGGGCTGTGACTCCCATCTTTCCGCATCTGAAACGGAGAGCTAATCTGCAGAGGAGCAACTTTTCAACATCCTTAGAGGATAGGCCTTTGGCTTGTGCCTCTCTTGTTATCGCGGGGGTTATGGATGGTCTTACAGTTGTTCCGAATGATCTTTAGATTTACGACTTTGTCGGTTGGAATATTTATATTCATTTCCTTTTCAGGCAACAATGTCTGTCTGGCACTTTGGCGTCGAAGCACAGCGTTGGGACTCGTTGACATGCTTCTATCAGCATCTAGTGTACTCCAAAAAGCTCTTAAGTACCTGTAGGACAAGAGCTGCCCAAAGAAACAGCGTGATGCTCCTGGACATGGCAGATTCGGGTATCGCCGAGATCTTGCTGCACCCAGCGCCAATCCGTCACAGGAAAGCTCTTTCTCGCTGAATACCTACTCGTAAAAATCAAGCTAAACAACAGGCCATGTAGATAGTACATGACTTCTGTCCATCCCGGACCCCGTCTGCAAACTAAAGTCCAACACCGTGGAAGCCTGGCGCGTAACTGGCGCGTCCAAAAATGGCAATTGATTATCTTGGCACATATAAATATTCATGAGCGGAACTTTCAAAATCTAAAGATCAATCGGAAGTCCTGTAATTACACTGTTCTCTTATAACAGTTCCTCTGTTCGTTTAGGAGTGGATCTGTACACTACACTTTTTTATTGCCCATATCCTTTTTGTTCATAATCATAATCGCTTCCGAGAAATCAAATTCTAGGCGGCTGAGAAGGCGGAACTTAAGCTTAGGCGCGGAAAGCTCCACACTGGCCCGGGGTACTCGCGCAGCTGTCCCATTAAACACGAGCGCTTGCCAGCTTGACCCAGCTCGTTCATCATGAATGCAAAGGTCAAATAAGCTTCCCGGTCGCCAACAACGCGTCTACTTAATAGTCAACTCCCGAAGGGCCATTTTCCGATGAAGGAAATGGGGACCTCGGGGCTGAGCAATTTTTTCCGTCGATTTACAGAGCGGACGTGGACGTTTCAATGGACATGACCAAGTTCTATCTTTCCGCAGCTGAGCACCTCTCTTGCTATCCGGGGCGTTGTTGAAGGTCCAGGCGTAAATTACCAGTCCTGTTCCTGCATGATAGATTCTCTTTTCATCTAGGAGCGGATTCGTGAACTACATTTATTTTATTGCCTACATCTTTTGCGCGCATATACTTACTCATATACATAATCACTCTCAGTAGAAAGATTAGTCCGGCATAGTCCGCATCAGGTCGCGCCGAAGTCATGCATTTGGGGGATCTGACTATGTCGGACTTTGTGTCACAATCTCTGACTGGAAGTCCGAGGATTAGTCGTGCTTAGTCCAGGCTAGTCTAAAGGAAGTCATCAGCATTTATTCGCACAAGCTCGACATTCAGTCATCCTTTAGTCGTCCCCCGGTCATCCATGCATCAAAAGAAATTTATATTCATAGTCGATACTAGTCTAACCACAGTCGGCTGCTAAGCATTACCCCTCTACAAAACAAGCTTTCGTTTTAAAACCAGCTGGACCTATGGTATAGATGTCAGTCATATGAACGAACTGACGAATGAATTAATGAAGCTTGCTCACAAGATGCTTGTGCCTCCGCCACATAAACTGGCTGTTAAGTCGACTTCTTGGGTTGCTTGGCTTTGTGCTAACAGAGGATGTCATAAATACAGGACATTGCATGCAGAAACATACGCTCATACCGCTTTGACAACAGCACTGACTTCGGCGGCGCTTGGGATGGTGTTCGAAGAATGCACCAGCTTGATCAGATCTATATTAATAGACTCTTGATCAGAACAACCACGTTACGTTCAAAGTCCGAAGTCGTTGTACTCACCGCCCTTCAAGATGTTCTTCTTCTTCCCAATGTCAACTTCGTGGTCATTAAGCCAGTCCTTCAAGTCTTTGACACGCCAGTCCTATCAAGGTCACGCTCATCAGTAGGAGGTGCAACGATCCAACAGTAGATCATACCTTTAGCAACGTCTTCAGGGCCTCTAAGCCAGCCGCTGCCAACACTGTTGGGCGGATCGTTTGAATCATTGGCCACAGCAGGGCTGGAAAGGTCCTTGGTGAGCTCCCAGAGCTTGTCAACTAACAAACCAACATATTGATCAGCAATATAGCTCGACGCCCGAATCCGGCGCTTCAAGCAAATAAACTCGGCAACCCTCCTAGTTTTGACAGCAGCGCTGAGGAGCTTATACGCCATGGCTGCGGAACCAACATCGTCGTAGGACTCCAAGGCTGTCCCTATCTTCCAGGAACCGGTGAACTGCCTGTGTCCCCAGCCAGCATTACTGTTATCCTCGTCGAAGGTCGGGTCGTTTGGATCCGCCCTGTTGATCGTGTCGTAGAATTCGGTTGCACGATTCGAGGGGAGAGAATTGGCCCCTGGTACCTTTTCGAGAGCTTTCAACTTCGACAGCAGCTGCATCGCGTTCTCGTGGGCCAGGAACGGGGGCTCCTTGAAGGCCGCACTCAGATTCTCGTCTGCACATCAAGTCAGGTAAGGCTCTGTCGAGATTGAATGAACAGTCCGTGAACTCACATGTTGGCTCAACCACGATGTGCTGAACATTGACAGGAGCATTGGTTCCTGCTGAAGTTGGTCCCATCCCCAAGGCAAAAGTCTCTGAAATTGCAGCTGCGTTGTATGGGGAAAAGGTACGTGAGTTGAGCATATCCAACACTCCAATCCGACGCATACGCACCAGCAGATGCCCCTTCCCTCAGCTGCCGCTGCCTCTTTGCCACCGCATCTGACCCAAGGAGTGTTCCCCGCTTCTCCGACTTTGCCAATGGTGCGATCCACCAACTCCACCACGAGGTTTATGGGCGGTTCCAAGACGAGAGGGACATAGCATTTGCCTTGTCAACAGATGGCGCCCAACTAACAATGAAGAAGCAATCCAACACATGGATCCTTATCCTCATCGTCCTAAATCTACCCCCCGAAGTTCGTTACCTCGCCCGAAATGTCATCATCGTCTTTGCAACCCCTGGTCCTAATTCCCCTGGAGATGTCGAGACTTTCATTCACCCTCTTTTTGAGGAATTGGCCATGGCAAGTGAGGGCATCTGGATCTGGGATGCACTCGACTCCGCATATTTCCTGCATCATGCTGCAGCCGTCATGTTCAACGGGGACATGCTGGGATCAGCAAAGGTTAACGGGCTTGTAGGACATGTTGGGTGGCAGGGAGATCGGTTCTCGTTGGTGCCTGGAGCCCGAAACGCCATTGGAGGCAAGGCACAGTACTACCCCCTCAGTCCGCCCGAGAATGAGATCTACAACGACTTCCGACCTCCCGACTTCTCAACAGCATCTTCAATTCCGCTCCGCACCCAAGCAGGGTACTGGAAATCTCTTGAGTACCTCTCAAACCCTCGACTGACAGATAGCGAGCGTCAAGAATATGCCCGGAAGACGGGTGTTTCTCGCATGCCTTTGGCCGTCGTCAGCCCATGCTTTATCCACCCTGCTTTCTTCCCCCTCGACCCTTTCCATCTCTTCTATGAAAACTGCATGCCCTTCTTCTACGACACATGGGTCACAAATTCTCAGCCTGATGAACCAGTACACATTCCCCGTGCCAAGGCCCAGCTCTTAGGCACCCTCGTTGGACAAGGTGTGGAGACCTTACCCCCAGCTTTCTGCGGTCCCATCCGGGATCCCTTCCTCAAGCGGCAAAGCCAGTACAAGGCCTATGAGTGGATGACCTTGCTCCACTGGTATATTCTACCCATTGGTCTTGAACTAGAGCTCAACCCAGCTCTATTGGATACCTTCTCCCAATTTGTATCCATCGTGGAATTTGCCATGTGTCGTGAACACGATCAGCCCCTAGCCCCTATCTCGCGCCCCTATTTCTCTTTTCATCTTATCTTTTGATCTTTCATTTATCTTATCGCTTTAACCCCTATTTTCCCTTTGACTCCGTCTCGGCATGGACACTTTCTCTATGGCACGCTGCCTCATTCTCCCTTTACTACATTTCATTCTTCTCTGCTACAGGCGCTGCCTTACGCACAGCCTTTTGATACTTCTATTCATTCGTCTCCCTGACTCACTCCTATTGTATCATTCTTCTTCGCGCTGCCTCGCGTAGCCTCGCTCGGCCTCGGGCGGTTTCCATTCTTCTCCCTGTTCTTCTCTATGCTGCCTTACGCAGCTTCGCGCGGCCTCGGGCCACTCTTGGTCATTCCATTGTCTTCTTGCTTACTCGTATCTCGGACTCATCGCGGCTATGCACATGTTCTGTAGAGTATATAAGCTAGCTAGTACGCTCTGTATTTCCTCAGCTTGACCTCTTCGTCAATACACCGCTTAACTCGCATCCTGCTGCTCTGCTCTGTGCTGTTAGACAATCTTGGACTTTCCGCTATTGTCTTTCTAGTCACTCCTGCCTCTGCTCTCGTCGTCGCCGATCGACTTCGAGTCTCCTCCGCTCGCCTTGTGTTCACCGTGTGGTGTTCGCCTACGTCCGCTTAGGTCTTCTGACGCGTACTTCGTGACACCATGACTGTCGAGACCCGCTCCCAGTTGGATCTTGACACACTACAAAGTGATGTCATGCAGTTCCTCAACGACTACGAATTTCTTTATGTCGCTGGAGATCCGTCCAAGATCAACCGTTGTCGCCTCTGCGTCTTCCAGCTCTTCCATGTACCCATGCACATCCACTGGTTTGGGTCCATTCGACTTGGCTCGCAGGCAACAGTGGAACGAAGTATTGGGGAGGCCGAACACAAAATTCACTCAAAGAAGGACTTGTTCAAAAACCTTGCAAATATAATCACCGAGCAGGAGGTGATTCGAATTCTGCAAGAGTACTACCCTCACCTTCGCATAGGGGCATATGCACGAACAGCATCAGCGCAGCAACCAGCCGTTCTTCGTTTGGTTCAAGAGTTTCCATCGAAGCTTATCGAGGCTGGACACATTACAGTAATCAAGAAGAGTGTCTACCAAGATTGGCGCCAAGGAAGTCTGTCAATCCGCCTATTTGGCAAGCTTAAGCTGGCAAATGGATACACATTGCGGAGTCGAGTCTCAGAGGGATTTTCTTCGTCCCTCAGTTCCCGGAAGTATCGTTGGTTCGAGGTAGGACTTACTTTATTTTCTATGATGCATACTTATTATTGGGCCAACAGGGTAATGATGCAAGCAAAGCAGAGCCATTCTTCGGAGAGGCACTTGCTTTTTATGAAGTCGAGCACCAGACTGCCACAAAACATTTTGCGGTCTACAGGCCACTCGAGTCGGTGAATCAGCCTTATCCTACAGTTGTCAGAGGGAAGTGGCCATCAAGAGAGACACTGTGTATCGTCGAGATTAAGAGCATCCAGAGCATTGTTGGCATATGGGAGGCACCAAATTCAGGATTTGTCTACATCCTGCGCCGCCATCCAGCTCTTCTTCTCCTCAATCCTGAAGAGCGCGGTTTAGGTGCATCCTTGGAGGACGAAAGGATGGGAGACGGGGATGAAAACAATTAAGCATAGAAAGAGACTATATCTTGTAACTATAATACACCTTTGATGATTTTTGAAATTATCGTGACCAAGTCGACTGTCGTCGGTCTGTGATGGGGTGATGGGATGGCATGTCGAGCGAACTGTTGACTAAAGAAGTCAACTTTTGCTTCGAGTGCTGAGCTCGTAAGAAATTTAAAGACTATATCACATCTCCTTATGGTATCTACTCTCCTAATACACAAAAAAACCGAGTCTACCAGCTCAACTGGTCTGCCAATGAGGTTGTCTGCACTGTACGCCATATCTCAAGAAGCGTGATTTCAGAGGCTCTACCAGAAGGCGCCACAACATATTTCAGTAGATAAATTGGCGGAAGTACTTCTACAGCATACAAAGAAACATCCATTTGGATGCTAGCTTGTCTGCACATGCCTTGAAGCAGGCAGTACCGTCGGGCCAATAGGCACTTGTTGCCATCATTGACAAGCTCTGCCTGGAAGTCGACTATTGATTATTGCTTGGCATGCCATCGACTCTTGCTCATTTTATTGTCCTCTTAGACTGGTTTTTGATTTATTATCATCATTTGCCATGGGTTACATCAATTCAATTTAGGTATTCTACGTGTCGGTGATTGACCAGGCTCCAGCAGTCCATTCTCCTTTATCCTTGCCTCCAAAATCTTAGCCCAGGTCCGCTCCAACTCCAGCTCGTGTGCCAGCTCGCGGTACTTTCTCTCCATCAGCTTGAGCTCTGTTGAGAGCTCATCGCAATTATGGGCATGCGTACACATCTTGACCTCCACCTCCTCATCGTCGGACGTGGGGACGACGTCAAGCTGCAGCCGTGGCTCTCCTGGCACTGCAATGCCCTCACTTCGAAATGGTTGGAAGGGATCTGGTGTCCATGGGCGGCGATACGGGCTCGAAGGCCTCTGCTGTTGTTTTTTGTGTTTGAGCGGCTTCCAGACAAACGGTATGTCTAGGTCAAGCCTTGGATTCCCGAGTCTTGGAGGGCTGGTTGATGGTTTGTTGGTGTCGACGGCATCGCTGTGGACGCGATGGCGCAACCACCGATGTCTCTTCCTCAGTGGAAGGTGGAGGACCGAAGGCCTGGGTGGAGAGGGTGATAAAGGGGTGGTAGGATGGTTGAATTTATCTTGGGTTGGCGAGGAGAGGGGTATATCCTCAACATACTGGGTCTCAGAGCATTCCATGATGGAAGAGTGTTTGAGGAACGCAACTATAGGCTCAATGCAAATATTTCCGTTGATGCTATGCTTCCGAAGGCCATAAGGGATATGTACATGACCTCAGGCTGACTATCGAGAGACTGAAGACGGACGAAAGCCCCTATTACAGAATCCTTGATGCAGATCGTGACTACGGCCTGAGTTTGATCGACTAACCCCGACTTGCCTTTTCACCGAGAATCACTTGTTACCCTTTCGAGAAATCGAATCCTAGGTGCATCGAAAGGCTGAACTCGGCCTGGCCAGCCTAGCGGAACCGCGGAAAGTTCCACTCGCGCAGCTGTCCCATCAAACATGGGCGCTTGCAGCTTGACCAAGCTCTTCCATCATGAACGGGAAAACTCAAATAACCTTCCCGGTTGCCATTTCTCTCGCCGCAATACCAGAACTGCGCGGCTAATAGTCAATTCTCGATCGGTCATTTTCCGACCAAGACCTCTGAACAATATTTTTGGCATTTATCGCCTGGCGGATTCGGACGTCCTGGGGATGACCATTCCGACCTCCGCGCCCGTTCATCTTTTTTCTTCGAGTCCGTGCCACGACTTGGCTTTTTATAATATCATCTATTGGGTTGTTCTTGCTCTTTCTTCCGCTCCCTCTTGTCCTTGTCCCTCGACGATGTCGCTGCAGAGAAAAGAGGATCTCCTCAAATCCATTTGCTTACGCATTGGACCAATCTTTGAACAAGCTCAGAGGTCCAACACCAATCACGCTAAAAACTGTGCTGCTCTTTACAAGCTTCACCTGGAAGCTGGCGATATCATCGTCCACCGGCAAGCGAGGCAGTTGGAGAGGCAGTTGAGGAAGAGGCAGAAAACCTATGATTGTGATGAATCGATGGACGCAACGAGAGACAACCCTGAGGAGGGAAGGGAGAAGCAGATCGTACCACTAGGAGAGTATAGGTTTCGAGACGCCTTTTCTGACATGGTCATGAGGTGTTTGGGGATGGAGAAGGTGGACTTGAAAGTGAAGCAAGACCCCACTCCTCTCATCAAGAGGGTTTCAGCTTTTGTGGCGGCTTATATCTCGTACATCGGTCGGAAAGGTGAGTTGATGCGTGTTTTATATTGCGTTGCTCGTGGCGCCCAAGTACTAACCTTGGTTGATTTTAGGCGCTGAAGGACACGAGGAAGCAAGGGAAGATATGATGGAGATGCGGTTTACGCAGACCGTTGTCAAACTCCTCCTTCGAGGATTCGATACCATTAACAGAAATGTTCGCTTTCGGTTGGTTGATATGGTGTTTCGTATGGTCAAGGAGCTCGGGGTTCTGAGGTATGTATTCCTCGTTACTCAAGCCCTCTTGAGGCATTCACTAACTGTCTTGTTCTATAGCTGGGACATACTCGCCAGATTGAGTGCCAAGCTTCGCAAGAGACTGCTCGATAAAGACGCGCTCATCAGGTCCAAAGCAGCGTCGACACTTGCAATATTTTGGGCCTCTGACCACTTGAATGACCCCGAAGAGGGTGAGGACGTTAAGGAGGAGATGCAGGAAGCCCGAGAGGCTCTCTTGCACTGTCTTGTATTTGACACCGACCCGTAAGTTCATTGCTTACTACTTTGTCTCGCCCTAGTCTCATAACTCCTTCTCAGGCGCGTCCGATTATCTGTCTTATGCAACATCTGGTTTGACGAGGACACACTCCCTCAGGTTCTCTCCCGGATGCGAGACACGAACGACGCGGTTCGCAAAGCCGTTTTTCAACGTCTCACCAAAGATGTCTCTTCGGCGAGCAAGGACGATGGTAGAATCATTCGAGGGCCTTGTCACCCAACAAACCTTGGCACGGTCCATTGCATGGAGATCATCAGAGTCGTGTTTCCAGAGATTCCACAGGTGCCCGAAAAAGTGCAAGTCTCCAGCAACAGCTGATATTCCGCTGGGTGGAGGTATACGAGGAAGAGCTGGTTTCGGGGACGAAGAGCGAGCCGTCTGGGGCTATTACCGCGTTGCTTAGGAAGGACGATGGTCTGTCATCCTTTCTGCGGGACTTTCAAATCCACATACTCGACGAGGAAGATAGCGATCTGCTGGTGGGGACCCTTTTTGGCGTATTCAAGGCACACCCCGATATTTGCAGTGCAATTCAGTTCAGTAAGTAAGCACTTATGCCTCATGGTGCAACACCAACTGACGTCCTCGATAGGTCTGATAGAGTGGGAGGTGGGGGGTACTGCCTGAGACAGCCTTCATCACCCGTGTGTTCTTCGCGTACTGTCACGAGCGCGGAGATGATGCGTTGGAAAAAAGGTTGAACAATATATCCCCAACAATGTCACAAACCGCATCCATGATCGAAAAGAAATATGGGCAGCTCAAAGAACAGCACGGCGGCAGTTGGCCTTCTGTCAGAGCGGAATACATGCTGTCTGAGATGTTGAAGATGGCTGTATTCTTGGACAGTTTTGACTATCAAGGCTGCAAGAAAATGAGACAAATCATCTGTACGTTTGTCCGTCCCCTTCCTTGAGAGCCTTCGCTTACTTATATACTGCTACCTGCTTGCAGCCACAATGCTAGCAGATAGGCAGCTCCCGGAATTCTTACTTGCTCCCTGCCTTGATCTCCTTCAAAACGTGTCCGATACCAACAAGCAGTTTGTCACTGCCAGCGCCAAAGCTGTCGAGATCCTGCAATACGGCGTGAGAGATGCACAGGTTCTTCCCTCCTGCTTCCATATAAACCCTTGTGCTCACCTCTGCTCTCCAGTTTCACGGTATTGGCTCTGAGGATGGTACACAGTCTGCGTCCCCTGAGGAGTGTCGATGGGGCAACGTGTGCTGCAAATCGACGAAGCGCCTGGACGGACTTGACCTGAGATGCATCCACATAGTGCGGAGTCTATTCGAGCGGGTAGTCGAACAAACTGTGAGCCCCTTTTCAAAAGACCTTCGTGCTTCTGAAGCTTGGATCCTTTTAGACCTTCGACGAATGTCCCTTGCTCGACAAACTGTATCAGTGGATAATCCGCCCATTCGTAGACGCTTCTGAACAAGTGCTCACAGGGGAGCTTGGCTCAGTGGATCGAGAATTGCACGAGAAGATCTATGAGGAGAGTTGCTTATGCCTTGCTTTCTGTGCAAGAGCATCAGAAAAGTGTGACTTGGCCTCGCTTTTCAAAACGGTGCTTACCATTATTTGCACTACAAAATTAGGTACTCCGCTGGACACTCTACCAGAAGTTCTCAGCCAGACTAGACGGTGGTGAAAGTCGACAGGGGCCAAAGCTTATACTGCTGAAGGCAAAGTTCGACCTGGTTAAAGAGTATGGCTCGACTCTCATTCCTCACGACTCGGATGAAAAGGTAGGCTTCGCGCCTCTTCATCTTTGCGCAAGGTTCAGCTGAACTTGATCTCCGATTAGTACAAAGACCTGTTACAAGATTGCCTTAAAGATATAGAATGCCACTGTGCAGATCCGGAAGCATTGGAAGTTGTCTGTATAGGCTTGGAAAAGCTGCTGTGCCTGAAGACTGTGGTGGATTCTGAGGTGAGAACTGCTCACGAAAGCTCGAATGCGGCGTTGACTGAAATGGGCAATGAAGATACTGGTGAACCTGTACATGGTGTACATTGATCCATACACTCGCACCTTTCAGAACGTGCGTAACCAGCTGCACTGGTTCCTTACAGGGTTCATGCAGTATAACCACGAAACTCCTCAAATGACGGTTGAGGTGCGCCGGCGCGAGCTCTTGGCTGACCTTTGAACTAACATGTAATTGGTTGCAGGTCTTCGTCCGGATCTTCAAATGGGCCGTCCACAAGAGAAAGTCTTTGGACAGCTCTGAAGAAATCTTTGAGTCTTCAAAAAGCTTGTGTGACGCGTTCCTTGCGTACCTGACACCAGAATCGGAACGCAAACGGCGGAGCGCCAGTGACTCTGAGCAGGAAAGCCCTCTTGACCAAGCAAAGGCAGTTGGCCGTGTGGAACTTATTGAAGCGGTATTGAGACTTCTGTTTTGAAAAGGATGACGTTCCTGGGAGAGAAGAGCCAGTTGAATTTACCAGTAGGTTCTCTCGTCCTCTGTATGTCTATCCCGTGGCTGAAACAAGAGAAACAGAAGCTGACATACAGGCGTTACTTCAGTGTTTACTAGATGCCTGGCTTCCAAGTCTGGTAGAGGGCATCAAGCTCCTTAGAATCAAGCTTCTCATCGACAAACTGCACTTAGTATGCGTATCTCCTCGTTTGGATGGCAGTTTTATTGATCTCTGTTGGCCTGGTTCATTAGTACCGCACTCTGAAAGCTCACCAGGCAAAGAGCAAGCTCGCAAAGTTCGAGGAGACATTTCAGAAGCAGTACAAACAAGATCTGAAGCTTATGGAGTCCAGAGACTATGAGACGTTCGCAGAGCTCAACGATCTCTTCCTCTTCTTGGACTCCATCATTCCAGATGAAGGTAGCGAAGATGACGGGCCTCCGATGCGAGGGAGAAAGAGGTATTTGTCTAGGCATCTATGAACTAATGCAGGACCATCACTGAAGGGCTTCTGTTTAGGGAATTGCCGTCAGCACACAACGATGGCGGAGAAAGCGTCAGCTTTGAGAGCGACGATGACTGTGCCACATACTCACCAAAAGGTATGTGCCAATCCTCATTGGCGCCCTTGCGTAACTCAATTTTGGCGAAGGCTCAAGTTGAACTCGGACGTCGATGAACCACACGTACGGGACAGCACTCCGAAGTTCATACCTCGGGCTCCTGGGCAGAGAAGGGGAAGGTGGGATTGGCCTAGTTACTAATAATAATCTTCCGACTAGAAGCTAATGCAAACGATAGCAGCCCATCCCGTATACCTGACCCGGACGAAGTCATTGTTATCAGCTCTGACCCTGAGGAAGAGCAGGCGATAGATTCCCCTCCTACTGAGTCCTTGTGAGTCAGCTCTTTTTTCTTTTCTTTTGGACTTGCCCTATCCTTTTTGCTGCTTGGGGTGAACACTGAAGCGTATGTCTAGAGCCCTTAACGCCAAGAGTTCGATCGCCGCAAGAGAGGAGGAAGAGGAGGAGGACGCTATCGACGAGGAGCTGAGCCGCTTACTGAGCCCTGTGAACCCTCGTGCAGAGTACACGTTGGACTCTATCATGGATTCCGACGTTGGAGACTTGGATTAGCGGCTGAATATGCAGACAAACGTTGTAGAAGAGACACAGTAAACTTTTCTTGTTGTTAACGTGCTTTTGGTCGCGTTCCTTCCTGTGTTTGCCAAACAGGAACCCTGTTTCGTTCTCAAATCTATCGTTCTGCTGATATGCCATGATGGAACAACCCCGATTCAGCGAAGCGGAAAGTTCCTACTTCAAGATTGGCACCGCCTTCCATCGCCCTTGGCAGTCGTGATAGACCTTGCTCACGGGCTATCTACCCTCTCGCTCAGCGCCCAATTTAGTTTGACATAGGGACACCACAGCCGAAATCCTTCAAGAACTAGTCGCGATGGAAGTGGACCGCCCAACAACGAATGGCCCCGAGACTATCATCCATGGCGGTACCTTCAACTCTGCTGGTCGTGATATCATTTACAATATTCAGAATGTTCAGACAAGAATTGAAGCCCCGCATGATTCGTCCACTCAAGAACGTAGGTGACACTCTCGATCTTATCATCGATGCTGAACACTGATCCACTGTCAGTCCAAAAAATGCTGGACTGGCTTTCTCTGATTAACTTTCGGGATGTACAGGCCATCAATTACAACCGCTACGCTCCTGAAACGGTGAGATGGTTTCTGGAGGGGGAAATGTTCGAGACCTTTTTGAAAAGCAAGAGGTCAGTAATTTGTGGTACAGGAATGCGTAAGTCTTCTTATCTACAATTTTGATACGACGATTGACTGGGGAACCGTACTAGCTGGTGCTGGTAAAACAACCCTTGCGTGAGCGTTGAGCATCTGGTAGCTTGTTAGAGGATACTCATAGCAGCTGGCAGCGCGGCTGCAGTCAAGGAGGCCCAAGAACACGCAATCTCCAACCAGACTGCAGTCAACTTTGTGTACTGCAGATACACAGACCCTCTTTCAGTCGAGGAAATCTTGGCTGCTATGGTCCGACAGCTGGTTGAAGACCACGCAGCGTTGGCGCGTTTCATCGAGCCGCTGCACGCCCGCCACTCACTCTGCAAAACCAGACCAAGTCGGAAGGAACTTGTGACTCTACTTACGGAACTCATTGGACAGTTCGAAGCATACAACTGCTTTTTAGATGGCTTGGACGAGGCAGTCCTCGAATCCCAAGAAACGTTACTCAACACGATGAAGTCTTTGCCCAGCAATCTTTTGGTCACCACGAGGCCCCTTGGGTTCCTGGAGGATCTCATCCCAGACGCAACCTTCTTCAAAGTCGCTGCGGCAACCGAAGACATCGAGCGCCTAGTCTCCCAGAAAATACAAGAAAACAGCAGGCTACACAAACTCCTCACGAAGCACGGCATCAAAGATGAAGTGGTCTCAAAAATCCGGGATACTGCAAATGGAATGTGAGTGGTGAAAGATCCAACATGGCTAGAGCCTTACCTTCGAGATGCAAGGTTTCTCCATGCTTCACTCCAGATCGAGATGATTCGTCATTGCACCACCCCAAAAAAGTGTCATGGAGAAGCTCGAGGGACTGCCGATCAGCCTCAACGAGATGTACTCTCTAACTTTGGAGAGAATTCTTTCGCAGCCCGGCGAGCTCGCGGATCTTGCGAAGAGAGTCCTCTGCTGGGTGGTTTATGCGAAAGACCCTTTGACTCTGGAAGCCATCAAGAACGCTGTATCATCTCATACTGGAAACAGTCCTTTTGATGTGGATGCTATGGAAGACGAAGAAACACTGATCTCGGTGTGCTTTGGTTTAGTTGTTGCTGAGGATCCTGGAAACATGTACACGTTGGATGACGGAGAGATCGTCCCTGTGAAGGAGACTCGTGTTAAATTAATCCGTGAGTCGTGCCTTTCTTAAAACACTTCTCGGGCCATAACGCTTTGGCAGATTACACTGCTCAGGATGCCTTGGAGTCCCTTATCCTGAACAAACTCGGCAGCCCACATGCACTTTTGGCTGAGGCATGCGTGACGTACCTCACTGGGTTTGCTCAAATCGCGCACCTGGACTCTGAGCTTGATGGGCTTCAGGGAATGGAGGCCATGGAACACGTATCCTCCAAGTACCCCTTCTATCATTACGCCTGGCTCAACTTGGGCCATCATTGCAAAGAGGCGCTACAGCTACCAACTTCCGCCATAGACATTTGTTCTACCCGCAGATTCATTCTGTCCTCCTGCCCATATCCCATGCTGCAGGTTATCGGCGACGATGCCGATTATGCATTCGACGTCGCCATGTCACCAATTCACATTGCCGCCTGGTACAATATGTTGTCGATCTTTAACGACATGGTGGACGACAACGGAAACGTCACACTCTCATCGGCAGACAATATATCAGGCGTTGAAGACCACTTCGATTTCCTCGGTCTCTTCAAGGACGTCGCAGATAAGGAAGACGCGCTCCAGGCCTTTTGAGGGGAGTGGAACATCAATGAGCGCACTGCAAACGGGACGCACGGCCCTCATGATCGCTGCATGCTCTGGCTTTGATGAGGCAATAGACTGGCTACTTCGATTCTCAAACATCGAAGTCAACGTAGAGGATAATGACGGTCGCACAGCATTTGTATGGGCGTCTTATGGGGGACATGTGGGAACCATGCGTCGGTTCCTGGAGCTTCCTGGTGTGGATGTCGGGAGCGAAGTCATCACCAAAGCTCTAATGCTTGCGAGGGAGCCAGAAGTCGGGGATCTCCTCTTGAGCCTTCCTGGCCTTGATCCAAATGCGAGGGACGCAGATGGCAAGACGGCTCTGATGCTAGCCATCCCAGAATGCAAAACGCGCATGGTGTCACTCCTCCTTTCAAGTCCCAGGGTTGATGCCAACGCGAGAGATAATGACGGAAAAAACGGCACTCATGCAGGCAGTCTCTTTACCTGAAAAAGATTCAGCATGGATATTGATGAACCACCCTGGCATTGAAATCAACGCCAGGGATCCAGAAGGACGGACTGCGCTGATGCTTGCGAGCTTAAGCGTGGGCAGTACCTTTGACGTGGAAATGTTTCAGGATCTTCTTAGGATACAGGACATTGACCAAAGTCTCAAAGACAACGAAGGCAACACCGCTTTAGCTTTGATTCAGGCGAGGATTCAAGAGACAGAGGATTCCGAGGTGAAGGAGGTGTTGGAAGAGATGATCGCTCTTCTAAGCCATGAGTAAATGGTTAGATGTAAATTTTCCTATTTGATGTAACTGTTGAATACACTGTATATGCATCTCTAGGTGTGTAATAGTCGCCTCACAGGATGGTTCCAGTCGATTCCAGGCCTCCTTCCGACTCGGCATGATCTCACTTCACGGCCACGTGCCAGAACGCGTCGCGTTTGACTAAGGTTCTTTAGTCAGACTTGGAGCCTTGAGCGAGCTTAAATACAGTCGAATCTCTCATAACGTATGGGGTCATAATGCATAAATCTCATAATGCATGGCTTTTGGTCTGGTTCATTTGATTTTGGCAGTAAAACGGGTCGATATTGCATAATGCATGATGCATAGGGTCAAAAAGGGGGATATGCGTTATCAAAATGACTTTTGGGGGGCCAAATTGTGCACAATATGCACCACATGGGGCCGAGAAAACCTGGAAACTATACATTTTGGGGATATCCCGTCAATTCCATTGAATTTAACAGGATTTTGGACCATTTTTTCGGATCCCGGGGGTATTGTTCGGTGAGCTGCAACATGTCAACAGTGTATTCAGGGGGCGCTTGAGAGAATTCCGTCTGTGGCACAGCCAATGCAGAGAAGGATGCGTTGGATGAAGTGAAAGAAGGACATTCATTTGGAATAGCATTGGATCTC
Organism: Coprinopsis sp. MPI-PUGE-AT-0042; assembly: GCA_020736565.1. NCBI lineage: Eukaryota > Fungi > Basidiomycota > Agaricomycetes > Agaricales > Psathyrellaceae > Coprinopsis > Coprinopsis sp. MPI-PUGE-AT-0042. Next base: position 602,763 of record JAHBOF010000024.1, on the reverse strand, counting down.
ATTTGTATTCAGATGCTTTTTTCGAGTCCCTGCTGCACGGTCTGAGGGGCTGAATCTCCTTTTTCGGAAGGGGTTCCGATGCGGAATAAATTCCCACGAATCCAGCAATGCATAAATCTCATAATGCATAGGGAAAAGGGCTGGACAAACGCTATACGTTATGAGAGATTCGACTGTAGTCTCGAGAGAGCCCTGAACTTAAAGCTTTCAACGACCAATACCACCTATACCACTTTCACACTCCTGTTCGTAGGCCATACCTGTTCCTCTATATGACTTCCTGATGGCATTCTTAGGAATATGGCAGCCTTGACACCTCCCAAGGACGCAGGCAATGCCCTCAGTTCCGCACCATTTTCGCGGTGCCCTGTTCACAGTGCTCCAGTCGAAATCCTCACTCAAATCTTCTCTTTTGCATGCAGCGGAGAGCATATCAAACTCGACCCTTCAGAAGACTTTGCAAGCGAGAAGAACAGTCCGACCGCAGTCAACATCTCCCGAACATGTCGGCGTTGGTACGCTGCTTCCATAGCATTCCCTTCGCTGTGGAATCATTTGGACATCGATTGTCAACCTCTTTTCGGGAGCGATTCCGCAGGGGATCGCTTTCTCAGTTGCGTACAGGGCTTCCTGGAACGGTCACGCCGCCTCCCCTTACACCTCCTTCTGTCAGGCCCGACCTCCTCAGTACGGGCATCTAAGAGTGCCCTGAGGCCTCTTATGAAGCACTCCCATCGTATAATTTCCATCCACGGGCTAGAAACCGATTTCTCCTGCGGTGTCTCCGACTGGTGGGATCTACGAGAACTTCAAAGTCTTGTTCTAGAGGACTTTGAGTTTCAGGGTGAGGCGGCGATCCTTGCACCAGGGCTTTCCAAAGTAGTCCTCCTAAACCCCTGCTTCTCACACTCACCACTTGACATGTCACTACCGTGGGCGTCGTTGCGGTATCTATCTCTTTACTGCAATGGGGACTCCACCTTTCAATTTCCAAGGGAGTCCGAGTTACTCTCCATCCTTCAAGAAACCGCCAACTTGACTCACCTATACATTAACCTTGGAGAGAACCAAATCGAAGATATTCAGACCACATTCGACCAACGGCTGTTCTCGATCCGGTTGCCCAAACTACGCTACCTAGAGATTCAAGACGCGGGAAGGGCATTCCTCGACCAGGGCCATCTCTTGGCGTTCGTTACGCCAGCACTGGAGAGGTTCGACTATTACATTGGCCACGACAGCCACACCGAATTTTCGTCAAAAGAGGTCTCGACACTCAACTTGTTCGTCGAGTCGCTTCATAAGCTCAAACACCTGCGGTTGGGATATTGCGACAAGGCATTCTTGGACCCAGTCGGTCCTATCCAGGGTCGCTATATTTTCAGGACAAAGGCAATTTCGGGAAAGCTCTCCCGCGCGCTATTCTCGCGTCTTAACACAGCTCGGGACAGGGCATGGAAAAAGCGCTTCACCAGCTTGTTCAGCGCTCGCGAATTCAAAGTTGCTGAGTGGCCGGACGCTGGCTACGTTCAAAAGCTCTTTGACTGGGTTGGTGAAAACTCGATACCTTGGAGCGAAACCGAGGATTCGGATCTTTTCGCCCTGTGCGCAATGAACTGCAGGGAGAATATGCAGGATCTCTTCTATATAGGTGGTAGTATTCCATCTTCTGCTGTCTGCTCTTTCCTAGTCCAAATGTAATCTGTAGCCAGTAATCCATGCAATATCGTTTCACAGTTTTCCTCAGTCACGTTTCCTCAGTCGGAACACGCCAGCACGGATTGATGGGACCGTCGCGTCACCGCGTCACCTCTTTACTGCTTACCACTACAATAGCGCCCTCTTGTCCTGCTCCTGGTGGTCACACTAGGATTCCATAATACTCACAGAAACTTCTGCGCCTCAATATGCAGATCCAGCGTCTATTAATCTGTTCTGCCAGGAGAACCTGCCTATCAGGCTGCGTTCAAATGAGAGCTAGACGAACCTAGGGATTGGTCTATCCACAAATATCTCTCTCAGAAATCTTTCAAAGATTCCTGGCGACTCTCTGCGTCTCTTTCTTTCTCTACGGCTCCCCAGGATGAGCTCCTCGATTGGAATCGTCGCCCCAGAGCGTGCCCGGGTGAGTGTCATTGGTCGGGTGCTTCCCTGCCATCGCTGAGCACTAGTGTCCAGGTAAACTCTGCAGCATCTGAGGCGACTAACCCAGCGATCACTGGCCAGCCACCGCCTGCCGATACTGGAACTTCCATCCCACCTGAGAAGAAGAAACGCGAGTATAGAGGGTTCGAAGAGCATCCGGAGAAAGCCCAGCGTACGTTTTCCCAGTTGAGATTCGGCGTTTTCTAACGCGACGCGCCTCTCGTAGATGCCAAAGTAGACATGGACGCTGTAAGTATAGGTTAAAGCTATCCCTGAATACTGGCTGAATTCCAGCAGATCCAACTCACGGCAGGCGACTTGTACGACAAGGAGAAAGTTGACCTGGAGACTGTCGAAGTTGGCGATGTGCTTCAGCTCCTCCAATGTGACGAGGGCGGCCTGACTTCTGATGAAGCGGAACGCCGGCTGGGAATCTTTGGGCCCAACAAGCTCGAGGAAACGTCACAGAATCCTATTTTGCAGGTATGCTTCGCAGTTCGACTGGTAGAATGCGTCTAATATTTTCTTGATCGCGGTAGTTCTTAAGCTTCATGTGGAACCCTTTGTCATGGGTCATGGAGATGGCCGCAGTCGTCGCTATCATCCTATCCAACGGTC